>OY101450.1:111457014-111548219 GCA_956483635.1 Panzeria rudis | reverse complement strand
GGTACCCGGGTACCTAGGTGCGCATTTAAGGGTGTTTAGAGTAAACTGATCTCTCACATAAAATATAAAAAAAATAAATAGCTGTACGGCTGCAAAAATACTAAATACTTTGAAAGTTAGTAGTTCTCAAGAAGTTTCGGATATGAGTGATTACACGTAAAACGGCCCTATGCAAGAAAATAATAAAAACAATTATTTTAAATAAAAATCTCTCAATTGATGTTTTTTAGAGAATGGCAATTATAGAAAAAATAAAAAAAACACACCATTTAATATTTGCAATCAATTTAAGGCACTTTTAAATGATCATGCAAGAAACATTTTGCTCTCCCTCTTTGTATGTTTAATATTTATTTCAGATTTTCTTTTATTATCTTTCTCATTATTAATAAAAACTGTTATATCTGAAAAGA
Organism: Panzeria rudis; assembly: GCA_956483635.1. Lineage (NCBI taxonomy): Eukaryota > Metazoa > Arthropoda > Insecta > Diptera > Tachinidae > Panzeria > Panzeria rudis. The sequence continues at coordinate 111,547,806 of OY101450.1, read as the reverse complement.
ATATAATTTTTTACTTTTTATTGAATGGATAGCAAATAATTTAATGTCTTATTATTTTCTTATGAGTTTATCTTTATATTATTTATATTAATGAAATCAATAAAAAGTTTTATTTCTGCGAATTTTTTACATTTTCGTACTAGGTCACACCCGTCGGTTATACCCATCGGTCAAACCCATCTCATTTTAAAAATAGTTCTTCTATAAGAAAAATAATTTTTTGTCAAACAGTAAATAAAAAATTCAATTAAAAACACTTTAAACAGATATCTATACCAAAATTATTGTATACCTTATAGTAAAAATTTTACAGAATTTATACTGAAAGTCGAAATTCTTTAAAACTAACATTTGTAAGGTCATACCCGTTGCAGCTTTCTGACGACCATTCTGGCCAGAAACCGTGTTCTATCAGTGTCTACCCATTATTCAACGACTTTAAGCTTAATGTTCTTGTGAGCTGCAATGTTTTTTAAAGTTAAAAATTGTATATTCTTTATTTATAATAAAAAATGTGTGTAAATGGTCACAACCGGCTAAATGGAATTACTCATATGCAGATTATCAATTTCAATGAAACAATTTTGGTTGAAAACGCCAAAGGTACCCGGGTACCTAGGTGCTCACATAAGTGTTAAAAGGCTTAAAGGTAATTTTATTCCAAGTATATTAGTGTTTTTTTTTTTTAATAAAATTGGACAACTCCTTTGCAAGTTATGATAAAATCAGTGGAACAGTCTCTTGTAATACCCCAAACTTTAGAAAAAAAAATTAAGTTAGCCAGATAATTTAAAATTTTGACTCTTTTTGTATTTAGGGGACCATGACATATCAAAAAAATATAGTGGTACTCCTTGGCATTTTTCTTGTTGCTTAGTGCTACCTATACGTTTCAATATGTTCAGGAAGTCAGAAGTTATGATAATGAATGTTTATTGGCATATAAAATACGTATTTCATGCTACAGATGTATAATTAATGTATAAAAAACTCTACTGGCTACCGAATCTAGCTTGCTTCTTGTCCTTTGAACCACTTCGGGATGATAGAGAGCCTGTGGTGGCTCAATATTAGTAATAATAATAAATTTGCGATTAACAGTACTTATTGGGTGAACTTTGTGAAGATTACTTTCAAGCAACAATCATCTGCTGATTTCATTTATTTGTTCTTCTCTAATGTTTGCAATTACAGAAAGTCAATATACGTTTTATATATCATTAGACCTAAATTTTCTAGCACCTGCCAACTACAACACAAATCATACATTGTAGGGATCTTGTCTCATCATCTAACTATAATTTTAATGTGTATCCTACAGGTGCTAGGGAATTATAATTTTTGAGAATTTTGAGAAAGAAAAATAGACGTTTTAATAAACTTTTACTTATTCCTTCTTTGCAGTCATATATTATCACTTTCCCCTCATTTCTTGATTTCCCATTGGGTCTACAAATCCTCATCTAATTTATAAAAGAAACTTCAAAAGCATAATAATAATCTGGAAATAAAAACATCCTGAATATTAACTTGGTATAAAAAGAACTCATACTTCACACATAAGCCTATACTTTTTTTCACGTAAAAATTTGTATTTATATTCGTGCAATATTTTACGGGCCTTCTTCTGACCAACGTACAACTGTTGTTTTAAGTTTTACCTTAAACTACAAATATCAAATATGCGTATGCATGTGGTATACATATATGCACAATAAAAATCTAAGGTATGATGGTAAAATGTTATGAAAGAGTAATAAAACTGACGAAGATGAGGGTTGAAAAGTTTTAAGAAAGTCTAAAAAAGTAAAAAGTCTGTTATAAGGTAGAGAGTAAAAAAACAACAAAAAATCATTACCATTTAAATGGGTTTATCTGCCCATTTAAGGCAGTTTTCTTCTACATCCACAACTACTGAAAAGTATGGATACAAATGGTCTTTAGAAAGTAATATTTACTTGGAAAAATTTTTTATTATGCAAACATTCACATATGCAAGAATGGTTGCCTTATTTGTTATACCTCATGAAATTCAATGTCCTTATGTTAGGCAGAGTATAAAGAAAAAATATAGAAAAAAAGTGAAGAGCTAGAATTTAAGTTATAACTTCATGCTGTAAAATAATTACAAGAAACACTTTTATTAATAATACCAGTATCATGCCTTCTCGAAGCAAGAGTGACAACGAAAATCAGCATATCTCGCTCATAAGCTTGATTCGGCCAAAGGAGTTGCTTTGGCTGGGTTTGGCCGCTACAATTACAAATACTTCGTGAAACTTAAGAATTAAATGGTGTTCTAAAGCGAGCAACGAAATATGTAGAAATCCTTAAGTAATTCATATATAGACACTTGACATTTTCAGAGTTAGTGTGACTAGACGAACTTCGGGCAACCAAATATGTCTATTTGTGCTATTGCTAAGACAAAACAAACTGCATCAGTTGTATTGTATAGTGCTACGGCGCAGAATGTAACTACAGATGATATATGTCTTTTGGTTAGACGTCTAGCATGCTTTTTATTCCTTTCGTAGTGATTACCTGCTCATTGCAAGTTGTTTGTCCGCTTTGTGATCAGATCTTGAGCTCAAAAACGCGCCAGCAAAGTGCTTGGGCATTATAGGACAGACCATGTTGATGTGTCTACCTGGCAAATTACACAGTTGACTTCAAAGAGTACATGGGGGTTCTGGGGAACGATTTAGTTCACTGAGTGTTAAGACTACCGTCAGGTTATTCTGATTGGCAGGTAATAACGTTTTGCTGGGTCGAAAGTGTCATTTGGAGGTTTTATGATTGAAATTTTTACACAGAAGCTCCTATTTTAAAACTGATTTTATTTCATGAAAGCCACATAATTGTGTTTTTTTTCACTTGGCTTAAAGTAGTTCCCCCGGCGGTTAGTTAACTTGGGTGTGTGTAAATGCGTTTCCAGTGGTATTTTTTAAACTCTGTATTATGCTCTCACTCCTGTTATAAGGAAGATGAATCGGCAAACATTTATTGTAAAACTAAAGAAAAAAGCATGCAATGCAGGAGTATGAAAAAGTATATACATATGTATGTATATATATCTATGGATGTGTATATATGGTTATGTGTTTGTTGCTATCCAGCGGTAAATTGCAGAAGTGAAGAGGCCTTCTAGGAGACCCTCTAAGTCGCTTCGCAATGTAAGGATTCTTACAGGCCTCTTTTGGCATGCCATTTTGAAGGCTATCCAAGGAAGGTCTGCTAAAAAGCAAATGGAGGTGCACATTTTTTTAATTTCAGTATTTTCATAGCGGCTTCCTTCGATTTGATTAATGTGTATTTTTATTTCGAATTATTTCTTTTCATCCAAAGTATTTTTTTATACATTGAATTGGATATGATGTATCGCTGGCGGAATATTGAGAAGTTAATCAGCTCCGGCATAATATCTTCCCTACTTAAAGAAGGGAATGTGGAATGTCTATCGAACGAAAAATCAAAAAAATAAAGTAATACTTCCACCTTTCCTTCTACAAGCGGGCAGTTTGCATGTGCATCGGTATTACACGCCTTCAAGAAGGCCAGACATTTGTAAGACTGTTGCCTTTTACTACTGGGTAGTAATTTTGTAGTATTATTTTTTTATTGTTTTGTTGTTTTTTTAGTATAGTTAGTAGATATCCTTTCATAATTGTGGCTGTAGTTGTTCATTTTACCGTTACTCAAGTTTGTTGTTGTTAACATTTTACATTGATTTATAAGTTTTTGAACTTTTCACATTAATTTTTGCTGTAATTTAATTAATACAGGAAACATGTTTATTTGCAATTTGAATTCAAAAGAAGGGCTGACACATGCTTTTATTTGATATGCATAGTGCGTGAAACACACAAACAGTTGCTATTTAATGTATACATGCAGTGTGAGTTAATTAAGAATTTGTACCTTATAAGCAACTCAGTAAACTTTTAACACACTTTAAGCTAAATATTTCGCAACTAATTGTCGTTGATGCCTGGATTACCTTTAATGGACTCAACTGACTATTTTAACATTGCGATGTCCTAGGCGGTACTCAATTGTCCGATTCTGCATTACTTTCAAACTAACTTAAACTTGACTTTATATAAGGCAACTCGTAGTTAGTATGGAAAAAGATAATGCTGGGGTTGGAACTATGTATAACACGTTTTATAGTCAACGTGCTGACCACTCAGCTAAGGTACCAGTTAAAATAATGACAGTACAAAATTAATATAGAATCGAAATGAGTTTAAAAGAAGCTGAGATTACTCTCTTATGGTTAGCTCTCACCAAATCCCATTATGCACACAACTTAAGAATTGATTTTGGGTAAATTGTAGGTTACATTATAGTTAGCTTTTAGTTATTTTAAAAAGTTAACTATAAGTTGATTATTTTTGTAGTCAACTACACATTTGCTGGTAGGGTACTTACTTACATACATGCGTATGTATGTACATAGATATATATATTATAGAGTATACATACACAAATAAGTTTCTATCTTTTTGTTGGTATAAAACTAGTAGATATTGTTGTTGCATTTTCGAAAAACTTTTTTTGTGGGATTTTTTCTGACATTTTTGTTAAGATTAATTAATGTAGGAAACGCAAGAATAGTTTGGTTTGTTAGAATGTCTTTAAAGAGGTAATACATACTTTAATTAATTTATATTTAAATGGTCAGAATGACGACTAATGCATTTATACATTACTAGATGTGCCCGTCCGCTTCGCGCACTTAAAGTTTGCTTTATGACTATAAGGTGTCTGCAAAGTATAGTAACATAAGCTTCATGAAAATCCGTTTAGCGACTTTTGGGTGAAGCGTGTTCGGACAGATAGACAGACAGACGCAAATTCCAAAAAAAAGTGTTTTGTGTTATACTTCTATTACTGTTTACGCCATTATAAAACTCGCAAAAAAATATTTCATTTACAGACACGCCCATTTTAAAGTTTTATTATAGATACAGATAATGAAAATAATATTTGTTCGTAATTATTATTTGAACTGAGATAGGTTTATTTATTTAATCAAATAAATAAATAAATAAGTCGTAACTTATAATATAATTGAATTAATGTAAATTCAAATTATTTTAAAGAGTGGAATATAAGAATATCTAATCAGACTAGCAGAACGGATTAGTACTACTAATTTCGACAGCCGATACGCTGCCATCATCAGCGTTCTTTGTTCACTTTTACCACGTTTGATCGTGGATACTAGTATTAAGGAAACATTTGCTGTTTAACCAAATTTTATGACGAAATATAATATGAGTGTCTCTATATTCGTTTTATTAATATGGTAAACATGAAATTTCACCTCTGATTATTTATTCCAATTTTCCAACTCTTATTTTATTTTTCAGTTTTTGCTTGTGCGTAAGCTCTGCCTACGATCAATCAAGCTATTGTTGTACATGTGTAAACAGGTTTTCTTTCTGTCTTTACAATTTACATTCTGATTTTCAGTTGTAAATTAGACCGCAGAAACCACACATGTATGCAACTTATGCGCTTGCCGTCGCAAATTTTAATATTTGGACGTAATTAAAATTAATTTAAATTTACATTAATTCAATTATTGAACTTAAGCCGAATAATAATAATTTCCGAGATAATGAAAATATTTACTTCGAATAAGCAAAAGTTGCGTTTTTGGGTGAACGATGTTATAAAATCTATTGAATATGTGCGAGATATTCCCAACTAATTAAAAAACATATTATTTGTTTTATGCTTTATTTTTATGTTTTAATTTTCCTAAACACAACTAGTTTTTTTTGCGATTAATGTAATTTATATGCTTGAATTTCCTAGTCAAAAATCTCAGTCATAAGAGGCAAACAAATTTTCAAACATAATAAGTTGGCTTAAAACTATACGAAATGTTGACATATAGACTGGCTTAACCCACAAGAAATAACAATGTATTGAAAAGATAATGGAGAATATTTTAATGAAATTAAAAAAGTTTTTAAAAAGTTCTTTTTTTTTTTTGGAATTATTAAATTACATTAATTTTAATTTTTAACGTGCTTTTTCCCAACTTAATATTTTACTTTCTAAGTAAAATATAAAATTTTTATTAAAATACATTGAAATTGATTATGGAGGAACTAGCTAATACCCCTCCATAACCAATTTCAATGTATTTTAATAAAAAGTTGGGAAAAAGCATGTTAAAAATTAAAATAAAAATGTTTTTATTTGTTGCGAGTGAAGCAGGTCTGTTTATATGCCTGTATTTCATTCGTGCCTTACCAAATCGTCAGCAAGCTTCAAGCATACTTTTGAAAAGTTTCACACCTCTTACCTTATTCACAAACTTTCAAAAACAATTTGAGAATTACAATAGAATAACGTATTAGGCTTAGCAACTTATACACAACGCAACAAAACAAACAAATTATATTCGACATAAATTTCTTTTATTTTTGTACCATCTTTATACAATTAGTCCCTCATTGGGCGACAATAGGGCAAAACTTAAGTATTTAATAAAATTAAATAGATTCATTTCGAACATAATTTGTTTGTTGTTTTCAGGGGTGTTAAGTATGACGATTTTTTACGATATGACAAAAAACGATATGACATACTGTGTTGTCATATCGTAAGTTTTTTACGATATGACAGCACTGAGAAAGTCATGTACTGTGTATGGCTTTCTCAGTATTGTCATATCGTAAATAACTTACGATATGATAGCACATTATGTTATATCGTTTTTTGTCATATCGTAAAAAATCGTCATACTTAACACCCCTGGTTGTTTTGTACAAGTTTCTAAGCCTACTACGTTATTCTATTGTAATTATCAAATGATTTCTGAAAGTTTATAAATAAGGTAAAAATTTTGAAACTTTTCAAAAGTAAGGTTGAAGTCTACTAAAGATTTAGTATAGCAGCAATGAAATGCAGGCATATAGACATGCTTAAAGTGCAACAAATAAAAACTTTTTTAAAATAAAATTAGGCGAAGAATCTCAAATAATTTATTTGTTTAATCAAATTAATAAATATTTTAAAATACTCTAATTCAGTTTTTTAAGTAGAGTGAATATTACTCCAGACATATCTTACCACTCTAAGAATTAGTTTTTTATTTACCTGAAAATGAAAAAGAACAAAAATATGCAATTAATTTTGATTCAAATATTTTATATATATTTTATATTTATATATATTTTTATATACTTTAATGATGAAACATAAATAAATCTTCTTCAGGCAAAAACGCTGTCAAATAAATAGACCCGAAACTAAATCGAATGCAGTAGCTTCAAAATGCGTTCATGTTATTGTTTATTTTCTTTTGGTTTTATTTTTCGTATAAAAAACGTATGAAATTTTATTAAAACACGGCAGCATTGTTGAGAGAATGAGTGGCTAAAACTGAGAGCATAAGAAAAAACGTTCTCAAAATACAATAGATTCTATATGATGAAACAGAACTAAGTCTGCAACTTCAGGCAAAAACGTTGCCAAATAAACAGGCCCGAAACTAAATCGACGGCAGTAGCTTCAAAATGCTCTAATATTATTGTTTATTTTCTTTTGTTTCTATTTTTCGTATGAAAAATATATGAAATTTTATTCAAACACGGCAACATTGTTGAGAGAATGAGTGGTTAAAACTGAGAGCATGAGAAAAAAGTTCTCAAAATAAAATAGATTATATCCCATGACTGCTTTTTACGGCGTATGACTAATGTCAATTTGTATGGAAAAACTCGACTAGCCCCAGTTCTGCTTCATCATTATCTCATGACAGCTTTTTACGGCGTATGATTAATGTCAATTTGTATGGAAAAACTCGACTAGCCCCAGTTCTGTTTCATCATTAATATTTATATATGTATGTGTATAATTTAAGAGTAAACTCTAAGATTATATTAATATTAGATTTTTATGATTTTTTTTGTGATTTTCTTTTAGTTGTTATAATGAAAACTAGTTTTTTTAAATCAGACAATTTCTAAGGACAGCGTCATGAAAATACTAAATAAAAAAGTATTTCCATGTTTCTTTATTGAACAAAAAAACAAGAATCTATTCACAAACACATTGCAAAAACAAGCATCCAATAACACTCACAGCTATTTTTTATGCAAGACACCAATCTCTGTTAGGTTGCTATCCACCCCTCGTTACGTTATTATCAAATTGTTACTATGACGTAAAACACCAAACTGAACTAAGAAATTTTAATGACTATACAGTTTTTTTGTGTTGTAAACTAAAACGAGTTTTCTGTTTATAAAAAACTGGTCGCTAATTTATCTAGTAGCGTGTGTGCGCAATCGACTATTTTCAGTAAGCAAGGGATGAAAAAAAGAACATAGCACTTTTTTGTTAAGCATAAGACTGAAAATAGTTACTGAGACAGCAAAATTCGATTGCTAAAATTAGTCATTCGAAACCCTGATGAGAACAGATATATAATTAAATTTGTTAAAATTCAATACTTGTAATGGAATATTAGCTAAGTTAGTGACATTTTATTAGTTGTAATTGTTTTCCAACTAATCGGTTTTCTCTGTGTATTTCTAATGCTACGAATCTTCCTCTCATTACTAATATTATTTATTAATATATATGACGTAAAATCGATTTCTTAAGAAAGAAGGAGGTACATCCATTAAATTTTATTTGTTGCTATATACTATAGATACGTACATGTATGTATTAATAAATCGTTTCATATAAAAACTTATACTTTTCTTATTTTTTTATGAAGGTGATTGAAAAAAATATAGAAATATTCGTGACAAAATGCCTTTTTGTATAACACTTAAATATGAAAAGAAAACTAACTATGTATATCTAAAGAACTAAGAAATTATGTTTATTTCATAAAAAATGTGTTATATATCAGATATTACACATAAATATATATTTTATGCACGTATACCTAAAAAGCATACGAGGGTTTTAAGAAAATTGCAAAGTGTATTTTCACATTTTTAGAGATTCCATATAAAAACTGATAATAAATTACGAGAACATTGAAAAGAATCATCTATTTAGAATTATCAAAATTAAATTAATTTTTTTTATAGTTACTCCATACAACTTATGAACTAATTTGTGACATTAATGCTAGATAATTTTTATTTTTAACTGACTTACAAAAAGGAAAAAGGCTAACAATTCGTCATGTATTTTTTTTAAGAATTTTCTCTCAAAACTCCGCCATTTATAAACCGATTTCATAACTTTTTTCTTTATTTAAACGGATGCACTTCCTGATTGGTCCCATTGAAAAGTGAGAGGGGTTCGCTCATACCAGGTAAACAGACATGCCTTTTCATCTACTTCTACTCAATCGATTACTATGTAACTTTGCCCACATATAAACTAATTACACATAAATATATATTTTATTCGATTGCTAAAATTAGTCATTCGAAACCCTGATGAGAACAGAAATGTAATTAAATTTGTTAAAATTCAGTACTTGTAACGGAATATTAGTTAAGTTAGTGACATTTTATTAGTTGTAATTGTTTTCCAACTAATCGGTTTTCTCTGTGTATTTTTTAGGTGAAGGGGATATATTTCTAATGCTACGAATGTTCCTCTCATTACTAATATTAATAAATAGATATATTACGTAAAATCGATTTCTTAAGAAAAATTCTGTTTGAATACTCGTACTACATAATTATTAAAAGTGGCCCATGCTAATCTGATTCGTACAAAACTTTGCAGGCACATTTAGTTATTGTTACAATACAACAGTATGATTAGAAAAGTGGGCAGTGTTACGCCCCTCAAATAAAAATATTCATTTAAACTACTTCTACTTAACCGATTCTTATGGAACTTCGCAACGTAATTAGTTCTCGTGATATTATGGGCAGTGCCACGCATATTTTGTAGTAGGTTTTTTTGCAAGAAATATTAATTTTTTTATAAACAAGCACAACCAGCGAAGTGATTAGCATGCCTGCGGAAAACACCCTGGGTCTATGCCGGCAATCGAAACCACGATCTCTGGACTGACAATATAGCATCGCTACCATTCAGCCACAGCTGGACCCTATTATTTACATACTTCGCACTACGATAGATTGTATTTTTCCTATTTTGCGAATTACCTTCGTATAATAAGGAAAATTCCTTGTTTATACAATAAGGCCATTTGATGATTGTATTAAAATATAACAAATATTGACATGCAGCCATATGAAGAAAACAAGCCATGTAAGCCAGTTCTTTTTCTTACACAGAAAAAATTATTAGCAAAAAATTTTCAAAAAAAAGTTTGTATAAAATAAAACTTAATTTTCAGTAAATATTCTTTACTGAATAAATGAAATTTTTGTTTGACTTTTATTTAGGATGCAGACATCAAACACAACAAAAAAAAACAGGTTCTGTGCTATAAAAAGCTATCTCGATAAAGACATGTCGCAACATACCAACAAATAACAACAACAATAATGATAGCAAAGAGAATGGGATTGCAACAAGTTTGTTTACTGCAGATTTCTCAGTGAATCAATTCGTTAATGTTGTTGCATTAATTCTCATTCATTCGTTTAGAGTCTTCAGATAAACCTACGGAGTTGAACACATTTTACATAGTAAAATTTCTTAAATTCTTAATGAATGATTAAGTTATTATTTAAAGCCTAAAGAGTTTAAAAATTTTTTTTTGTTTACTCAGACAAAAATTTTGTTTGGTATATAATAAAAAATACAGTAAAGTTTTTTTTTGCGATTCGGTAAATTATTCTGTTTCGAATTTATAAGTATTTCTAGACAAACTCTTCGATGAATTCAGACCAAAATATAGTTTGATATATAGCAGCAAATCCGCAAAACATTTTTGTTTGATTCAATAAATTATATAGCTTAGAATTTGTAAATATTTTTAGACAAATTATTTGGAGAATGTATTTATTGAAAATAAACCAGCTTTGTTTAATGAAAGCTGTTATCTGTATTTACAAATTTGTTTGTAGATCCATTTCTAGATAAAATATTTACTAATTCATTGAACTTTTTAAACTGAAAATGATATGAAGTTTTTTCTGTGTATAAAATAACAACTACAATATTAATAATAATTCTGAATGTACGTTAACGTTAATAATGCACGCACATTTGAGGTGGTGTTTAAATGATGGATAGATTTGATATAAAACTAAAACATAAAAGAATGAAAATTGGAAGAATGACAGTGTAGGATATACTAAAGTTATGGATGTTGGTATATACAGACAAAAACTAGCATGTATGTGTATGCTGGCTGGCAACTAACACACACACACACACACACACACATACATGAAGTCATGTTGTGATAAAGGAAAAACGTGCATTTTACACCTGAAGAAATAGACAAAGAGCATACGAACATGTAAATCTACGTATGTACATATATATTTATATTCTAAGTTAAGTGTTGTAGACAAACGAAATCATATATATTTTTGCTGTTAATATGTGTGTTTTCTTTTGTACAAATCGATATATTTTTGCCACCTTAGCAAAAGGCTCCACTTTAAACTGCTTCTTTTTGATTCTTTTGTTTTATGGTACGTGTTACCGAATCAGCAAAAACTCTGCAAATATTAGATATATTGTAGGATAGAATTTATAAAATTATAATCTCTGTTCTGTGGCATAGAAAATGAAAAGCCCTACATAACACATATATTAGTTTTGGGTGTAATTCGTATTAAATTATATATTTTTGTATAAATACATAAAATATTATTATGAAAGCATAGATTACGAATTACAGTGGAGGATAAAAAGGACACTAACGATATTTTACTATATAGCATTTATCGCGACGTATACTTTGTATAGAATTTAGCATAATTGCGTATAACGTATACGCATAGCATTAACATATAATGCATATAACTACCTAGAACAAAGAGAACAATCAAGCAATTAGTTACGTGACCGTTTCAGAAGTGATAGCCATCGATTTCAATTCTAGAACTTTATACGAAACGCACTTGCCACTTTTCCATTAGACGGGAGAGAGGGAAGGGGTAAATTGACATAATTAAAGTTCTCTGTGATAGGTCTTATGTAATAAGCTTTCAACCATCAAATTAGTTTAACGTTCTATGTATAACTACCTGACTTCACAACTATGTGATTGATTGTGATTGATTTCCGAAATATAATTAAATAAAAAAATTAATTTGAATGAACTTAGGCCTGAATAATTATAACTATTTAGATTCAAAGCCACATAGTTCGACTAAAACTTCATATTTAAATAATTTTTTTTCTAATGTTACTTTTGTATTTCTATTAAACAAAAATTTTAACTTATTTTCTATAATTTTCTTCATAACTGTACAACAGTGTTGGCCAAACATTCACTATCTTATTCTGGGTTTGTGTATGTGCTTCGCGGCTAAATAGATAGGCTGTGTGTTTCACACACAATGTACGTGTGTTGATTGTAAAAAACAGCCTATACTCGCGAGCATAGCAAATTGAGAGAATGGCCACCACTGCAGTACAAGCAGTTTTGTATGCATGTATTTGTTTATGTCTGTAAATTGCTTACTATATGTGTATTTAAACATTCCTTTGTAGATTTTGTTTCAATGTGCGTGTCATATCTTCAGGCGGAAATCGTTAAACTGACTTGTAAGCAACTTAAAGAACTAAAACTGTGTGATAAGTTGGCATTTGTATTGTATTTGTTATAGACGACAAATAAGGCACTTAAGATTTCGTATTTATAACTATGTTTGCTGGTGTTAGTTTATACATACATATACATAAATATGTATGTAGTAGGTATGCAGAAAACAGTTCATGAAAAGAATGTTAAAATATGCTTGATTCAGAATTACTATTTTAACAAAAAAAAAAACTTAATTATTCGAAAAACACAAAATTATTTATTTAAGAAGAATATTTTTTCAGTTTACAACTGGAAAACTGGCTAACAGTGGACAGTATACCGATCGATCCCGTAAAGCGTGGCATAAAAGTAATATTTAAAGAGTTAAACATACAAAGTTTTAGAAGCGTTTTTTTGGCACTTGGAAAAACTTGGACATTAATTGGAGAAGCATCTGAAATGCTATAAGCTACGCGCAGAATTTGACAGCGGATTAAAAATCATCAAAACCAAAAATATGCTGTAGTCAAGCCATTAACAACGATATAAGCTGTGTAAAGATCGGACTTTAAATGACAGCGCAATATAAAATACAAAAAAGTGCTGTATATTTGGGGGTGACAAAAATTTTTTGTTTTGTATAGAACGTCGTGGACATATCTTTCACTCTAGGGTGCAACTTTTAAGACGACTTAACCCTTATGTGCTCACCTAGGTATCCGGGTACCTTTGGCGTTTTCTACCAAAAATTGTTCATTGAAATTTATAATCTGCATATCTGAAACGTCTTGAGAACTGCTAAATTTCAAAAATTTTACAGCCGTACAGCAATTTTTTTTTGTAATTTGGGCGAAAGACAAATTTACTCTTAGCACCCTTAACTACGTACCAACGTAGCCGTGTACCTATACTTGTTTTATATGGCATTATTGCCTTTGTAAGCACATCTATTTTTTATTAGTTGTTAGTAGCTCTGCATAGCCACATAAAAGCCTATATAAACGATGTAAATAGAGAGATTTCTCATCAAATTAAGAAACACTTATATGAACGACAAAAAAAAAACACCTTCTATTGTGCTACAAGGTACCCAGGTACCTGTATAGCAGTTTCGTGGAAAACCAGCATTTTTGCACTAAATATGAAGTTAAAATGTTGTAAAATATATATGGGATTGTCAACAGAGTATATGTATATTTTACTACTAGATATATAGTGCGAAAATGCTTGTTTTCTACTTAACTTTTATGTAGGTACCCTTGCCGCGCAACAGAGGCTGTTTTTTTGCGGGCAAATAAGGTTTTAAAAAAATAAAAGAGAAGGTTATCAACTTAACATGTGTTTTTTAAGTGTTTTCTCTCATAACTCCGCCATTGATAAACCGATTATAGATTTTTTTTAAATTACTTGAACAGATATACTTCCAGATTCGTCCCATTGAAAAGTGGGTAGCGTTACGCCCAAAAAAAGTAAATGCAAATAGTTTTCACTTTCTTATACTTAACCGATTTTTATGAAACTTTAGACACATCTTAAGCTTCGGTTTCTTTGATATATCATGATTAAAAATTGGAAAGGGAAACGACCATACAAAGTAAAACTATTCAGATATTTATTTTAATCTAAAACGAATTTGTAACCACCAAAAAGCAAATACTTCCCATATACTTATTAACATTTGTGAAATTTTTAACGCATTTTGATAAGTTTCACTCACATTGCAGTATGACTTCGTTGTGATAAAGGGACGAAATAATATTATTCAAAATAAATGTTCTAATTCTTTTAGATACTCTCAGTGATATAAAGCTACGTGCCTTATAATTCTGCGTGCATTTAAAATATATTTAAAGTCACATGCGTGTCTAACAAACTCTTCGTATATTTAATATATTCTTTTTTCTTCGCATATATTAAATTATATTATATTATTATTCCTTTGCGTCTTCTCCTTCATCTTTTCTCTTCCTTTATTTGTTATGTTTATTGTTTTCTATATAACTTTTTTCCAAAACTTTATTTATTTTTGTCTTTCTTTTGCCAATATTTGTTGCTCCTGTTACTGTCAGCACAACACTTTTATGTCATGACAACATGTCAAGTATTTTGTTGTTTTCCTATTGCCAAGTGTTTTCTTGTTGTTCTTTTTTGTGTGTGTACTTAAGGTCTGTATGCTTCTGTGTGTGAGTGTGTCAAGGTGGCTCTAAGAACCCTATAAGCAACTCAGTTAACTTTAAACCCATTTTAAGCTAAATATTTCGCAACTAATATTGGTTGATGCCTGGATTACTTTTAATGGAGCCAACTGACTATTTCAACATTGCGATATCCTAGGCGCTAGTCAATTGTATAACTGTGCGTTACTTTCCAACTTAACTTAAAGTTGACTTTATTTACTTTAAGAAAAAAGTTGATGCTGGGGTTCGAACTATGTATCACACATTCTATAGTTAACGCGCTGACCACCCAGCCTAAGTGCCATTTAAAATTATGACATCAAAAAATTTATATAGACTAATAATTACTTTCACCGCAGATGAGATAGTAAAGTTGTTATCTCTCCGCAAATCCCATTATGCAGTCAACTTTAGAATTGCTTTTCAGTTCTGGATTACGTTGTAGTTAGCTTTTAGTTGGTCTAAAAATTTTGACTATAAGTTGATTATTTTTGAAGTCGACTACATATTTCCTGGTACGAAAGATTCCTTAGTGACCACTTAGTTAACTTTTACCGCACTTTAGTCTAAATATTTCGCCACTAATGGTGGTTGATGCCTGGATTACTTTTAATGGAGTCAACTGACTATTTTAACATTGCGATATCCCAGTAGGTAGTCAATTCTCTGATTCTGCATTACTTTTCAACTAACTTAAAGCTTACTATAGTTAAGTCAACTGATGCTAAAAGATTCTGCTGTGGATCGAACCATATATCACACGGTTCTTAGTCAACGCGTTCACCACCTAGTTAAGGTATCATTTAAAATAATGACAACAAAAAGGTAATATAAACTTGAAATGAGTTTTAAAGTAGCCGAGAGAGTAAGAATGTTAGTTCTAACCAAGTCCTATTGTGTACTCAACTTACGATTTGATTTTCGAACATATATGGATTACACAGTAGTTAGCTTTTAAGTAGTCTAAAAAAAATAACTATAAATTGATTATTTTTGTAGTCGGCTACTGATTTGCCGGCTGGGCTGTGTGCTTGTGTAAAAATTTTATTATCTGCCAATGCTGTCTCTTTTCTGACAATATTATTAACAAAACAATTGAATCATAAAAAGTCATTGAATTTTGTGTTAATAATTTATCATATATTTAGATTTTTTTCCTAATAATAGTATAAGATTTTATACATATCATTTGGGAAGAAGATTAAGTGTTGCGAAAACTTTAAAATGAAAATGTGGTATAAAAATTTTAATAATTGAGAGGGTGAAAACCAAAAGGGTACAAGTTTTTAACTTCTTATATTCAATCACAATTTAAATAAATTTTAATTAGTACAAATTTCCCCTACCCTGATTCTTTATTCCAAAAATGCTCTTTATTGCAATTTCCAGACCAATTTGCTCTGAGATGTTAGTTATTCGTTGTTATATATATCCGCACAAAAGCATTAATATGAAAATAAGGCCAAGTTCCCATCCAAAAGTTTCGGCCGCGAAATGAAATCGAAATAAGGACCAAGTTCTTGATAGGTACAATACCATCTGATTTCTAGACAACCTGTAACCTGGGCAACATTTTTCCCGTAATTCTTTCCCATATTAGAAAGGAAAAAAAATATTGCCAAGCTAACAGGTTGCCTAGAAATTAGATGGTATTGTACCTATCAAGAATTTGGTCTTAGTACTTTTTACGGCCGAAATTTTTGGATAGGAATTTGGCCTTATTTTCATATTTATGTTTTTGTGCGAATCCCGGTTATTTTTACTAAGCTTTTATTTGATACAATAACTGTCCCATACAATAAGCCCTCGGTGAAAATTTCCGTTTTCCCATTTTTCTTAATGCCTTCCCATCAAGAGCTACCTGTATAACAAATTTCAGTTTTGTTGCTATTAGGGTATTCATTTAATCGGGTTTCTGCTTTAATCGGTTAATCGCTCGATTAATTAATCGAGGTTTTGGCTTAATCGGTTAATAATCGGTTAATTGCGGTATTAACCGGTTAACCGATTAATGAAGTTTTTTCATATATCAAGTAATTTCAACAAATAAAATTGCATTAATTATCTGTTTCAATTTATTGGAAAAAAAACAAAAACATAACAAACATAAACATTTTTGAGCTTAATCAAGCAAAAAAACATAAATATGTATTCATTAAAAAATTAACAAGTTTGTGAGATCATTATATCAGTTATTTCAATAGTTTAAGCAGATCTTCTAAAACAATCTTTCAAAAAAAAAATATTTCTTTAGTTTTGATAAAACTTGGGTTGAAAAAATCCTTTCATTTATCGTAGACGTTGAAAAAATCAAAAGCAATCTATAATACATAACATGGAGCTTCTCAGTCCTTTCCTGGATTTCTCTAAACTTATAAAATTTTCCATTGTGGCATTAGTAGAGTCCTATTTTAATTTGTTTTTTAATTCCTAGCACTTCTAATTGTTTCGGTTAATTCTGTTAAAACATTATTATCGATAGTTTCTTCCGTCGAAAGGTCATCATCTATTTCATGCTGGCTGCGCTCAGCGAAAAAATTTTATTTCCGAGTTCCTTAGTTGTCGTTTTTGTACTGTATTTTAAAACAATGTTGCTAGAAGGAAATATTCCTGAGTGGAGGTATAAAATAATTGAATTCGTCTCTCATTAAATATAATCCTTAGATTTTTAATTAAATCTTTCGCGACAGTATTATTGAATTTTATAAAACTATTAAACAAAAGCTTAATACATAATTCCCTCAAGTTCAATTAGAGTATCTGAGTCTTTACTAAACTCTTTTATAGCCACGTCCAAAGATTTTAATGTTTTTCTTAAGTTAAAATCACTGAACACCCTTATTTGTTTGTATGAAAAATAATTTCTACGCACATACATTTTGTATATGAGACGAAACAAATAATTAAACACACAAAAAATACTTTATAATACTACAAAATAAGAAAAAATTTGTTACGTAGGTTAATCGGTTAATCGGTTAATCGGTTAATCGACTGAAATTAACCGGTTTAGCCGTTAATCGAAAATATCCAATTTTTAATTAACCGGTTAATTAATCGGGTAGTAATTAACCGGTTAGCCGGTTAACGGATTGAATACCCTACTAGCTATACTGGAAGTGTCTCATACAAATAAGGAGCGCCCAAGTCCTCCCTGTATAAAAAGTGCCCGTTTTCAGATTGTTCTGGTTGGTTGCTCAACATTACCTACCTGTGTACCAAGTTTCAGCTTTCGAGTTGTACTGAAAGTGCGCCATAAAAAGACGGGGAACCATAGTACCCCCAGATGAAAAGTGTCCGTTTTTAGATTTGTCTGTCTACTTTCTCATCGGCAACTACCTGTGTACTAAATTTCAGCTTTCTACCTATACGAGAAATGTCCCATACAAATAAGGGGCGTCATAGTCTCCTCCCTTTCTGATTAATTGCTCACCAAGACCTACCTTTATAACAAATTTCAGCTCTCTAACTATAGTCGAAGTGCCAAATAATATTGATGAGTCAGTGACCCAGTGAGTGATTCACTGAATATGTACTAACATATGCACTTTTTACACCTTAATATTTCGGGAAGCTTTTACGGTAGAACTTTTAAATTTCACATATGATATTATCTTTGTTTGGAGATTTTATGTTTCAAGTTTCATTATTTTATGCTTAAGTGGAGCAAAGTTATGAAGGGGGTAAAAACTGCTCGAACGGTTTCGTGTAAATATACATACTGTATGGGCGGAACTTGGTTTAGGCATGCGCTTAGGTATATGTGTATTTAAACGGGTTTTGTCTTTTGTAGTTGGATTTTTATTATTATCGAAATTTAGTAAATTACATTTATACGACATGATGACCCACAAGTCGAAAAATATGACCACATTATGAACAATTTTCTTCTAAATACTTGGGTACCCCTTACAAATGAACTTACATTGTCACAGCAATTAACTAGCTATTATTTGACTTACTTGAAGTTAAAAAATAATCAAATAAACAAAATAAAATTAATAAATATGTTTTTATACACGCTATATTTTATTTATATTTTTTTTACACTTCGTTTTTCTTTCTTTTTATTTTTGATCCAATTGGGATATCAACCTGTGCTCGTTCAGATGTAAGACATGTGCTTTACGCACTCAGCTATTGTTTACTTCTAATATTAAGCGATAAAAATTATTTATCGTATAGAAAAACATGTTGATTTAAAAAGTAGTTGTCCACTTATATTAATAAATAACAAGAAATTATAACTTCTTTCAGATAATGAAATAAATAAATACGTACATGTTTTATTAATAACTAAGTAGTAGTTTTAATTTGGAGCATAGTAATAAGATAAATAATTACCACCCATTAATTTGTACTCTATTAAAAGAGTACAAAAATGCCAAAAGTTTTGCTGGTTGGATACAAAACTTTCGTGATTCCACGTAAAACGGCCCTATGCAAGGAAAAAATAATTTTCTCATTTTTAATAAAAATCTCGCAATTTATGTTTTTTATAGAATGAAAATTATAGAAAAAATAAAAAATACACTATTTAATATTTTTTTTTGTCAATTTGAGGCACTTTTAAATGATCATGCAAGAAACATTTTGCTCTCCCTCTTTGTATGTTTAATATTTCTCATTATTACTAAAAACCGTTATCTCTGAAAATAACATACTTTTTTTGCTTTTTATTGAATTTAAAAAAATCTTCAGCTAGAGTATTCTGCTGTCTATAATATAACGGATAGCAAATAGTTTAATGTCTTATTATTTTCTTATGAGTTTATCTTTATATAATTTAAATTATTTAAATCAATAAAAAGTTTTATTTCTTCGAATTTTTTCAATTTACGTACTGAGTCACACCCGTCGGTCACACCCATCTCCTTTTAAAAATAGTTTTTTTAAAAGAAAAATTATTTTTTGTCAAACAGTAAATACATAATACATATAAAAACACTTTGAACAGATATCTATACCAAAATTATTGTGTATTTTACAGTCAACATTTTACAGAATTTATTCTGAAAGTTATAATTCTTTAAAACTAAGCAGAAATCATGTTCTATCAGTGTCTACCCGCAACGTTTCTTAAAAATGTGTGTAAAATGGTCACACCCGGCTATATAGAATTACTCAAAACCAACAAAAAATTTTAGTTTTTTTGTTCGTATTGTGGATTATTATATATACAATAATATTTCTTAGTTGCACTTTAATTTTACAAAACTTAAATAAATATTTCTATTATTTTTTCTTTTCATATGCAAATTAGGTAGATTCCAAGGCATACTAAAACGCCCTAATGCCGTGATAAATTTGTTATTTATTTTAAAAAAATTACCTTAACTTTCTTAGAAAAACATAAATACAAACGATTAAAAAGTTGTATTAATTTTTTTCATTATTGTCAACCAATCTATTTAAACAAATGTAAATATTTAATATCACAAACCTACAAACGCAACTTATAGAAAATTCTATTTGATGAAATAATTTTATTATGGCTAATCTGTAAAGACAATTTTCATAGTCTACTTAAAAGGGGTTTTGGTATCTGCTGTTATGCAAATTTATTTAGCATGTTCAAAGAAAAGCAGGAAAAAGAAAACAACTGTAAATTTTTGCACGAACAAATACTTATTATTATTATTTTTTTTTTAATAAAACTTTTATTTCCAAGAGCATTATAATTCCTTTCTGGCTTTTGAAATAAAAAGGAATCAAGCTAATTTTGGATAAAACGGGGGAAAAAGTAGAAAAAGTTTAAGCGTCATATAGTTGCTTGAAGGTATTTCCGTTTAAAAATGCAAAAAAAAAAACTTTTTTCCGGGGACTTGTTATTATGGTATCATAAACAACATTTGTTGAACTTTTGAGGAAAAATAAAACACCGGTTACTGAAGGATGCAATCGAGTCAGTGAGAGCAATGGTGGCAGCCGCAATAACAAAAATTATATTTTTGCAGACATCAGCATGAAAACATTTATTGTTTTAACACTTTGTGGCAATACAAGACCTACAACCGTATACAAGTTAAATATAAAAAGGATATAAAATATTTGACTAATCCAAAATGAAAACATTGTTGTTATTTTTTTATTTGCTTGCTTGTTTGCTTTTCTTTTGTGGTAATAAAAAGGGTGCATAAATTAAATAATTCCTCTGGAATCGAAAAAGAAATAATGCAACAAATTAGCTGTGTATGTATGTAGTAGTATACGTATGCCGGTATAAAACAAACAATACGAGTAATACGTGTGTGTGTGTATTCCCTTAGCTTACAATGAACATTTTAAAAGCAGAAGTTTGAGAAACCACCCTGAATTTTCGTTTTCCATATGCAAAATTTTCCAAAACTCTTAGTTTTTAACTAATCAAAATCTTAGAGGCGGAGATGTTTGTTAAAACACAAGTGTTGGTTTTCAATAACTTAAAAATAACACCTTTCTAATAAATGCAAATTTTCTCTATGCTGCACAAGCAACAATTTATTTATTTTTACTTGAAAAAAAAAAAACTTATAACCAATTCATCCCCTCTTAAGTAAATTGGCAATTATAGAGATATATATAGAAAGAACATTTGTATTTTATATTTTTACTTATTAAACTAATTCAGTTTTCTTTTTGAAAAATTTATATCCCATTTTTATATGTGAAATTTTTCTTAAGCCTTAAATTATTCAGCATTTTCTTGATCAGTGGATATGTATGTACCTGCTAATATTTTTACACGCATCAAAATATAGAACATGTCGAAATGTGGGTCTGGTCAAATCTATAGCCAACTTATATTGAAGTTTGTAGCAGCAACAGGACTCTAATCCCCAAATTTAAAATAACATCTCCATCAACAAATAAAGTTAAAGTTTCACATCTGGCAGCCTTGCCTGTTACTGTCATTACTTTCTTTTATTTTAGTTGTGCAAAAACAAAATACACCATATGTGTGTTTAAGGCGTAAATTTTTTTTCTCATTTTAAGTTCCCATAAAATTTTATAATTCACCTTCTTTGGCATTTCTTAGTTAAGTATTCTCTTTAATTTCATATTGGAATTTCTATATACATATTTTTTAAATTGCATGAACTTTATGGAATGTGTGAGACTGTTTATAAGTGTTTGTTTTTTGTATGTACGCTAACGTTTACATATGTTGCGGTCTCAAATAATTGAAGTATTATGCCACATATAAGAACGTCGGAATATGTTTGAAGAAAATACAAAGAAGGTAGTCCGTAGTGGCATATAAAATACATACATACATATGTATTCAGATTTGGTATCGAAAAACAATGGAAATTTCATGATTGCAATTTTGGAAGCAGTAAAAAATTTCATTCCTTCCACATGAAATGTTTTGAAGCGCTTCCGAGGTTACTTAAAAAGAAGGCAGAGATCTGTCTATACACACATAAAAATTTCAATGTAAAATCGTCGAAAACCAGGTCGATTTAACATTTTTCGTTAGCGATTTTGTTTCATGTATCATTTAAAAAAATCAATTCCATTGATAGACTTTAGTGTATTTTATGGGTTGGTGCAATTCTAGCCTACGAAATTGGTTAGATTTACCAATATTTTATTTTGTATGTGGCTCTACTAAAAATTTTTGCTGGGAATATAAGGTCCCTTTTCTGCAGGATCATCACATACGTATATATATATCAACATGGGTAGAGCTCTGAAAATTTTAAATCAATAAAGAAATTATATTCGAACATGACAAAGTTGTATCAAAAAACGCCTTATTCTACAAATCGTTCGTTTGGAAACTCAACAAAATATTTTTACCCTCTTTTCTACTAAGCCTCTGTGTGCATTTTGTGTATTTTTCTTTGTACATGTTGCAGACTTTGAGGGGGTGAAACATTATTGCAATTTAATACCTATCAAACATGTGGTTTTTATGTGAAATAATGTTTTATTATATTTTTTTCTTTGCCATTCTGTTTTTTTTTTTTTTTCTTTTCAAATTAAGTCATACTATTCGTATTAAATGTCTGGCAGTAGACAGTCAAGCTATTTAAGTATTTATGCTGTCTTTGTAAAGAATTTTGTCATGCTCAGCATAACAAATTATGATTTTTTTAGAATAAATTATTGTACTCATAGAAAATTTACAAAATAACTGAAAAAATTGTATTTAGGTCATAATTTTTTTTAATAAGCGTATGGAAAGAAGAAAAAAGTATATATAAAATTTTCTGAAACTAAACAAATCAAAGAGTAAAAAATAGGCACTGGTACATTTTTAGGTAATGAAGATATCTTACAAGCACTCCAATATACTTTAACAGCAAATTGTTGTTATCCTTGCTGCTGACATGTCTGTAGATGTTTTATTTGTTTGTGACTAGAAAAAAATCTTTGTTTGTTGGGGCTTCCTAAGGGCATTTTTTAAGTGCTTTTTATAGACGACCTAATTTTTAAACCCTTTTTTAAAAAGTAAAAGAGAAATATTTTTAAATAAAAAAATATTGCATGATTGGCTTTGTTGCTTTATAGTTTTTTTTCTTAAAAGAAAAGGTAAAAAATAAAAAATTATATAGGCAAGAAATTATAGAACACATTACCGCGCCTAAATTTTTCTAAATTGCCAGACTTATTTGTAGACATACAATTTTATACAATTTGTTTGCGGTTTTCTGAGCTATTAAAAACAAAGATTGTGTTAGAAAAAAGTTCCAACTTGCATGTTTTTGTATAATCGTGTTGAAATTTAATTTGTTGCCGCTACAGGAAACATCAAAAGTCCGAAAATTAAAGTTAAAACAAAAAAATTAATAAATAAAATAGCAACGATTTACTGAGTTATTTTTGAAAGAACATGTTAACAGCCACAAATCGGGACAAACAAACACAGAATAATAGCCATTGTGTGATTTCGATGGTATGCAAGAAAAGCTGTTAAAGTGGTTAAAGAGTAGAATAATTGTATAAAAAATAATAGTTTAAAGAAACTACACAATTATGATTTTAGTTTGTAAAGAGTTGACAATTTTAACCTTAAATGTGAGATACTAAATAAGCTTTATGTTCATTGATTTAAATTGTTAATTCTGCAGGCCTAAATGGAAAAAAAATTTTCAAAATCAAATCAAAAGTTTTGCTGCAATGGAATCAGATGGCGTTTTTATAGGACCCCGTTAGCCAAGGGCCCACATATGGGTTAAAAGCGTACAGATGTTTGTTCTCTTCTACTTTACTTATAGTGTTCCTTGAAGGCTTTTAGACTTTTTTACCTACATATTAAAAGTATTATTCTTTGATAGTGTAATAAATGAAATAATAACTCATATTTAATATAATCAAACTCATTTTAAATATTTTCAAAAAAACTTCTATAAATCAAATAAAATTTAATCCATTTTTACTTGAAAAACTTATTTGAAACAATTAATCTCTTACTAAATGCTACTTTAATAACTTCCATACAAAATATTTCATATGGTTTTTGTTTTATCAAAAACATAAAAAAATATTTTTTTTAATATATTACACAATTTTTATAGGATATATGTGTAAGAAAATAATAACATTTATACAGATTATATTATGACAAAAGGATTTGTTATCACATCATATTTTATTTATAAAAAATATGTATAAATAAATACACTCAATGAATTTCTTTAGCGCAGTGTAATATTTTACAACATTAAAATATTTTTTTTTGGGGAAAATATAAGTATGAAATCTAGTTTTTGGCAGTAACGATAAATATCAGCAGTAGCAATAATTACACAAATCGTTATCACCAAGGAAACCGCAAATATGCAATAGCATGTTTTTTTCTTGTACGAAGTACACAGAAAACCTAGACAAGAATTATGTTCAATCAAACCATGTTATTGAAAAAAATATGAATTTCAATAACATTCGTCATTAACTTAATACAATATTTCGCTGTATGTATTTCTTTTTCACGCCTATTATTTATATTATTTTCATACATAAGTACTTATAACAAGTTTCATCTAATAAACAATTAACTGGGATATGGCTCAGCTGTAGAAAGTACGCTTTACGACCGGGAAGGCCGGGTTCGTATTCCAGCCATGTCAACATTCTTTTTTAATTAATAAATTTTTTCTTTTGAAATAATATTGCTATCAATGTAGCGGAATTCTTTATCACAAGAGATTTGAAAAAAAAATTATTGAATACCGGAATTTTTGTTATCAAAAACGAAACTTATTTTTTTCTGTATATGGAAGCACAAATAATATATTTATACGTTTCAGAATATTTTGAGAATTTTACCATCGATATGTTACTGCATATTATTGCATATTTTACCCCTTACAGTATGTTTTTGCATATTTCACACTGAGTGGCATATTTAAGGCTTTTTTTTGCAATTTCTGTGGCATATTGGGCTGTTTTCCTGCACATTTAGGTTTTTTTAATCTTAATATGCATATTTACAAAAAACTAAAAAAATCTAGTTTGTCATCGAAAATTTTGAAACTTTAAATTTGCTCTAATGTATTTTTTTCACAAAATTCTTAAAAACTGAAACATGAAAAACATGTGTGATGTGTTAGTAAACATATAATAAATAAAGTATTTGACCACGTTAAAAGGGGAAATAGTGTCCATAAACCAATGCAAAAAAAATCCATGAAAATGGTACAGCAGAGTAAAGGTTGACTGCCGAAAAGAAGCCGGTCTTTGCCCGGGCTCAATTGTTTTCTACTCTGGGTATGTTGAATAGTGGCTTCGAAGATTTTAGATTTTCGACTAGGCAGAAAACCTTTACTCTGCTAAGCTAGTATTCAACATATCGATGGATATTATCCGCTGTTTAAAGTGGCAATAATGTCCGTGGACATTATTTTCTTCTACATTATTGCATACCGCCAATATATGTAAATAATTCGTGGTGTCAGAAATGAATATCATATAAATTATAAATGCAATGACAAAGTTTTGAGAGAATATTTTTAAAATTTTGTTAGCATATTTTTAAGTTTCTAGTGCCTATTTAATGCGCATAAAACACATTTCTAAGGGATATTTCCGGTTGCCCTGGCTATAACTAATAATTTGAACCAGTTTTTATTTCAATTAAAAAAGAAATAAAAGCGATCATGTCTTTATATTCAAAACCTTTAAGGTGATAAATCACAAGTAATTATAGCTGCTTTACATCTACATAAATAATGGCCAGACAATTATTTGTTATAAAGTTTAAACTCACTTTATACACAATCCGTTCAGTGTCTTGGGAGCTGTAAGCGTTTAAAGTTGCTAGTAGTACATGCACATAGTATGCATGAATTCATTACTTGAGCACAACTTTCGTTAATGATATCCATTTCGAATATATCTCGAACATTTACCGTGTATTATTTAAAACTAACAAATATTAAAAAAAGTTTTTACTGACTCAGTCAAAAAGTTTGTTTAATTTATTACAAAACATCCAGTATATACTTTTGTTTGTTTATGTAAAATATGTTGTGTTTAAATTTCCATTTTTTCAGACAAACTCCTTTATATATTCAGACAAAAATATTGTTTGATATAAAATAGAAAGTCCAGTAAATATTTTTGTTTGATTCAGTAAATTATTTTGCTTAGAATTTGTAAATATTTTTTGGGAAATTACTTATTTCATAGATTTCAACAATTTGTTGACTGAAAACACCTGTTTTTTCAATGCGATTGTTGAGAAATTTTTCTCTGTACTTACAAATGTGTTTGTAGATGCGTTCCTAGACAAAATATTTACCAATTCATTGAATTTCTTTACTGAAAATTAAATTTTATTTGTTTTGTGTTCGCTGTAGCCAGACAGAAGCGAACACGATGCCTCCTGGCTAACAGACTAGCACACATTCAGTAGGCTATCGTGGCGAATTTTCTTCTATTCAATTAGTGCGTGTCGAAAAGTAGTTCGACATTGCGAACATTCTCTTCTTATAAATTTTCTGCGTTTTTTTAGATTTCAAAGCACATATCATACAATTTTTTCGGGATATCATCGCTTTAAAGAGCATTATTTTATATCGAATCGCAGGTCAAGCGGAAACTTAAAATTCAAACAAAGCATCCTGTTTAAAATATCATAACTCTGTTCTGCTGTGTACGTTGAAAAATTAATTTGATGTTAATTTTTCCCCTGTTCCTTGGAATATTAATCATGCCCAATTCTTTCTGAATATAACGTTAAGAACCTTAGCCTAATAATCAATTTGAATTCACAAAGCAAATACGTTCGAAATAATCATATTAATAAAAAGAAAAATTTTCAGCTTTTTTTTAGTGATTTTTTTTTTGCATTTAGGTGTTATTTTATAATTTCATTATAGGAAATTTACTATGTATCATTTATTAATTATAGTTGCATTATATTTTGTGTGTTTTATGATATGTTTTCTATAAACCTCAATGATATTATTCACATATAGAATACAGACGATCTTGCCATCCGTTTGTTAGACTTGTAAATATAGCACTTGCATAGTGAGCATAATTGAACTACCTTTGTCGACTACTATTTAATACAAGAATTGCTCTTATCAAATTTCCATCCACTGCATCTATTTACACTGACTATCTTTAATTTATTATTTTTCAATTCTTTTTGGGTTTCCTATTGTTTCATGCGAGAACTATTTTTCGCTTTTATCTATGTGTGCTTACGTATACACTGAGAGAATGATATTTTTGAATACAAACGTAGCACTTCATTGCTGTTATGGAAAGTTTTTCATTAATTACGTGGGCTGACTATGAAATTCCTTTTCCAACATACTTGCAAAAACATTTGTTTAAACTCATATAAAATTTAAAACGCCAAAAGCTTTAATTTTTTAAAAATTTTTTTTAAGAAAAAAATAAGTCATATGTAATGAAAATTTATAGACAAATGTTGATGTTATTAGTAAGAGATAAGAGATACGTTGTTATCTTTCGTTTTATGGAAGAGTTATGTAATTCGCTACACAGAAAAACAGTAAAAATAAGAATCAATTAAAAAAATCTAAATTCAATTAAAAATTAATTAATTCAACCAATCAAGAAAATTGTGTATTGAATTAATTGAAAATATTTTTCGATTTTTTCTTCTAAAGAATTAACTTAATAAAAGTGTCATTGTATTTATGTATGTTCTTTTTATCAGTGTAATGTAAAGTTGCATGCCGTTAATGAAATTATTGGTTGTATTATGGTATTGCAGAACGTAATAGTTTCATTCCCTTTACGAACAGCTTTTCTTTCAGTGTAGTTATCTCTTCAAATGTATATGTATGTGTGATTTTTGTTATGCTCTTATTTTGATATTTATATTTAAAGAGATAATTCTTTTGTTTTTCTGCTTTTCCTCCAATTTTTCGAATTTTTTCTTGTTATATTATTTTCACAACTTTTTATTTTTATTTTATTTATCCGTCATATGTACATTCATATATCTACATATATCTACATATTAAGACAGTGCTGGATATAATTTTAGCACATATTCCTCTTATGTATAATAATATTAGCTTGCTAATATTTTTTTGGAGCTATGCTATGCAAAAAACTCATATTAAAACAAAAAGCATCCCTTCATAAAAAAGTGCCAAGAAGGGGCATAATATATCAAAAGCTGGAAAAATCATGTAATTTTCAAGAAGGGGCACTAAAAGTGGCAAGACATTTAAAAAAGTGGCAAACTGTAAAACGGTCATTCTCGTGGTGACACACAATTTTTGAGAGAGTCGTAATTTTGTATTTAGAGTGTTGTGGTGAAACATATATTTTGCAAAAAGTCGAAATTTCTGCCTGGGAAGTTTCGAAAAGTTTTTTTAAGCCTGCTTAAATCCTGAACATTACTCTGCTTACATAAAAACATATTTATTTATATACATATGTATATCTTTATATAAGTGGATATCCGTATACATGAATTTGCATTAGGATGGCATTTTATAGAACACTGAATATAACACATAGCCGAAACTGGTCTGTTTATCAACGCAATTTGACGTATGATGACGGAAAATCATTCCAAATTCAAACAAACCCCATCGGAAAGCACAATACTCGAGGAAACTAACTTTGGATTTTTAAGGTCAAAGATTTTAATTTGCTAAATTCATCAATATATCTTCAATTGATAAGAGAGTTCGCGACTTTACAATGATTCTGCTAAGAAATTGTTGTTTTAAATATCCTTTGGTATATTTTAAAATTTCTTTTCTAAAAATTAGTTCGTGTCATGTGGGGTAATATGGCACATTTGTTACCGATATATAAATAATTTTTTCCATCAATTTGGCTATAAAACTCGCAGAATAGCATATAATCAAAGACGTCAAGCCTTCGACCATCTGAAGCAAAAAATAACGAATAAAAAACTTTATAGCTTTAAAATTTTCAGGAAGTTTTTGATTGGGTTACTTAGCCCTGAAGCTTGTAAGGGTTAAGGTTATGGTTCATAAATAACCTGACCAGACATTCCGCCTTAGGCGGGATTATCCCGCTCTGAATAGTCCAATCCCGCCTAAAATTGTTATTCTATTTTTTCCAGTTTTTAAATTTATAGTTCTTTTCTTATTATTCCCAAAAATATCGAAAATGTTTCAACTGAGCAAAAACCGAATAAAAACTCATTGAGTTAAAGAAACTTAAAATTGAAAAAGTGTGTTTTTAGACACTCATTCAAAACTCAATACTCAAAAATTTTTAATCCAAACCCTGCGGAAAATTTGGTGACAAATGATTCAAAAGTACTCGTCCCATGACTTGAGAAAGTGAGACTGGTACCAAAAATAAGGAGTAGTGAATGGTGAAAAAATACATAGCGTGTGCAAATGGTCACATATAACCATATTCAGTCAATTTAGTTGGTACTCCGGCTAATTCCATTTACCGCAGGGAAGATACTTAATTATTCAGGCTTAAGTTCGTTCAATTTAATTCTTCAATTAAATTATTTTTATTGAGAAAGCAATTTTAAATGCATGTAATAATTGAAAAGACAAAGACAAATTCTTGACTGTATAAGGATTGAACTGAACACCATGATATTTCAAGATTAACCACGATCACATGATCAGATATCTTGTTACACCTTTCAAAGTGTGAGGATGGTGAAGTCAAGTAGGACACGTAGTATTGAAAATTATTGATTATTGCAAAAAGTAAATTGAACGACTTAAAAACCCCAGAGTTCGGCTAACATTCACACCTTCAATTTAAATTTTTCTCCATTAAAATGTAACCATGATATTTCTGAACACCATGATATTTCAAGATTAACCACGATCACATGTGTAAAAGTAAATTGAACGACTTAAAAACCATAGAGTTCGGCTAACATTGACACCTTCAATTTAAATTTTTCTCCATTAAAATGAAACGAAAATTCAGAAATAGCATTCAAAGCCCAAAGTTGGAACTAATTTGGTGAAAAACATATGATAAATAAAATGCTTCAAAATCGACTAAGGAAACCGACAAAATAGAACAAAGTTACAAGAGGTTAAGTGAAAAAAACAGAACTTTTGATCAAAAATATTATTTTGACTATAAAATGAATTTTATAAAAGATGACTTCGGATATTTTCACTCACTCACTTACAGCTTTCTTATTTTTGTCGAGTCCTAACGATTTCATGTTTCATGTGTCAAAGATAAAATTATCTTTAGGCTTAAAGCAATTTATAAAATTTTTCTTTAATAAAAATTATCAATTTAAAAAAAAACATTTAAAAATGTACTCTTTTGAATTTTAAGGCCTGTAACTCAATGAATTTCTTTAGAACATATTTTTAGCTGAAATGCAAAATTACATAAGTACACTGTTTTTAATTTTATAGGAGAGAAAAAGAAAAGACTGAATTAAATACTTTAAGGGACTGAAGTAGAAAGTGTCGCTCATTTTCGTTTTTAATGCGATTTGAAAATTCGTAGGGACAAGCGCTTCGGCGTAATAATAATTAATAATTGGAAATGCGACTTAAAACTTTTTATTAGTTACGTTATTTTGCATTTCAGCTAACGATATGGAACTATGTAGTTGCATACATTTATAAAAAATCATATATTATCATGAGTGTATTTACAACATCCCGCTTTCTGTAAGATATTTTATAAAATCTCGCTTTTTTGAGGATATTTTCTTCAGAGTCCCGCTTTTCAACCGTTCTTATCCCGCTTTTGACAACAACCTTCTGGTCACATTATCCATAAAGGACTTTTACAAGGTTTTCTATAACTATTGTCTAAATTTTAGGAAAAAACTATTTTTGACATGTCTGTTGAATAAAAGTGCCACTTTGACCCACGTGACTTAAAAAGGGTTAATTTAAAAAATATGGTATAATTTGTAATATATAAAACAAAATTGTCGTCGATTTTCAGCCGAATCAGCGTAAAAGTAGGGAACTCCCTGAACAATTAACTGCAGGTGATGTGGTGAATTTCACGGTTCAGAGTTGTTCGATTTTGCTCAAGTTTTCACTATTTTAGTTTTCGACTTTTAAAAATTCAGGCTTTTATAAAAATCAAAATTTTAATTTTTAATACCACTCTAATATACACACAATTTGAATACAGCAGCATGTGTTCATGTATTTACAAGTATGTGTGAAATCATTGAATAGAAAAAGTTGTTGCTCGAAGTAATGTCCAATTGTTTTTATGCATTTTTGATATTGATCATTTGGTTGGCTGACTAGCTAGATGGTTGAATGGTTGGTTAGTTGACCGTCTGTCTGACAGTCGGATTGACATATTGACTGGTTGTTTAGTTATCGGTATGACCAATATTATTCTTTATGTATTGATATAGTTTTTATTTTGTCTTCTTTCATCAATACTTTTTTTATTATCTTTAATAAAATTCTATTTATATAGAGAATATACATATATTTGTTATTATTATTTCCATAAACTACAGAGTTTTTGTTTTATCATGAATGAAAATAAACATATTTTGGATATTATGCGCATATGGGAGTTTGTATGTTTTTAACCTTAAGGCATAAACAAAAAACGGGTCAATCAATACAAATGTATTTTTAGTTGAATTTAACTTTAATATAAATCAAAAATATTACAGCAATTCACAGACAAAGTAGTGAAAGGCGTTTCTAGTTGGTTAACAGCAAAAATCTGCAAACTTCTAAGAAAATACAACACATATGCATTAATACATACGTATGTAACATTTACTTAAACCTTTACATATTTACAATAATATATGGATGATTCTCATTCTAAACGTACATTTTTTGTTTTTTGTTTTTTTGTCTACCAATGCAAATAACTGATATATGAGAAGGTAGAATTCATATTGTAGTTTGTCTCTCATTCAATAGATCTTGAAATAAAATCATATTTTTCGATTTTTTAACATGTTTGTTTATTGAGCTTTACATTTGCATTCGCGGTTGTTCTGGGAATGATTTTCGTGATAAATTACATCACAAAAAATGAGTATAGGATTTAAAAGCACTATACATCTCCTCTCTAAAAACAACAAATTATAATAATCGCAGGACGAAATTAAAAGTTATTGCCGACCACTTTTTCAAATTTGACTTGGCTTCACATGGCTTATTTTATGATATATTTTACTATATTTTCAACGGACATGATAAAAACATTTGAAATGATAATCACCCATATACGTACATACTATATATAAGCATCACTAATTTAACTATAAAGTTTTCTTACTTTTGTTTATTGTTTTTGACTTACAAACGCTAAGAAAAAAAAATAAAATATATATATATATATATATATATATATATATATATATATATATATATATATATATATATATATATATATATATATATATATATATATATATATATATATATATATATATATATATATATATATATATATATATATATATATATATATATATATATATATATATATATATATATATATATATATATATATATATATATATATATATATATATATATATATATATATATATATATATATATATATATATATATATATATATATGTACACTAGGGCAGATCCAATTTGTATGAATGCAGAAGTAAAAAAAAATATATCGTAGGAGAGCAACTGTGTTCTGAAACCATGGCTCTATAATAGATTTAGAGCTTGCGGAGAGGAAACTCTAAAATATGTTGTAAGTTCGTTTAAAGCCCACCAGTAATTGGGCTAACCCCGCTCAAAACATAAGAAAATTTGGTATGGCTGGCTGTTCAGGCTTCCGCAAGAAACATTTGGCCAAAAACTGGGAGGACTCGCCTGTGGTTCGCAAATTTTGAAGGCTTTATTATAGCAAAAATTTCAAAAAGTATAGGAAGGTGTATGAGTATTATTATTTAATATATTGACAAAATATTAAGTATACGCCAAACCGCTTCAATCAGTTTTAGCAATTTTTCCTACATAAGGGCATCATAAAACATATTTAGCCCGAGATCCATTTCAGGCCAATGGCAAAGTTGCTTAGAATTTTTCGTTATATCCCACCTTTTAGCAAAAAATCGACCCACCCTAATGTACGCATATATACGTACCAACGCATATAGATTTATTTTTCAATACTCGTACATGGAATTTTATGTAAAAGAAATTATGCCTTAAATATTTAACTCGATATATCTATTGTTTTCTTTAACCTCATCGTGTTATTCTGTATATATTTTAATGTATGCTATGTACAAGTGTGCTATGTACGTGCACACATATATTCTATTTGTTTTGTACAGAAAATATATTTAAGAACATCTTAACTGTATGTAGAGTTTTCTATTTAGTTTCACGTACAAATTTGCGAGTTTGTTTCATCATAAGCTGTTGTCTCTCGCATTTTGTATATGAAATTAGTTTTCCATTCACAATTTTAATGAATAGATGGTATAATTCTATTTATGCTCATAGATTTTTTTATTTTTGTTGATTTAATTATGAAAATTTTGTATCCTTTCTGTATTTGTTAGTTTTTATTTAGTATTTAATGGTGTGTTTATTTTAAACACTTAATCTGCAAACAGAAATCAAATTATTTGTTCTTAAATACAATTTCTTAAAGAAGTTGGGAAAGTTAGAGAGCAAAAACTAGAAATATTTTATGTAACGAAGATATAATGAGTGCCCTAATATTGAATTTAATATATATACAATAAAAAATTTGCATGGAGCATAGTTTACGTTAGCCTATATCTCAATACCAGCTAGAGATCTTCCAAATTTTTAGTTTGATAAAACAATTTAAAATTTTTTAAGTTCTCGAAAAATCTAATGTTTGCCTTAAAAAGAGCGATTTTACATTTCCCCCGTATTCTAAGCTCTGTAACAAAATAAAAATTATAACAAATGAAAATTTTTAAATGTCTTAATATATAAAAATTGTTATTTGCTATAATTTTGTCAATTGTCACAAAGTTCAGAATAAGGGGGGCTAGAATCTAATCGAAAAATTTTATAAGAAAATAAAATTTTATTCTTGAATAAAAAAAAATGTATTACTAAAGTAGCCATTTCCTGGGAGCCTCGACATATTGGCTAAAAATTAATTAAACTACTTTATAATATTAAGTAACAAAATATTCATTGAAATCAAATTTATATTGTTTATTTAATTTTTCTATGTATAAAAATCATACGTATTAGTAAACTTTTCCAATTACTATAATATTAAGTGTATTTGATTAATATGCCCAGCGTAATTGGAACTTTTTAAACCAATTCAATTTAAAACAAAGGCATTCATTAAAACTTAAACTACAAATAGTTTTTAGCAAATACATAAAGTAATTTAAGACTCTAATTTCAAGCATATTGTTTTTGTAGTAAATTTAATTTATTTATTTATATTTGTTAAATAACAAAATAAAATTTGCATAATTAAATAGACTTTAATAAAATAACACAAGTTTCTATAATTCGTACATATACACCCATGGCTACATACAATATTTAAAATTAGCACAAAAGCGTACAAATAGTTAACAATATGCAAATGAAACATTTGCCTCCAAACGGCGCTGCAAATTAAGGGCCCAGGAAATATGGCCCCAAAGTGAAAAATGAAATATAGGCCAACAAATTGTACAGCATACAAGAACACGAAATTTTTGGGGTGTTTTTGTAAATATTTTGGAATCTTTCTTCATCTCTAGATTTTGTTAATTTTTTTATTGTCTTTATTGAAAAATAGTCCCAAACAACAGAAGTGAAAAAAGGCCCCCAAAAAGTTACAATTTTTTACTTTTGGACTCCTTTTCATTCGGCAAGTATTCAGATATTAGAAGAATTCAAAAAATAAAAATATATATTTGTCTGGGTACGTCGAATAGCGGCTTCGTTGAGTAAAGATTTTCACCTAGCCGACCTTTGGATGGGCTTAAGGGCTTTCTCCTCCATGTATGTCGAAAAGTGGCTTCGCTGAGTAAAGATTTTCCCCCTACCCGGCCTATGACTATGCATAAAGATTTTCTCCTCGATGTATGTCGAATAGTGGTGAGTACAGACCCTCCGCCTCCAGTATATAAAATAGTTGCTTCGCTGAGTAAAGTTTGTCCCTCTATTCAGCCCTTATCCGGATTTATGGTTTT
The DNA here is from genome assembly GCA_956483635.1 of Panzeria rudis. NCBI lineage: Eukaryota > Metazoa > Arthropoda > Insecta > Diptera > Tachinidae > Panzeria > Panzeria rudis. The sequence continues at coordinate 111,512,455 of OY101450.1, read as the reverse complement.
CCTTCTCTGGTATATCGAAAAGCGGCTACGCAGAGTAAATATTAGAATGGATAAGCAAAAAAAAAAACTACAGCGAAGCGGTTTTCGACATACCCAGAAAAAACCCTTAAGTCCGGCCAAAGGCCGGATAAGCGGAAAATCTTTACTCAGCAAAGCCACTATTCGACATACACGGAGGAGCAATCCGACCGAGGCCCGGTTAGATGGAAAAACTTTACTCAGCGAAGCAACCATTCAACAATCATCGAGGAGAAAATCCTTAAGCCCGGCTGAAGGCATGCTAGGCGGAAAATCCTTACTAAGCGTTGTCACCATTCAAATATATGGAGAAGAAAGTGTTTAAGCCCCGCCGAAGGCCGGTTAGGCGTTAAATCTTTACGCAGCGAAACCACTATTCGACATACATGGAGCAGAAAATCTTTAAAAGCGACCGTAGGCCGGCTAGGGCGAAAATCTTTACTCAGCGAAGCCACTATTCGAGATATATGGAGGAGAAATCCTTAAGCCGGGCCGAAGGGTTGCTCAGCGGAAAATCTTTACTCAGCGAAGCCACTATTCGAGATATATGGACGAGAAGACCTTTAAGCCCAACCAAAGGCCTGCTAGGCAGGGTCTATACTAGTTAGAAAATCTTTACTCAGCGAAGCCACTATTCGACAAGCAGCCACTGTGCAGCAGAATATTTTATTTATTTGTATATCTTGACCTTGAAATAAATGCATTTATTTTTTTATATTATATAAAAATACTAGAAAAATTTTGTTTTTTCAATTATAAAAACAAGCGGCGTATATTTAAGAAAAGTCAGAATTTATTCAAAATATCTAAAAAAAAATATGGCCCCTATGCATGCTGCACTGAGCTCCTTAATTCTTTTATAATATTTTACACTTTATAGTAGAAGTTACTTTTGGGGCTTTTGTGTTGTTTCTACAATGCAAACAAGCACTGCTTGTCTAATATTTGTATGAAAAGCACTCAGTTTTTTGAGCGGTTTTCATAAAATATTTTACTTGAGTTTGCATTGTGGAAACAGCATATTAATTTCATTTATTCTATTGGAGTGTTTTTTCATAACAAAAAATTGTCTCAAATATAGAACCCTATTTCATTTCTGCTTTTAGGCTATTTTTCATTATTTTCGGACGCAATTTCATAAAAAATATTGGATCTATATTGCATAGAGAAATATAATCCCAAATTTTTTACCATTTCGTTTTCTGTTTTGGGGACTTATTTCCTGGGGCCTTATATCGCAGCGCCCCTTCAAACATATTTATACAAACACAATTTATCCATCTCTTCAATTTCGGAATACGAGTGCAATTTAAATGTATTAAAAATATTTCGAAAAAAAAATAGGATATAACATATCAAGTAGTTATTTACGACCAAATGATCGATTAGTAATCATATTGCTAAAATATTTTATGAATTTATGTTTCGAAAACATTTTGCTTTATAATATTTTATATCATTCAAAAAAAATTTATAAATAACTCATAAAATATATAAATGAACAAAAATCATTCAATTTATGGCTGAATAAATTTTGTATTTAATATCATAAAAAAATACAAAATATCTTTAACAATTTTGGATGGTATGGTAGTATGTGTTTGTATTGCGGTTTGTCACAAATTTAATGAAAACAAAAAATTCTTACCGAACGTTATATTCAGTAAACAAATAGCCACGATCAATATTCCAAGAAACAAGGAAAAACGAACATTAATTTAATATTCAACGTACGCAGCAGAACAGAACAACGTGACTTAACATAAGTTCTTCGCAAGTGGGAAACCATTCGGAACTTGTTGGGAATCTCTAACACAGATAGCTAGTCGTATTTTTTTCTGTTCTTCAATAGTGAAGATTGTTACTTACTTTTGTCCCTTGCATAGCTTCAGCAATTTTAATTCAATATTAGAGTTTGCTATTTTTCCGATTTTATTAAATTTTTGCAAAAATTTTGATATTTCCCCATAAGAAACCAATCGGGCCCTAAATACGTTTCTGCGTTACATCGTAATTGGGATCTCAGTTAGATCCCAAATGTGTTTGTTTGAAAATTTCTAGTCGGGTTGTTATCAATAAAGCACATCAAATTTTGCTATTTTCTATGTTTGCGTGTCAAACTTTTTTCTTGAATGTCAGTTTGAGCGTCAAACATGATCGATAGTCTGGAGAATCAAATGTATCCTTCAAAAATGATGAGTTTTTTAGTGAAACTTAAGTTCGCTTATGTGTACTATACTTAAGAAGTTTACCATAATAAGTAATGTTTATCATTAAATAAAATAGATCTGTATTGCCCTTTCAAAGTCTCATACGTGAAGATATACGAGTACTTCGCCGAGTGTGACTATAATCACCACACATTTTCTACGTAACTGGAAAAGCCACTTACTTGGAGCTTTCAATTTTTTTAATTAGCGTCAAAATAGGTTGGCAGTAAAATTTTATTCAAATCGGTCGACGATAGCTAGGTACGGCTAATTGATATTGTAGAGAGGAATATGCAACACTTCTTGTGTCATTTCAGAGATTTTTGAACTAACTGTATTTAGCGAATGACATATACGAGATGTAGACTTGGAAAAACTATGGAACTATGTTCCCAGTAAGAAGTTTCTATAATTTTTATTAAGTTTTGCAGCCTGGAATAAGAAACACGCAACAAGTCGAGCCAGTGCCTCAAATGTACATCTTCGCACATGAGACTTTAATATTAATTTCCTCTTTTCTAGCTTACTTGGTATATTCTGAGATTATACTTACTCTGCTTATATCGCGAAAGCAACATTTGCGTACATGCGAACATAAATATGAAAGTTATAAATTAGTGTTATTAAATTTATAAACAAAAACATATGTAAACATTTTTTTTTACATACTGCTAATAGTAAAATTATCTATTTGTTTATGGTAGCAGTAATCTTATTTTATGTTGTGCTTTTGTTATTTTTGCTTTTATTATAGCATATTTGCTGTAACATTTTTCATTTACTGCCTTTTTCACCAGTTTATTATAATAAATTTATATATGAAATAAATATTTTGGTTTATTTAGCGTTAAAATGACTTTAGATAAATAACATGGCAATTTGTATAATCGACATGAAAAATAAACATTCCATCCAGATTTTAGTCAAAAAGTAATCATACACGCACACACACACATACATATGTATATACACATATGCACAAAACTACAACCCACTAATAATTCAACAACGGCTATACAAACATGATTACTCTAAAATATAATTGAACTTTCAATGATTTTCTGCACACATACATAAACATGAACAACTGATAGGAGAATACACAGTTGTGTTCTTTATATAGACACCCAGCAAACATATTTTGCCGATTTCCAAAGTCCAAAGTCGGTAAAAAAAAGTCTGCAAATACTGGTTGACCAGAAAGCGGACCTCCTTGTCTGAGGAGACTCCAAGAACTTTGCCGAAATGTTAAAGACAGTTCTCTACGAAGTCTGAAGAAGTTTCCAGTTAAATTTGAAAGAAATTTTCGACATGTCTGACAAATTTCGGAAAACTTGCAAGAAATATATGAGTATTATTACGAAAACTATAACATGACAATGTGAAGAGGTGATTGCTAAAACCTTTAAGTCGTAGGCTAGAAAATCTTTAGAATATTCTGTTAAATTTTTTAAAGAAACTTAAATTGCGTTCAAATAATGTGCGCACTAGTCTGGTATTAAGCGGATAATATTTCAGGAAATGTGCGGAAACATGCTACCAGAAAACTGAAAAACATCTGAGTGAATTTTAGATAGCTCGGTAGACTATCTGGTGAAGTCTCAGACGTTGGTCATGTCAGCTAATATGTTTCCTGGGTAGATATACATATGTTTATACGTAAATGTGCTCTAGTTAATCAATTTTATTGATGAAAGTTTAAGCCAAACAAATTTGAAATTTATCATTATTTTGCTCGTTTAGAAATTTGAAAAATGTTTAATATAATGAAATTATTGTTTGATCTTTCGAACAAATAAAAAATATATTTTGTTTGCAAAGTGAAGCTAAATAAATTGATATTAAAACTATATGAATTTTTATAGGAATATTTTTATATAAAGTTCTTTTAATATTAAAATAATGCTGGCCTAGTTTCATTGAATTACGTGCTCGCTATTTTGGGACCACTAAAACCAAAATTAATGCATTATATTTAAAAAGTTTAAATACTTATGAATATATTAATTATTATGTTTTGTGCGGCCGTGTTTGCAAACTTTAAAATTGTGGCTGAAAAACATTCAGCATTAAATATATTTAATGTAATTTGGAATAAATTAATTGTGATAAAAAAGAAAACCAATATTAGGTTATTAAAGCAAATATATTTTTGGATGAAAAAAAATTAAAGAAATAAATTAAACAAAGCAAATTTATATATCGATGGTCATAGTAAATTATATTACAACTATACCAAACGCGTTACTAGCCACTTAATAAAATAAATGAGAATTATTAAGCTAACACTCTTAACTAATTTCGGTTTTTTTATTTTGAGTATAGGATCGATCTTATAACGATTTATTTTACTTTTTCTACTTTTTGTGAAAAATAATAAAAAATGAGTTACGTGTTATCAACGTATGACCATCGATATAGTACATTAACATTAAATTATTGAAGACACATTGAAAATTTGTCATCGGTAAAGCCCAAGAATATATAACTTTTATAAAATAATATTTTGAACAAACGTTGAGCATGTCTGCTTCGACACGCAGCTGGAGTTTTTTCAGCTGGAGCGTTTGAAGATGTAATAGGCAGATTTAAAACATACAAAAACTTTCCAAATCGGTTGGGTTTTGCAAAAGTTACAAGACTTCTAAAGTTTTCCACGTGCGATGTGTATAGATAGATAGTCACTTACTAACGGAGCCCACTGTAGCTCCGTTAGTAAGTGACCTCAGTATCTGTGCTAGCTTAACTTTTCAAGTATAGCTCCTCATCTATTGATATGTCAAGTTTTAAATAAATTCGACCAGAAGCTTAGAGGTTATATACTTTTCTATCATTTATATTGTATGCAGCAGTACAATGCCCAGTAATGCAGATGAGAACATTTTGAAAATAAATCAGCCATTTTTAAATGGATAATACGATCAATATAAAATATCACACATATAGCAGAGGAGCATTCATCTTTAACTTAGGAAGATGGGCTGCCCCAATGGCTCAACGGACGGACTATGAAATCCCCAGATATGGCACTTCGTGCATGTAGAACTTTTCAAATTACAATTTTTTTGTTTCCCGCCCGATCTCAAAAATGTGGGGCTGATTTCAATAGCGGTCATCCTTTTCCAATGTTAGACCTTTAAAAAGAGATATTGAAGACTTAAAATTTCAGTATTTGACAATTTTCATTGAAATAAACTCGCAATTCTTAATATAATTGAACGAAGATCGGTTCATAAGTTACTTATGCAATACTATTAGAACTAATTAAAATTTGCAGAACTTGGCCCATGTTTATAGCCAGTCTTAATAAAAGCTTCCGCCAAAATTTTACCGAAATATCGATAGAACTCATGAAATATTTTAGACTTAGTTCAAATTTGGTATATAGATAAAATTTTTGTGATGCTTGAATGTGATCGGTTCATTTATACTAGGGATGTAACGAATACCGATACCGATACCGATATATCGGCGATACTTCAGATTTTCCGATACATCGGTATCGGCGATATTTTACTGTCGATACGACGACACTTTTAAAATTTTTTTCAGAGTTTTTTTTAACAAATAATTTATTTTTGTTCAATTTTGCCATGAATTAAATTCACTTCGTTATTTTTTTAATCTTATTTATATCCATTTTAATTTATATCAATTAATTTTATGCTGTTATTTTGTAAAAAAATTATTTATTTTTTGTTAATTTTACCATGAATTCAAATTCAAGTCGTTGTTTTTTAAATCTTATTCCAGCAAAAAAAGACACTCCAAAGAAGTCATGAAAATGTAGAATTCGCGATCCGGAAGTATTGCAAATTTGGATAATTTCTAATTAGTTTTACATATCCTTGCCATTGCAAGAAGTTCTGTTTTTCGATTACCAATCACCGAATTGGAAGCGATGCTAGGATACATTTGTTTTTCGGTGTTCTATAATGGTTTTTCCTCAAGGAAAAAGGATAAAAAATTACCCATTTTCACAATTTTTTTTATGCGAATTCAAACTCAAAACTTTATTTTCATGTAAATTTAAGTGAATAAATATAAACTTTTAAAAGACTTTTAATAATTAAGCTATTAAGTTATTTAGAAGAATATTAATTGATAAATGTTCTTTAAAAAATCGATTTTTTAAAAAGCATGGCGAGTATTTTTTAAAATTACAAAGGAATTAAAAATTTTTTCTTGCTTTTCTACTAATTATCTGCATATTTTTAATATAGTTTTTTTGGAAGCAAAGAAAATGTAGCTCCTTAAATATTACTTCCAATTTTTTATACTGGATTAAAATCAATTTTAAATATTCTCTCTTACAATGTAATTTTGTATAATAAAAAAAATTGCACTTGAGTTTTGTTGATCTAAACTTGAACTCAATTTCAATATTCGTATCGGTATCGGAATCGGTATCGGCGATATATATTTTTAAATATCGGTATCGGTATCGGATCGGCAAAACGGCGTATCGTTACATCCCTAATTTATACAGCTGCAATACACCAAACTGTTTATAAGGACTACTTTTAATATTACATTCAAAATATTGAAGGAATTCACAAGGTAGTCCTAAGTGTTCCAACTGCTGTAGGCACTAACGTTATACAATAGTTGTACGTTTGCTGTTGATATTCTCAATAAAAATATATAATGTGACACTACAACTTATGTAACGAGTGATTTTTTTGCTATTATCTTTTTGGCAACACTAGTTTTGACAGCTCACGCACGTTTTGTATCTTGTGTCACTGTCAAACATCTTCAGTTTGGTCTATAATTTAATCATGAATCGTCTTACAAACGAACAACGCTTGCAAATTATTGAATTTTATTACCAAAATGCGTGCTCTGTTAAGAAAGTTCATCGCGCGCTTCTTCCATTTTATGGTCAGTTTAATCGACCTACTGAGGCTTCTATTCGGGCTATTGTAAAAAAATTTCGCACCAAATTTACATTGTTGGACATTAAACCACCAACACGTTTACGTAGAGTGCGAACTGAAGAAAATATCGCAGCCGTATCGGCCAGTGTTGGTGATGACCGTGAATTATCGATTCGGCGCCGTTCGCAGCAATTGAGCGCTACCGTGCGATGATAACAAACTTTTTTCTGCCCAAAATGGAAGAGCTTGACTTTCATGACATGTGGTTTCAACAAGACGGTGCCACATGCCACACAGCACGCGAAACAATGGACCAATTGAGAGGCGAGTTCGGTGAACAGTTTATTTCACGCTTGGGACCAGTCAATTGGCCGCCCAGATCGTGCGATTTAACGCATCTAGACTATTTTTTGTGGGGCTATGTTAAGGCTAATGTCTATAGCGACAAGCCCGCTTCGATTGGCGCACTGGAAGCCAACATTGCCAACATTATTCGTGAGATACCGGCCGAAATGTTGGAAAGAGTATGCCAAAATTGGACTAAGCGGATGGACCATTTGAGGCGCAGCCGCGGCCAACATTTGCATGAAATAATCTTCAAACTTTAAATTATATCGACCCAACTATCGATCCAAATAAATATTTCATGCATTTTTCTGAATTTTATGTGTTTTTTTTTTTTTACTTTCCGATAGTTCTTATAAAATCACCCATTATATATGTTTTTATGGTGTGCTATGTGTTCAGCTAAATAATTTTCGCATAAAACCGATTCAATTTTGAATTTTAATTTTGGTATTTTTATTGTATGTAATTACATAAATAAATTTTTATTTAATACTTTGATGTTTAATTTTTGAAGTTTTTTCGTCTATAGTATTTGAACATATGACAGGGTATACAAATATGTCCTATTTGAAATGTTGTACTATGTTAGTACCTATGACATTAGTACACCTTGTGAATTCCTTAATTGTGTACTAAAAATTAACTGAAATTGAAATATGAAATGAGTTAATTATACAACTTTAAATGTTAAAAAGTTAACAGACTCAAAACCATAAAAATGAATGATTTTCAAATGAACAAATAGCAGATTCCGTAAAAATAAAATAGGTTTCAAACCAAAGTTCCATAAAAATAATTGAGTTTTGCTTTATTTTTAAATGTTAGAGGCGTATTATTTCGTATCTTTATCTTTAATTATTATTTTATTAAATTTATATTTTTACTCACTGTCTTTTATGTTAACTTCTACTAGGAATCGAACAAAACTCGTTCAAGTTTGAAATCCAACGCACCAACCACTGAGGCAAAGCATAAATTAGCTGCACGAAGACAACATAAACTTAATCAATTTTATGCATTTCACATTACAAATTAAAAAACACACGCATCCCAGCAGCTAAATATACAACTAGATAAGCTTTGGGACAGTCATACACTAGTTGTAATGATACTAGTCAAAAAACGACAGTCTTATTACTAGTTGTAATAAGACTAGTAACGATACTAGTAAAAAAGGACAATTATATTACTAGTTGTATCGAGACTAGTAGCGATACTAGTCAAAAAAGAAGAAAATTTTTAGGTATACGACTTATACATAAAACATATTTTTAGCTCTTAAGAAATTAGTAGAAAGTGGCTCAGTGGGTAGAGTACTTGCTTTGAAATATGAGGAATGTGTGTTCGTAAAAAAAATTGTGATTTTACTCAATAAAGGAATTTACAAGGTTTTACTTACTAACGCTTGTGTCGGTTCTATGTGCTAAGTTTCTTCAAATTCTTGCTTGTACTTTTCGCACATTGAAAAGCTATGTTATAAGTTTCGAAAAAACTAACCACATACTACCTATATAACAGTTAGCAATTCTTTAGAATTCCATAAATATATTTTATATACTTAATAGTATGTTACATTAACAAACTGTATTGCATATAAATTTCCAACAAAACTCTGTTTTTAGTCCAAGAGTTAATGAAAATTTGTCTATTGGTCTGCATGTACGGCTATAAATTTTTTAGTAACGTTTTTTATGATTTTAAGCAGGATAATCACAGTCTGGCAGGTATTCGTCAGTCGCTTCATTTCACCAGATGCATTTAAAAATGAAAAAAAAAATTTTAAAACCTTTACGTTTAGGGCTGACATTTTTAATAAATATATAAATATATATGTATATTTTTTATCGGACCAAAATCTATTTAGCACATATGTTGCATGTTTTCTGCTCAATTAAGACGAGAAAAATACTTTTACTAATAGTTTTAGGCTTTTTAAGCTAATAGAAATTTTATGACGGACAAATAAAGTACAAAAATGTTAAGACCCGGCGCAATATAAGCAACTTATTATTTACTAAGTGAAAAAATCAGATATATACCCCAGCATAACAACAGTCTTAACACACCTGATAAATCTGCGTATTTTTCTTTTTTAGATATCAGCTGCTACAAAAATAGGGTGGAGCTAATTCCGTTGCCGAACGGTTTTGAACTCTGTGACATGGCCGAATATGTATATCACCACAGTATATCGATTGCTCGCAAAAAATGAACATTTCTAAATTTTGAGTTGACCCACTTTACAGGAAGTAATGCGATCGATGTGTGTGTATAAAATATGTCCGAATAACCAAATCAGTGTCTTCCTTTCTGTTTTTTCTTTTTTCGAAGGTAAAATTTATTTCGTATGAAATATTTTAACTGCCATCTATTTCCTATGAATAATATCTTAAGTTGTTATTATTTAAACAAAAAAATTCACAATTATAGGTTTCTTGAGAGAATTATTTAAAAGTACTGTACTGCACAGTGGCACATAACATGCCTCGTAAATAGCTATCTAGGGAAATGGCATTTAACTTCAATTCTCATTTCTATTACAATGGCTTTAATGTAAATTTAGAAGAGTATAAAATTTGTTTTCCTTGATTCAAATGTTAGTTTTGTAGCGAAATGCTCATTTTAATAAAAAATACATTTTCCAAAAAAAAAAGGAAAACAATTTAATATCATGAATAAATCATTAAACTTTATGTGTCTATGTAGATAAGGATGTATGTGTGCACATAGTATACCCAACAAACATAAGGTCGAACATTAGATATATGTGATGATCTTGATGAAAAGGGATCTTATCTTCACCGCAAGAATTTTCAGTAGAGCCTAAAAAATAGCTATTTATGTAAATTTTGTCCATTTTGAAATTATGGTTGGTGTCACTGCTCTTATGTTCCCTCCACTTTATAACTATTATTATCACTATATTCCCCTCCGAAAATACTTAAAATGAGATTCTTCGTAACCTTTACTTTCAGAGATAAACTTTAAGATTATTTACCAAAAAATATATGTAAAATTTATTATTTATTATTACAAGCATAAAGTATAAAGTTTTTTATGAATTTTTTTTTTGTTTCCGAGTAGACTACAATTAGCACAAACGCAAAACTCAGCAACTTTTATCCTATCAAAGTCAATTATCCATTATTCGACGCGTAATTTTGTAGCCTTTCAAACAACAATCGAACTAGTCTTTGAAGCTGAAAGGGAAGTATACATCGAAAAACACAAATGTACCGTTATCTGCATAATAAAAAAATGCATTAGAAATTGTATTCCTTCAAAAATATGACTTTGTAAGGCAGTGTAATATGAATATCATATTCCGGTAAATTTTCAGAGTTTTGCGGTAAGAGAACCCGCCTTCTTTTAAGCATTTTATAAGATACCTTTTCATCTGGATCATCACATATGATGATTTTGTCGCTTGATATCCAATAATGTTTTCAACACTTTTTCAAACACAGACAGTGGCTTGAGATTAAGGTTGTAACGGCAAAAGTCGTTGCACTTGTTTTTCACACAACAGCTATTAACATATATAATATTGTTCTTTATTTTTTCGTACTAATCGATGTATTGCTCATTTTACATTATGTTTTTTATAAGGAATAGAATTCCCCCCCAAAATTATTACTATTAATTAAATTAATCTCCATTTACTTTTTATTACCTAAATTTGTAATATTTTTCGTTGCACATTATATTTCTAATTGAAGTATTGTTACCTGAATTTATAATTTGGTTGGATGAATGGAATTCATCCGTACTCTGTGCAACCATGCAATGCATACGACATCTATACTACGCTGTGTACGCGAGTGTATCGACAATTGTGTTTGCACCAAAGGCAAGACGAAACAAAATAGAATTCAGTCTGCTGGCAGCTTGCTTAGCGGTAAGAACTAACTTTGGTTGTGTGAGTTATAGCCTACCAATAATTTGTGATTTAAACTAAACGTGATTCTAAAACAGTGGGAATTCTCTCAATTTCCTATACTCGCGAGTATAGGCCTTAATCATCAAGACATCCGCGAAGCACATACACAGCATACACAACGAATAAGATAGTGGCTATTTGCCCACTACTGTTCTAAAACATTACTTGTTCTTGTACTGTTTCCTGACCCCACTGCTATACTTCCTTCAGTACCTGCAGTACCACTCTTCGGACGGTAGACCTATATGGAAGCTTGTTTCTATAGGTTTACTGCTCATTTCATCCTACGTCAGACTGTTCTAAAACATTACTTGTTCTTGTACTGTTTCCTGACCCCACTGCTATACTTCCTTCAGTACCTGCAGTACCACTCTTCGGACGGTAGACCTATATGGAAGCTTGTTTCTATAGGTTTACTGCTCATTTCATCCTACGTCAGGCGACGTCCCTTAGTGCTGCTCCTCCGCTCTTAGCGCCGGTGTCAGCGAACCTGCTAGATCCTATAGGTTTTGCTACTCACTGACCACTTCCTCCTACGTCAGGTTGAATATTTACTCTAGACCCTGGACTGCCATCGTCGTCCCCCAACAGCCCTCGGCCCTAATACATGTATAGGCGGCGTTACTGCGTGGCAAATTGCATATAATTGTATAAAGGAATATTATAACGTTCTAAGAAATAATTTATTCACTGTGTTCTTATTTCTTTCAACATTTGAACGACCCTGGACCCCGCTGAGCCTTTCCCAGCACCCAGCGAGAAAACGTGTCGTTACAAGATTTTAACACAAATTGATTTTCATTTAAGAATAAATGTTTGAAGAATATCACTTTCCCTTTTTAACCGACTTCAAAAAGAAGAAGAAAGTTTATCAATTCGTCATGTATTTTTTTATGTGTGTTCCTTCAAAACTTCGCCTTTTGTGATTGCGATTTCAGACTTTTTCTCTATTGGAAAGAATGTGCTTCCAGATTGCTGCCGTTGAAAAATGGGCAGAGTCACGCCCACACATAATAAATACACATTACTTTTGAACTACTTCTACTCAACGGATTCTTATAAAACTTTGCACACACATTAGCTATCTGTTTTAATATTATATCATGATTAAAAAACTGGGCAGTGCCACGCCCATGCAAACTAAATATTATTTTTTAACAATTTCTACTAAGCCGATTTTTATGAAACTTTCTATACACCTTTCGTTAACGTTATAATACATCATTATATTCAGAACAGTGGGCAGTGCCACGCCCATGAAGCGTTAATATGCATTTTAACTACTTCTACTTAACCGATTCTTATGGAATTTCTCACACAAAATTAGTTCTCGTAAAATTACATGATGATAAAATATGAGGCCTATTTTGTAGTCGGCCTGTTTTGCAAGAGTTATAAATTCTAAAGGCTCAGTTAGCCGACCGTAACGTTGATGTAGTTGCACGTGCTGGTCGTTTCTCTCTCATAAGTTTTCAATGTGACAGAAACGATCAGAACATCCAACTACATCAACGTTACGGCCGGCTAACTGACACTTTAGTGTTGTTATGTTATTTCATAATTTACGTATATCAGAGTATGAACTCAAATCATTCTCAATTTGATATTAAATGTGTACGCTTGCTGGGTATGCGCATAATAATATGCATGAGTGTGTTAATGTTTGAATCTATACATCTAACTATGAGAGTGTTTCTCTGGTTCTGATAAATATTGCATGCATGTTAACATAAACTACTTAATTTGTTATTAAACAGTTCATTTCTATGCAAGACCACACATAAACTATAAAACTACTACATGGACAAAATATCATACTTTCATAGATACATTCACATCTAACAAACGTGTATTTGTACACAATCGCTTATAAATTTAAGAAAGAGAAGAAAAAAATATAACGAATTGCAGTTGTAGCAGTCGAAGAAAATCTTTATATCTAAAATTTATTTATGTGAATATTCTTAAGAAAACTTTCTTATAAATTAAACCTACCCCCCTATAGCTAAACAGTGACCATTCAGTGAAATAAAGGAGGAACAAAATTAAATTTGAAAAAAAAAACAAAAATTTTTTTGGGGGGACGCAATAAGTAAAATAGAAATAAACAAACCAACCAAGCAATTTAACTTTTGCAATCTGCTGCAAATTACTCCAACCAAGCGCAACAAATCCTTGGTGGCTTTTATTAGAAAAATGTATAATATAAACTTTTGTTTTCCGTTTGAAGTTTATGTTATTATGGCTTGAAAATTGGTCAGAATGTTGAAACAGGCCAGTCACATAAACGCCAAATAAAACATCCCAACATTTTGGCTGCATTCTTTAGTGAAATCAACTGTTTTGTGGGTGGTTGTTTTTAGCAAATATTTCTGGAATGTATGGTCTTAGTTATTCAATGAGTGTTTGTGTCCCCCTTTTCTTGACAGTATTAGACATGCACAAAAGGGTCAGTATCTGAGCAATTGGGTGGAGTGTTCAAATAGTTCTGCAAATTCTTTTACTTATTTTTATTTATTACTATTTTCTGGTTTTTCAAGGGGGTTACGTTTAATTTTTTTTTTTTTGCTTTAAAAAGTAAAATCAATTTAAGATCATTATTAATACTAAACATATTTTTTCAGTCAGTTGCACTTGTGTGAACAATTAAATAAATTTGTTATAATTGTTGACAATGTATTAGAAAAGAAAAAATTAAAGTATGAAATATTTGCTTAAGTGAAATGTAATCTTAAATAGTCTCAAGTATAAAGTTGCATCAGGATGACTCAATCGTAAAATTAAATTAATGGAACCTATTCTGAATTTCAATCGCAATGAAAATAGTGCATTGTTGGCTTAAAAAAAATATTTATAATAGCAATTTTAAGATGAAACCACACTACAATTTTTTCTTGTGAAACACAGAGCAGATCTAAATAATAATTTTTTTCAGAATAATCGAGTGATATATTAATTTGTAGCTTCTCTTTGGCAGTACTAAACTGGCATACATAAATTGTTTTTTTTTTGGATTGGATACAGTTAAACCTACATACAGTATCCTTTTTGCAGGGCCTATAAAAGTTAGCTTCGTGAACTATATGGCACATAGGACATATAGATACAAAACAAAGCAGTGAAAAGGGGAAATTTCAATTTTTATACAACAGAAATTCAAGAACTTTAAGGTTTAATGAAAATCGCAGTTCTTGTGAATTGAGTACAATCAATTTCCTTTAACAACGCATTTAGATTTGGTAAATTCTTCTGCGCTTTAAGCTTTGGCTTCGCAAGCGTTCAACACATTAACTTAAAACGTTGAATAATGTGGTATTTTTACAGTTTATTGTTTCTAAAACAAAAAATTTTATCTATGATATACAATGGGAAAAATAACTTTACATTCACAATTTTAAGAACCTCCGAAGAAATATATGATAACTTCCAAACGGCTGAACCAATTTTCTTCAAACATAGGTAAGAAGATTTTGGATCAAGTCACCTTGTAGCCGTTTGGGAGCTACGGTGTCAAAGACACACAAATCCAACAGAATACAATTAGAAAAAATGTGATATATGCTAAGCCGCTGGAGCGATTATTTTCAGATATAGCCAAGAACACTCTTGATCAATTTACCTTTCAAACATAAAAAACTAAAGCAAAATCAATGACTTATACAAACATACAGATACACAGATACACACTACAAACTTATAACACCCCTCGTTTCTGGTCGCGGGCTAAAAATAAAAAGTTACAAATCTCAGCCTTAGGACCATATTAGGTCCACCCATATTTATTATGTAGATATTGTCTCAAAAAAAAAGAGTTCGAAGAGCATGGCATATAGTTTCACTTAGATAAAAAATAGGCAGAAAGAATGTAGCAAATGTGGACTCATCTTGCAGACCAGCACTATAGACATATGTGTTGATAGGCTCTTCGCAATTAGGATCCTAAATTAAAGGTGGTGATATATAAGTGTGTACTTGCATGTATTCAATCTCTGGCTCGGCTTAAAAGACACAGCGTCAGAATAGTTTGGGTTCCGGAGCATGAAGGCATTCAGGGGACCGACATGGCTGATGAATACCCAGGCGTAGGATCGGCCTTGGACGAAGTGGACTCACAAAGGCATGTTGATATTCCCTTAGTTGAGCTATCAAACCTGACTAAAGAGTAGGTGTAAAGGGGCGGCACTCAGATGTTCTACAATAACCACTTGCAGAGCATCTGCACGTAGTAGTGTTAGGACCAAGCAGCTCCTAGCACTTGGAAAAAAGTCGCTAGCACTCCCAATTAGAGTTACCACGGGGCACTGTGCAAATGGACATATTTCGGAACGTCTAGGTTTTCCCTACGATGGTCATTGCAGGAGCTGCTTCCTGTGGTACCTGGACTGTCCCAGGGATGAACAACTGGCTGACCTCTTGGGTTTTGTGAGAAGTTGTGAATGGTTCTCAGGAACAGGAATACCAGTATGTGGTAGGAGCGTGTAGGGTGTATTCCACTGGGCAGCACAATGTGTCTTAGTAGTGTTCTCGCTACTTTGCGGGCAGCCCTTTTAACTAACCTAATTTACCAAACTGATTAAAAAGTTATCAGAACGTCATTTGTACCCCTTATTGTAGAGGATAGTGTACTAGACTATAAATCAAAAGGTCACAGGTTTGATTCTTGCCGCGACCTTGGGTGTTTCTGCAGAAAAGCCAAACAAGGCTTAAGCAGTATGTGCGCATATTACAAAAATGCACCATTGAAAAAATTTCTGCACGGATGAGACTAGAAGTCTTAACAATCGGTGATTTGTAATTGCGAAGTTCGAATGTGAACTGAGCAGGAATCGATGCTAAAGTACCCTGTGCTTTAACCACTTGCAAAGGTTAGTAGAGCTGCCACCTGTTGTCGTTGTACTAATATTCTACTGATATTTTATATACGAAAGAATAAAAATGGTATTACTAGCTTGAACTTGAAGATAGCCCCAATTGTTGAAAATTCCTCCACCTTACCCCTACCCCTTTGCATATACAAAAAATAGGCTAGATCTGCGGCAAAATTTTACCGATTCCGTTAACCGCAAACTTTTGGATGTGAGTAACCAAAGTTCGTTGTTGACAGATATTGGATCAAACAAATTGAAACAGCCAAAACCCATGTTCTCATAACAACTAAGGGATTATCTTTATTAATTTAAGTTAAGCTACGAGTATGAATTTATAAAACCACAAAAGTTTTATAATCATATAGATTATATTAAACATATCGCATTAGTTCAGGCGCAGGTGATGTGTAGCCGTTAGCCACAACGTTTGCTGACTACTTTTCGGCTATTTTTAAATTTTACATGTACACAGCCGACAATTTATATGTACACAACACAAACAATCAAAATAAACAAAAACAAGAGCACAACATTCATTTGACATATCAACAATGCAATTAAACACCAACACACTTAAACAAAATTTTTTTCTCATTTCTTTAGGTTTTTCTTTGCCTGGCTCTGCATTAGTTCCTCAAAATTTCGCAATTTTCACTCTTTGTCTGAAATAGAATATGCTAATATTTTGTCATTTAAAAAATCTTACATCCTTTTCTCTACTCTTACGCCAAAAAATGCAGTTGTATACTTCACTGTGATGTAGTAGTAAAGTAAAAAAAAACAGTATTTTGCCTCTACTGAAAATTTTTAAATTTTGAGTGTACCGCCTTTAGAGGAACTACTGCGATATATATAAAGAGCAATTATACCTAATATCTTTAAAAGCTTTATTGATTTAGAAATATTAAATTTATTAAATAAAAAAAGAATATCCAATAATGTTTACATCACCTACTATTAATCAATCTATAAAAATAATATTTACTCCTTCCTACATTAAACCTATTAAAGGGGTTGTTTTTTTCTAGAATTTAGACAACAAAAGTAATACAACTGCCATTTAGGGCTCATATTGATGTGAATATATGTATGTATCGATGTGTTTGTGTATGTATGCATGTGTTTGTGTATGAATGTTTGTGTTTGTGCCAAATTTAGCCATGTGTATATTGCTTGTGTCTTTCAACGTTATTTAGTTAAGTGTTAATAATTCTGAAAGGTCATTTTCCTTTTTCATTATTAATACATTTTTTCTATTCTAAAGAATTTCTGTGCTTGTGTATTTATACTATGCACAGTGGGCAATTTTGCAAAATAAATGATAGTAAAAAAAGCTATAAACTGTTGATTGGAATTGCCTGAACCTTCGAACATCTGTAGAGTTAAAGTCAGTGTCTATATTTTAAGTTTTAGTGGCATCGTAACGTGAACTCCTTCCCTGGAGATGTTCCAAGTTACAACATAAATCCAATTAGCAGTTTACAAGCTTTAGAAGTATTAACTTTTCAAAAATCCCCATTGTGCTATGTACAGGCAGTCGTATATATATCAAGCGAACATAATTTCTCGGTAACCATTTAATGTCAATGTTTTTATAATACAGTTTTTTTAAGGAAACCCTTTTTGCTTGTAGGTTTGCTATAAAAATTGCCTGTTTTGTCTTTTGTTTTATTATAATTTCAATTGTATTTGTGGTAGTTGTATTTTAGTTTGTCTTAGGCAAGGCAGTTAATTGAATTAAGTGTCAATTGTTAAAGGTGTTATTATTAATTCTTTGTATTTTCTTATGAAAAAGTATGATATTAATAAATAATATGTTTGTGACTTAAAGATTATTAAACGAGTCCTGCGGAAAATATTTCTAAGGTAATTCCTTTAAATTAATTTTTGTAGAAATTAGACAAGTCGCTATATATTTTGAATACATATAAAAATTTTTTTAATATATTTATACTCCTTAATGTTGCTTTTACGTTTACAAGGAGAATCCTTATGTTAAAAAATTGTATTTTAATGACTCAGAATCTGTTACACTTTGCAACAAGAAAAATTGTAAGTTGTAACACTCAATTTTTTATTTTTTTTTTTGATATGTTGTCGTTCCCTAACTGCAAAAACCGTTGAAATTTTAAATTCTATGGATAAACTTTTTAAATGTTTTTTTTCCAAAATTTTGGTATTTTGAAGAATCTGTTCCACTGATTTTATTATAAGTTAATCCTTAAGCAAACACCAAAATGTACTCACATAAACGAACTCCAGGGCCTGGCTGGGACTGCTTTTATTTTGTATGGAATTTTATGGCTACCGCAATAACAGCAATAAAATATACCCTTATTTTTTGAAATAAACTATTTTTATTAACATTTACTAGAAAATAAAATGCAAAAGCGCCAATCAACAATTTTTTATAATTTTCAGGACAGGCAAAAAACTGAATAAAAAGCAAAAAATTGTGACTATAAAAATTGTTTTTCAGCATATTATCATTAATTCACTCTTAATTAACGATACTACTCAGATAAAACTGTTTTTATGGTTTTTGCCTTTTATTAAGTTTCTTATCTCTCCTGAAATTTTTTTTAAAATGTAGATTTGCCCTTTTGCATTTTATATGACGATATGTTCGTGTAAGAAAAAACAACAAAATATTTTAAAAATAAGCGCATATGAAAACAAATATATAGAAAAATCAATTTATAACCTGTTCCACAATGTCGATAGAAAATTTAAGTGATCGGAAGAAAGCTAGTCGCTCGACTTGATATCAATTTGGATTCCTCTATGTCAATTATTTTCATTCGAATCTAGTTGTGTATGTTATTTCTCACGCATTCTACCGTAATATTATCATGCGGTCTATAATTATACTTCAAGTTTATATTTAGTAAGTTACAATTATGTATCTCGTGTTGGAGCTGATTTATCACACTGATACCGGAATGACCTACTATGGCTATCATCAAATCGTATAACCACCAAGATATTTCAAAATTTCTTCTGAGGTAGGGTGTGTATTGTTTTGGGTTACTCCACCATAAATCAAGGTTCCTAAGAACCTGCTAACTCTTTCATAGTAATTGGATTCCAAACTTGCTGTTTATCTGTATTACTTTTGTTGAAAATTTCATAAAATTTTTTAGCATGTTTCATTATAATTTCTTTTATGTCATTTGAAAAAAATCTCTTGAATATTTCTAGCTCATTATGTAATATCTTCAATTGTAATTCCACCACTACACATCAATACGTTATGAGCCGTAAATCTTCTGGAACCTGGAGGCGACTTATACCACTCTGTTCCATCCATTCGTATGAAACAGCATTGGAGTTGAAAGTGTTCCTATTTTCGTATTCGGTTTCATTATTTTCTTTGATATTCATTTCAAATGAATTATTGATTATTGAAAACATTAATTAAACGACTTAAAAACCACAGAGGACTAAAATTAATATATTCAATTTAAATTTTTCTCCATTACGATGAAATAAAAATCCAGAAAAAGCCTTCAAAGACCACAGTTGAAACTAATATGGTGCCGAACACATGATACATTAAATGTCTAAGAACCGACAAAATAGAACAAAGTTACAAGACATTAAGTGAAAAAACAGAACTGCTTTTGATCGAAAATATTCTTTTGACCATAAACTGAATTTTATAAAAGATTACTTCGGATTCTTTCACTCACTGACCGACAACTTTGTCGGGTCCTAACGACTTCATGATTCATGTGTTAAACACAAAATTATCTTTAGGCTTGAAGCAATTTAAAAAAAAATGTTCATAAAAATTAAAATAATTTTTAAAAAATTCCCTTTTTTAAATTCTAAGGCCTGTAACTCAATGAATTCCCTAAGAACATATCGTTAGCTGAAATGCAAAATTGCATAACTACACTGCTTTTAATTTTATACGAGAGAAAAAAACTAAATAAAATGCGATTTATTTTATGATAACAATTTGCAAATTTGTAGGGACAAGCGCTCCGATATAATAATTAATAATTGAAAATGCGACTTTAAACTTTTTGCTAGGTACATTATTTTGCATTTCAACTAACGATATGGAACTGTGTACTTGCATACATTTATAAAATATTAAATGTTATCATCAGTGTGTTTACAATATCCCCTTTGCATAAAATATTTTATAAAATCCCGCTTTTTTTTTGGTAATATTTTCTTCAGAGTCCCGCTTTTCAGCCGTTGTTATCCCGCTTTTAACAAAAAGGTTCTGGTCACGTTAACTATACACCTAACAAATTGACGTATGACTAATATCGTTAATATATTTGAATTATATATTACTTATACGTAAATTGTGTATGTAAAAATCCCTGATAATTTAGACATTTCCTATTACTAGCGGAGTTTATTTAAAAAGCTTAATTTCCGTTAATAGTTAAACTGTATTAACTATTAGTAATTTACTTGTTTTACAAATTTCTTGTTAACAGCGCAATAAAAAACATAAAGTTGTAGTATTTCTGGCGGCTGTAAAAGCAATTTATTAAAAAAGCGTGGTGAGCAGGATATTACAAATAGTAGCAGTTAATAGTATTAAAATGTAATATTTCGTTTTGTTGTTAATTAAAGCGGAATATTGATTTTTATTTATTAGTTTGTTTTTTTTTAACATAGAAAATTGCTGCTAGGCAATAAGTCTTCCATTTTTATATGTATATATAAATATTTATATACAATATACATTTTTAAGCGATTTTTTCTTTGATTTCTACAAAAAAAATTTTTTTAAGAACTTAAGTCTTTAGCAAAAGCGAAGAAGAGTGAAAGATGCTCCATAGTGTAAATTACTATTACGTGTAAACAGTTCATGGCACGTTGTATGCGTAATAGACCACAATATAGAAGTCATAACTTTATTTCCCCAGCCATTATGATAAAAGAAATATAAAACAGTAAAAAGTTTACAAGAAAACGCTGTTACACTTACACATACACTCTTGCACAGGCATTCACTTATTGCTTACTATTGACTTCTTTTGGTCCAAACAGGCAACATGTTTCAAAAGAAACTTTCACCGCAACAATAAATTTAGTTGACTTAAACCAACAGCTTAAATGTATATTTTTTTCAGAAGCTACTTCAGAACAAAACGAATAAAATTTTACTTAAGATATTTGTAACAAACGAAAGGTAATATTTATTAAATAATCGTCCTTGCCTAAATTAAAACACTTTAATGTCTTGTAAAATGAGTATCTGGCTAAATAAATACATGAGGAAAAATACTAATTTTATTTAAGTTTTTATTGTTCTTTAGTCATATATTCCAATTGGTTGGACTTGGACTGCCTTTGCAAACAAAATTGCGAGGTTTTATATCATGTCCTACTAAATACTTCGTACCTTCTTGTTTCCTTTATTTATGTATTCGAAATAATATATATTTACTTAAGCATATGTATGAATAAGTGGTATTTACTACATTTTCTTATCGTATAAAATTATTAGAATGTGACTGCTCATATTTTCAAAAGAAAAAAATGAAAATATAAATACATCTGAGTATCGGGACACTTAAGATGTTGTATGTTTTTTGTTGAGTTTTCTTCATTGCTGCTCCAAAGACTAGAAAAAAGTTCTTACACAAATTATTATGCCCAGATGTGTTAAAGAAAGTTTATAACAATAAAATACTAAATTGCTCTATAATGCTGCAAGTAAAATACAATGAAATATATTTGGGCGAGAATTTTTTCAAATAATTTTTACATTAGACATCGTATTGCATTTGGGTTTTATTAATATTTAGTTTAAAAAAAAGAAACATGATGAAAAAAATTTTGTTTCAGTTTTGCTGAATAGATAGTGTGTGCCTAAAGATGTAAAGGACAATTTTAAAACCTTGAAAAGTGACAACATAACTATTGAAAAGTTTTCCAAATGAGTTTATGTATAATAAAATTCTTTGTGAAACATCTGCGAATTTTTAAGGTCATTTGATTGTACAGAAACAAAAAATAAAATATATTAGAAATAAATAATAACTATGAGTTTGTGTATGTTGTAGACCTTTTTTATTAATTTAATATGTAAAAGAATTGTTCGGCTTGAGGTCTATTTTTAATAAATAAAAATTTTTTTATTTTTTATTTATTTTATTTTTCTTTATTGGTTCCGATATTTCGGTCAACTTCGTTGACCATCTTCAGGGAAATATTTTCTAAAAACGTACAAAATGACTTAATTAACAAAACTATACTAATTGTAATAAAATATGAATTAAAATATAAATTAAAAATTGTTTTATATATTTACTTTTTTTTTAATTGTAGTGTTGTTTACACTTGTAATACATGTCACCTACTGTTTATAGGTTTTTTGTTTTGCTCAGTTCTATGTTTGTTTATTGTGTATCTATATATGTGCGCGCAATTGTCTGTGTCAGTTTTATAATTAATTCTTTTCTCTGTTGGGATATTTATGATGTGTAACATCTCTTGCATGTATCTTTTTGAGTAGCTCTTTTCTCTTTCCAGTATTCTCACTTTATTGAAATCTGGTTTATGACCAGTTGCAGCACAGTGGGCCGAAAGTGCTGTTTTTGGCATAGCAGAACTGTTGTTTGTTTTTTGGTCAGATTTATGAGCTGATAGTCGAGTTTTTAATTTTGTTTTCGTCGTACCGACATATACTTTTTTGCATATGTCAGTGTCGTCACCATTACATGTTATTTCATATACTAAGTTCGATTCTTCCATTGTATCGATTTTGGATTTCATATTACTAAACAATTTTTTCGTCGTATTATGTGTTTTCATTGCAAGTATGTATTTTTCTTTATTGTATATATCCGAATTTTTCAACCTATCCGATAATCCTGGAATGTAATCCATCGATCTGTAAATTTTTGTTGGGTTTACGTTGGCGTTCTCATTGATTTTCCTTCTGTTTTCAACTACTTGTTTTATTAATTTGTTTATTACGTATATTGGAAAGTCATTTTTAGCTAGAATGTTTTTTATTTTTATCTTATTTTCATAATGGAAGTCTGTGTTGCTGGTATCTAGCACTCCGTTAATGAAATTCGAGGCGGTGTTAAAAATTATATTGCGGGGATGTTTGGAATAATAGTTAATGAGCAAAACAAAAAACCTATAAACAGTAGGTGACATGTATTACAAGTGTAAACAACACTACAATTAAAAAAAAGTAAATATATAAAACAATTTTTAATTTATATTTTAATTCATATTTTATTACAATTAGTATAGTTTTGTTAATTAAGTCATTTTGTACGTTTTTAGAAAATATTTCCCTGAAGATGGTCAACGAAGTTGACCGAAATATCGGAACCAATAAAGAAAAATAAAATAAATAAAAAATAAAAAAATTTTTATTTATTAAAAATAGACCTCAAGCCGAACAATTCTTTTACATATTAAAATAAAATAAATAATAACTTTGAAAATGCTTTTTTTTTGCTAATTTTTCACTGCAAACTGTTATAGAGTCTTCTTTAATTGAAAAAAAAATATTCATATGCTGCCATTACTTTTTCTCGGACTTAGAAATTTTATTTTTTTTTTACATATTATAATATTAAAACAGAAAGTATATTTGATACTATAATATAACAGATTAAAGGTAGTTTTATTATCTCTTTACTTTTTTAATAAGGATTTTTGAAATTTTTTAAAATCGTGTGTCTAAGATTTACATAGATCATACGGAAAACAGGTAATATTTATGAGCTTATAATTTGTCGGGCTATTCGAGCAATTTAGTGGTCTACCTATTCCAGTAGCTCTATTATCATCCAAACGTTCGGACTTATAAGAAGAATGATAAAAAGAGCAACGTATTATTGCAGTTTGGCCCTTTTTACGTAACAATAGTTGTAGTAATTAAAAATTAAAAAAAGGGCCGAAATATGAACAATTCTGGGCCAATGTTTGCAATTAAAATTGTAAATTCAGTTCTTTATTAAGTAGTATATTTTATTCAAATGCACCAAGGTAGATAAAATTACAATATATTTGTTTCTTGTTACAAAGTCAAGAACAGACTGTACATTTCATATATTATTAACTATTATGTGTTAATATGCAAATATGTACAAGCGATCCGTTACAGAGACTGGATTAAGCAAAAAAAGAATATTTTACATAGTATTATATTTTATATATAACTATTTATTTAAGCTTTAAGGTCAATATATTTATAAAATAACAATAACAATATTCTTTATTTATTTAAATGTTCAATATTTCGCTACAACTTTGTGTAACTTCTTCTGGAAAAAATTTCAAAATTAAGCTTTGTTTTCGAATGATGTAATAAATTGACATATTTACGGGTCGTAATCGATTTGTTCTTGCCCACTCCACTGATTTGTGCAAAAGTTTTAAAAGACTGTAATTTCAAAGTTTGTAAAGCATTATCTGTGATTAGAGTGGCTCGAGCGCATGGAACTAATATTGCTCTAAGAGAAAAGCTATTATTAGAAACTTTAATATTTACTCTCATTGTGGCTAATAAAACTTTAGGCTTAGCAAGTGTACTACAATTCACTGCAATGTTATCAGAATTCTGTGCTGTGTTTACAGTGTTCAAAAATTATTGTCCAGTAGGCACTGGGGATGAGATCTCACTATGAACTGTGGTATGATGTTTTTGTTGGGATCTTTAACAACGAGACACTGAACGACAATATCGATAGAAATGACCACTATTAAAGCAGTTATAACAAATATTTTTTGTTTTAATAAATTCGTTTTTTTCATTTGATGACATAGAAAGAAATGTAAAATATTTATATAAAAAATGGCGCTTATTGCAGTATGGACAATAGTCATCATTATTTGATGTGGTTACATGTACATTTCAATGCAAATTATTTCTAATATTCATCACGCATGTGATTGGACGAATGGGTTCAGAGAGAGACTCAAGTGTCCTAAAGGATGTTTCTAAGAAACAAAAAAAGCTCACTTAAATTTGGAATTTCAACAGTACCTTTGAGGGATTGTTCCCTCTTTTTTCTAGTTTGAACATCAAGTCGCTGAACTGCTATGTGTATTATAATTGCATCATACGTCTCTTTTGTAACACCTAAAGTGTTTAGTAGAACTAAACAATTTCGTGTGGTATCCAAAATATTTTGTATACTTTCGGCAGTACCATTTGAATTTGGTACTGAGAATAGTTTTGATAATAGAGTGCTTACAATTTTCCGGCAATTGTGATAACGCCGGTTAAGAGCTTCCCATGCCAATTACTAATTCTCCTCTGAAGCTGGATATTCATTAACGATGTCTAGAGGTGTCCCAGAGCATGACCCCCTAAGGATATAACATTTTTGAATTTTTGATAAGGAAACGTTATTGTGTACTAATGACACAAACATGTCTCTATATGAGATCCACGTTAAATAGTCACCAGAGAAGTTGGGTATATCAATTTTAGGCAATCGTGCCTCAGCAGAAATTGTCGTATTTTGCCTAGAAAATGCAGCATGAAAGGGGCTCGAATGGAAAATTTGGGATTGAGGTTGCTGTGTCTCAACTATAATGTCTAACAATCTTCCTTTAAACATTTGAAAGAAGTCTTGAAATTGTTAAAAAATTTATTCATTGAGGTACGGTACATCTTCACATGTCATAGACCTATCTCGAATTTCATTAATAATTTGGTAATGTGCGTTATTAAACCGATGAGACATAGCTTCTACAGTTTTTAAAATACTTTGAACGTAACCTCGTGTCTTTATCTCTCTAGACATCAAATCGTGCAGATGTTTGTTTCAAATTTTTCAATAACTCAATAACTCACGTTCAAATCCATACCAAATTTCTTCCATAGTAAAATAAGGGCTATATGTGCGTCTCACAATAATTTTCAAATGCACTTTATATCGGCTTCAGACGAAACACCAATTGCAAACTAAAACGAATAGATGTAAAGCTGGTTTATGCACACTGTTTTGATATAATCAAAGACGTCAGCAGAACTCCTAAGAATAACCTTTCAACTAGGTTAATGCAGATGTTGTCGTTTATAGTAATGGGATAATTCCCGGGTTTCGGCACCAATTTCTATGTATGAGATTTATTCAAACTTCACTTGCAATTACAATTGTAAATTAAGTTCTTTATTAAGTAGTACATTTTATTCAAATGCAGCAAGGCAGATAAATTTACAATATATTTGTTTCTTGTTACAAAGTCAAGAACAGACTGTATTGAGTGGATGAGAAAATAAGCTTTTGTTTTTAGATAAATAATTCAATATATGTTAGCAAATCCCAATAGGAAATTTTTAAAGAAAGTTAACATATTGTATGAGATTCTCTAACAGGGAGGAAAATAAAACTTTGGTGCTTACATGTAGGAAAAAATGTATTATTAAGGAAAAATTATATTTAAAACAAAAGGAATTTAATATTATGCATAGCTACCATGTACTAAAACAGAATATTACAAGCTAAAATTAGAAATAGCATAATTGACATTTAAATTTCAGCTCAAGAACTTTATGGCGTTCTTTTGCTTATTCCTCTTCATCTTCGTAAGGCTGTACAAGAGCATCACGAACTGTAGTTGTGTGAGGCAAAGCCAAGAATTCATGATTTAGGTATGAAGGAATGGCTCCTAAAATTATTGCTTCATTTACCTCTACTCCACACACTTGGTTTTCTATTTCAGGTATTATCCAACTTTTTTCAACGAGCACTAGCTCTACAAGTTACAAATTTAGAAGAAAATACCCACATAACAATAAAATATATAAAATTTTTGTTTTTTTTTTGTACGTATTTTACTTCTACGTTTGTAACTTGCAGTTTTGACTTTTGCCCACTTTTGGTGTAAAGGCTTTTGGCCACGTATCAAACTATTTGATCCAATATATGTATGTATAATATTTCGAAAAAATAAGTGTTTTAATGATAAAATTTATTGAAGTTCAATGTAAAAGAGTTGATTGAAAGAAAGCATTCATTGTTATTATTTTTTTTCACAAAATTAATGAAGCGTTGATTTAACTTGTTAGTACATTCGTTGAAACAATAAAAGTTTTTGCTTAAATTTTTGGTTGTGTAAAACTTATTGTTTAATAGAAGCTTTCAGAAATAGCAAAAGCTATCTTAACTTATATAATTATGTATGTATGTAATTGTAAAATACTTCAGCAAATATTTCTTTATTTTTTTCAAATAAAAATTTATTTGTTGTGGTTTAAGCACTGCTCCTATGCATTTCATTGGTACTTTATCAAATCATCAGTACAGTTCAACCATTCTTTTAAAAAAAAATTAATTCACATCGAATATAAATGGTTTGTTGGTTTTTGTACAAAAAATATTTGTAAATTCTCAAATGATTTTTGGAAGTCGGTGCAGAAGACAAGAGGTTTGAAACTTTTCAAAAGTATGGTTGAAGTCTACTGATGATTTGGTAAATCAACAATAAAATGCATGTAGGCATTGCTTAACCGCAACATATAAATCTTTATTTTAAATAAAATTGGGAGAGTATCTGAAATAAAGAATGCAATAAATGCTTTAACTTTTTCATAGATAACTTTCGCCTTAAAAGAGTTACACGTGAAAAATTATAGCGACTAGACTTACAGCCTGTTTTTCGAAAATGAATTATTTTGTTCATTCGTAAAAAAACGAACGAAAGTAGTTTTACGTTTTTGTAACATAAAATATTTAAGTGAGTGAGAATATATGAGAGAGAACAAAAGAGCTTTTAATGTTTCATGTATATTTGGTTATTATAAAATGAGTTCTTTCGTAATAAACGAATGAAAACATATAAAATAGTCGATAACCAATAGGCACTCGTTTGTTTATAAATTGCAACAGTAAAGTACCAAACAGCCAGCAAAAACTTTGTAACTATTTGCTTCAACAAACTGAAAATTTAAATAAGAAATGAAAGTTTTTGCAAAAAAAAA
This sequence comes from Panzeria rudis, assembly GCA_956483635.1. Classification (NCBI taxonomy): domain Eukaryota; kingdom Metazoa; phylum Arthropoda; class Insecta; order Diptera; family Tachinidae; genus Panzeria; species Panzeria rudis. Next base: position 111,484,259 of record OY101450.1, on the reverse strand, counting down.
AAACGATTTTCAGAAAGAACTACAATTTGCAAAAAAAAATCGTAAAAACACAGCTAAAGTCTCCTAGAATATAAAGAAATTCTTAGTCGCACTGGGAAAATAAGGTGCTATGGAATTACGTCCAAAGTAATAATGTTGATGGACATTATGTCCAAGTTGAAAAGGAAATAATGGCCATGAACATTATTTCCACATGGAAAGGGAAATAACGTTGATGGATATTATTTCCTTTTCAGAGTGTAAATAATGCCCATCGGAATTGAGAAGTAACGTCTATGAACTTTATTTCCACTTTGAAATAGTATCCATTGCTTTCTCCTCCTGGCATATAAAATAGTGGCTTCGCTAAGTAAATATTTTTTGCTTGAGGACTTTCTCCTTGGGTATGTCGAACAGTGGTTTCGCTGAGGAAAGATTTCCTGGCTTGTCAGCTTCTGGCTGATTTATAGCTAGTCTTCTATGAGTACAAATTTGATGCCTAGCTTGCCTTTAGCCATAGGCCAGCTATGCAGAAAATCTTTACAAAGCGAAGTAACCATTTGATATACCCAGAGGCGATAATGTAGAAGCACAGCCAGCAAGGCAGAAACTCTTTATTTATCGAAACTACTGTGTGATACACTTACATACATACATATGAACGTACATACATACGTACGTAGAGGAGAAACCGATTAAGCCGGGGCGAAGGCAAGATATGCAAGCAATCTTTACAAAACTGCCTTTGAGGATTCATTGTAACAGTATGTATACATGTATGTATGCATGTTTCGACCTTTTTTTAATTAAAAATTTTAAATATTTAAAATAAAATTTGGAATTTTTTAATAAATTTTTATTTTTATAAACAAACGTCAGTTTTTAGTAGAGTTACCACCAATTACCATACGCTTATATGAGAAAAAAAAAGGAAAATATATGAAAACAAATATATTGGCAATACTATTCTCTCACGAAATAAAAAAGATTTTTTTACTTCAAAATTTAATATACGAAAGCTTTTAAATGTTTTATAAGAATTAAATTTAAAACATTATCGTAATATAACAAAACATTAGTGTGAGAAGGTTTATGTTTTCTAAAAACAGGCTGTTAGACACGAAGCCGATCGATAATACAGACATATAAATATTCTATTAAAAATAATTTGTCGTGCTTTTTCCTGAAATTTTGATTGTTTAAAAAGTGCTAATTAACACCATATTTAAACCAATTTCTTACAAACATACGTATGATTAACTTTAGCATTATATTGAATATTAAATATATCTCATACGCCATGTATATGTGTACGAAAGTCAATGTTCACTTAGTTATCTCATTTTACAAAATATCAATAAGCCTCAGACAAATTAAAATAATAAAAGTATAAAAGTAAGTAGGAAGTAAAAGATTACATTAGTGGTCTTATCATGTACATGCCATAATAGACTAGTAAATTTTTATAAACTAAACACTGCTGGAATACAACAAAATCAGAACAGCTGAACAAGAATGTAAAGGGAGAAAGGATATAAAATAATAAGCTCAAAATTAAAAAAGGAACTTAATAAAAACAACACTTGAAAACTAATTAAAGCTTAATAACAGAAAAAATGCGGAAAGAAGTAATGAAACAAATAAAGAAAAATAAATAAAAGTAAAAAGAAAACTTTTCTATTAAAAAAATGGACTAGACCGTTTAAAACTACAAAAAAAAAACACAAAAATCTTATAACAAGGATACACGGTCTAGCAAAACTGAAAATCTTTGTTACAAAAAAAAGAATAGCTTAAGATAAAGAACTTTAGCAAGAAATACTTTATAAAAGACTTAAATGTCTTTTAAAAATAAAAGTTTTCTTACAGCAATTTTCCCAGACTTTTCACTGTTTTATTTCTTTCTGTTTTTTTTTCTTTTTTGTAAAAAATAATGAAAAAATAACAAATCAATGAATTATAATAATAAAGATTTTTTCTCATCTGTGTTTCTTTCAGATTTCTTTTGCCTTTAAAACGTAGTCGCAAGACAAAGGAATAAAACAAACCCTTGTCATTTCATAAAATATCAATAGTTTAGGTAAAGTGGCAAAAAATTGTTAAAATAATAAGAACTGGAAAAAAAAATACAAAAAGAAAATATTTGAAGAGGAAAAAACGGAAACAAAACCAATAAATGCTCAACTAAGGTGGAGGAAGCTTTGATGGTGTTGGTAATTTTCAGCCTGACAATGAGTTAGAAACTCAATCAGTTAAAGCAACATTGTCTCGTTCTTGTATATTTCAGCGTTTGTTGGTAGAAGGTGTTGGCAGACAAAAGTATGAGAATTTATAAATCCGCTTAAAATTAAATTATTTTGTTAAAAGATTTTTCTTTTCGATCCTTTATGTAGTTTCAGATTTTGATTTCGTTTTCTTTTCTTACATTTAGCACTTGAAAATGACTTGCTTTCAGTTAAACTTTAGTGCATATATTTATGCTTAAATTAAAGTTGGCTTACTTTAAAAATTATTTCAAATTTAAAGGCAAAAAGTATTTAGAAAGAAGAAGAAAGACAAACTTAACAAAATTTATTTAACACCAAAATCCGTAATCAAAAGATATTATGCAGTAAATTTATTGGAAAACAGTCAGCTTTTTACAGCTCAAGTAAAAACACCGTTGAGAGTCTTACAATATTCTTCTCAAAAAGAAATAACACAGATAATAATAACCGATCGATCAAAAATCTACTACATGATGCAAGCAAACATATCAAGTCTTAACTGTAAACAAAGCTTAACAAATAAAAAGTAAATCTTACAGGAGAAGTAAAGCCTCAATACTGACTACATACATTGGGGCTGAATCAATATATTTTTGAAATAAATAAGGCATTTCTAAACGGATTATGCTATTAAAAAAAATTTCCCAAAGGCATAGCAGAGAAGTATTCCCAATTACATTTTGAATACTATTTCTCTTAATTGCTCAGGAGCGGCGGTATAAAATCTCAAACTAAGGCACTTCGGCCATGTATATTTTTTTAACATTGGCAATTTTTTTTTTGTTTCTTATCCGATTTAAAACTTTATATCTTTCAATATTTTAGAATTTTGTTCAAGTACTTTCCGCATATCGGATCATTATATCAACTGATTTTTTACCCATTTCTTTTGTTGATTAAAAGACAAAAGTCAAAAACGTTTAAAAATTAAATTCTGTTGGCAGAGGTCAAAAATATTCAATTATAAATTTAAAAATGAAAATAAAATTAAATTTTCGAAAATGTTTGCAAAAATGTACCATCATTATTTAAAATAAAATTAAAATTTTTTGAAACATATATCAAATGTTTATTTATCTAAAGGGTATGTTCATCGAAATTAAAAAATTGAATTTTCTACTTTAAATTTTTTCGTCCATATGCTGAAACAATTTAGCTTCATAAATCCAATGAAACAATTTCGTTAGATTTTTTCACAAATCTAATGAAATATTTCCCAGTTCTAAACAAACTTCACAAATAAAATACAAGAATTTCATTGGAAATGCTTCATCAAACTATGAAAGTTTTGCTAGAAAATTTAATTGGATATATATAAACAACATTTTATGATTTTATAAGAACCCATTTAGGTTTGAACAAAGTATTTTAATTGATACTTAAAATTCTTGATAGACACATATACCATAAAAAATTAAAAACAAAAAATATAATAAAAATTTTATGTCCTTAAGTGTCATAATTTTAATGAAAAGTATTTCATTTTTTTGATAATTAGTTTCATTGAATTTATGAAATAAATAATTTAGATATTTTTGCTTTTTTGAAAAACATAACCTTAATTATTTCAACAATTGTCAACCAAAAGCGAACAATAAAAATAGTTTTATATGTTTCTTGTTGTTGTACTCTTTCTTATTACTATACAATCATAGACACATAGTTTTGACAGTGCTGTTGGCTGAAGTAGTTAACACGTTGCCTATAAAGCAAATGATAAGAATCAAGAGTATGGGTTCGATACTGTGAGCGGTCATCAAAAATCTTTCTTATGTGCATTGGCGTCTATCGTACGTATTTCAACCATAAAATTTTTGATGAAACAGTTTCATTAAAACGATGAAATAAGTTCACCAATATAATAAAATATGTCTATTAGCTTAGTGAAATTTCATTGGAGTAATGAAATTAATTCATATATCTTATAAAATTTTCATTAATATAGTTTAAACGAAACTTGTCTCATTAATCCAACGAAGCATGCCGTCGATTGAGTTTTAATGAACTTTTTCATTAAATTAATGTCAAAATTAACAGATTTTATGAACAAAAGTCTTTCAGTATATGTCCGAAAATGCTGAAGTTTGAATTCCAGAGCAATACCAGAACTAAAAATTCAGAACTAAATAGTTAAATGGGTCTTGAACAATATAGGGACTTTATGATCAAGCCGTAAAAATTAGCATTTTAATGATTTGTTGGAATTTTTAGCAATTCTAAGATTCCCAGATAAGATTAGCCATTTAGAAATGCCTGATTTATTTCAAAAATATTTTCATTCTGCTAATAGCTTTAATAAGTTACCTACAAAACAACACATATTTGTGGGGGTTAAGTTATTTTTGCTATCATGAGAAATCGGTTAATTTAATATCATTATATTAAAACCAGTTGTAATTAATATAGATATTAATAATTATTAATATCTATAGCAAACTTTAATTTAACTTTTTCATTGATATCTTTGTAGTCTTTGTCACCAGGATTGCTCTACTTGATAATTTAAAGGCAAAATGCACTTAAGCTAAAATTACTTTTATTGCATTTCCGTAATGGTACTTGACATGACTTCGAGATAATCCAAATTAACGTAAATAGTCCATTTACATAAAAAAAGAAGTTCCAAAATTATGTTGGTTAAGCTTTTTGTGGTTATGGCTCAAATATGACTTTTCCAAACATTTTTGTTTGACTAACATTTTCTCTTTCATCCTATTTTTTTAATTTCTGATCCTACTTACATACATACATACACACACAGTACATGCCATTGATTTTAATGGTTGTTTGCTTGTCTGTTGATCTTTCTTAATTTTGTTTGTAATTTTTTTCTTTTCTTGTGTTGCTGTTACAGCTCTAATATGGCTAAAATATCAAAAAATAAATAAAAATTAAATATTTGAAAGGATGTCATTGTATTTAGAAAAAAAAACTTTAAAGGAAACAAAATCTTAACAAAGTGCAAACAACTTCACTTTGAAGTAATAGAACTAGGAAATAATATAGTAAAATATTAAAGAGAAAAAGTATTAATAAAAAAATACTACGAAAAGCTTTTAGAAAACATATCTTACGTTGAAGCAAAAAAAATTAAATCGTTTTAAGTTCAATATTTGAATTACTGTAAATTAAAATTTTTAATAGTGGGGTATTAGAATATCTAATCAGATTAGCAGAACGTATCACTAACGATTTCTGATCAGCGCAGAATATTCTTTTTACAAAATTAGCAGGCCAAAGTCAACTACTCAAAAACTCTTTTTGGCATAGTGATTTTTAGCACGACCACATGCACTCCTATTTGTCATTAATAATATTTACTGGGCATAGACAATATTGTAAGCCTTACGTTTAAGGTATGAGATGTGCTCAGCACTTTTATGTAAAACAAAACGAAGAACATTTTAACCCTCAGATCTTCGTGGCATGGGTCTTTTTGTGCCTTTCTTAAGCGGGGGGCATAAAACTTCCCTTCAGCGGCGACATAGCGAGGCAGAATGTTATACATAAATATTTTGTCCCTTTTTAAGTAAGAGGCAAAAATACCATAAAACGAAAAGCTAGAGGGTGATAATGGTTCACTAAAATGTTCATCGTGGTGTTTTACAAAAAAACTCAGAACATATATTATACCTTAAACGTAAGACTTTCAATATTTGCTATGCCGGGAACACATTTGAAGTTTGAAAGATTTCTGGCGTTCAAGTTTAGCCTAGAGCCAATACTTTTGTAAATAATTTCAGCCCTCTATATCGCTGATAAAGTGAAGTATTTTCTGCCTTTTTAGTGTTCCATACACCAACAAATGTAAAGGAAACCTATTGTTTTCGCTACGATGGCCAGCCTTCCGTCTGTATTTCCGTCTGTTTGTCACAGGCTGTTTTCTCGAGAACCATAAGAAGTACGGACATGAAATCTGCACAACGTATGTATAACTATGGCCGCTAAAACAAGAAATATATGACAGTTAAAAATTAAAGAGTATTTAAAATCGAGCAACGAAAAATATGGAAGTTATAATATAATATGCAGACATTAATATATAGACACTTGAAATCTTCTAAGTTAGTGTAGTATTATCCAGACTACACGAATTAATACTGAAATATGAACAAGATAAAAATTAAATGGGTTTCTTTCAGTTATTGTAATTTCGAAAATAAGCTGTATCTTGGAAATCGTAAGAGCCAAACTATTGAAATGTCCACACTTCGTGCAGCATTTTAAAGGCAACAGCAGCGAACGCTAATATAACAAACAAACTACAAATTAAAGCGTATTATATTTAAAACTAGCAAAAATCGTCACCACTAAAAAAATCGTAAAAAAACACAAAAGATCACAAAAAAATAAAGAAAAATCGCTAAAAACGATAAAACCCCAAAACTAAAAAAAAACCAAAAACCGAAAACCTGCCAAAAGGAAAAAATCGCGAGAACAAAAAAAAAACGCCAGTACTAAAAAATTGTAAAAAGCTAAAAAATCGCCAAAAACAAAAAAAATCGCCAGAAACCGAAAAAATCACCAAATCGATAAAAACTCTAAACCTCAAAATATAGCAAAAAAAGCAAAAGAAATAAATGTATATACATGGTATTCGTACGGAACCCTTCGTGCTCGACTCAAAGTCGCACTTTTCCGAATTTATTTAAGGCACGGACAAAAGAACCATACAACGAAGAGTTAGAGAGTTAAAATGTTCCACACAAATATTTAATCCAACATTTAAATTTTATTACCAACCTTCATGCTCGAAGAAGTGAATAAAATTAAAAATAAGTCAGAAATAAAGATATTTTCTAAATTTCATTCCACGTCAAAGTTGTGCCATCACCATGTTGGAAAGATTGTTCAGCGGAGTCAGTTTCAGGCAAAAATTTTTATTAGTTTCTTTTAAAGAAAGATTTTAAAGAAAGTTCACAAAATTGTTAGACCTCAGCCGATAACAGAAAAAAGCTTTCGTCTAGAAATTTTTGTTTTTGACTTCAAAATTTTTATTAAGAAATTCTCTAATATATCTGGGTAATCCCATGTCAAATCAACTAATAGTTAAACACGACCCCTTTCGATTTTGATGAAATTTGTTCAGCTGTTTTTTTTAAGTCTATAACGAACTTATGCCAAGTAGAAAAAACTAAAAATGTTTATTTCAGAAGTTATGACACATCCAAAACTTCATTATTTTGCCAAATTTACCGAAAGTGTTGAGTTTAGTTTTTAAATAAACTATTTTATATACACGATTGGTTTGTATGTCATTTTAATCAGAATATTTGGGGCTACAAAATATGTATAGAGCTAACATTTTTTTTTTTTTTTTTTTTTGAAAAATTACTTGTCTACAAAGTTTTGATATTTTCAAAACTAATTAAATCAAAAACCTATAAATATTTTGCTGAAGTTTTTTATATAATATTTACTAAATGTCCTTAAAAAGTCCTGAAATTTTTAAGGAGGTGTTGCATAGGCGCAGATGCTGTTGCATAGGTACAGGCCAATTATATATTTGCTTTTTGACATTTAGCTCAGTACTGAAAAATAAATTCAACAAAAAAAGACTTAAACCTGCTTAAACATAAGTATGTGACAACAAAAATGGCTTAAATAGTATTAAAATTTATGTTTGGTTAATTGATTGAAGGCAATGCCAATAATGGAAAGGGTAAGTAGAGAAGAGGGTCATGCGTACTAGTGGGTCGAGAACAGAAAATAAGTTCAGATTTCACCACGATAAGGTTTGGAGCTAGGAGATGTACAGCTGTCTCTGATACATTTGTTTTTGTTTTTCAGCTTAGTTTAGGGTTTGGGATTTCCCGGACTTTTGCACTTACCGGCAAATAGGAATAAAAAAAAAACTAATTCCCGGGAATTAACGGGATTCCCTGGAAAAGTTGATTTTCTAAATTAAGGAGAATTATTAAATGAAAGTGGGCGAAATTTTCATTGTTTTATTAATGTAAACATTCTTTTTTAAAATGAATATAATAACAATTCTAAAACAAGGTTTTAAGAAAATTTAAATGAATTCAGGTAAATAAGAGTTTGTGGTTATTAGTAGCTTTCGAATCAATCACTAATTATTTCTGGTAGACGGGTTAGGAAAAATCACATGACTTCAATTTCATGGAATTTTTATGAAATTTCCGTATAAGTTCACATTTTTATATTGAGCAAATTAAAGAAAATTGTATGGAGTTCTTAGGGTTTAATTATTGAAAATTTTATTGATATTAAACAAAAACAGCTATATATTATAATACAAATTACTTATATGAAACAAAATAAATTTCCCTGTCACTTATTACGTTTTATAAATCTCTCAAATAAAGTCTGTTTATTTATGAAATAATGTGTACTTTTAATTTCTCGTTTTCTTAGAAAAATTTCAAAAATTTTCCGGGAATTTTAGGCAGTCTTTCCCGAGAATTCCCGCCCACAAATTCCGGAATGCCAAACCCTAGTATAGATGTTTAGGTACAAGGCTGGCGGGATGGTTGGAACCTACCTGATGATGCCAGAGCTAGACGGAAACATTGCCGATCCAGCCGGTCCGTAACAGAGCAGAATGCTCTGCAGTAAGTAAGCAAATAAAAGAGCTTGGATTGTTTGAATGAATACTCAGGAAGCTGCAATTTCGTATTAAACAAAATTGCTTTAACTAGTAATTGATATAAGAAATTACAATACCCTCTTCTATTCTAATCCTTAAAATAAAGGGTTAAATAGTTGATATCCCTATTCACTAGTATCCACGATGACAAATGGTAAAAATTAACAAATAACACATATGAGATATTGTAGCGGGCTCGAAATCAGTACTGATTCATTTTGTCAGTCTTATTAGATATTCTAATACTCCCCTCTTAATAATTTGCATTTACATTAACTCAAATATTATTATTTTTTTTAATTTAAACTATGGCTGTTTAGAGTATTTATATAATCAAATAATTGACAGAATTTTTTTTATTTATTTTTGCAAATGAAATTTTTTAAATTAATGTGCAATCTTCTTTAAATTGTCTTATTATAAATCAGCCAAATTTCTTAGATATTATTTGAAAAGTACGAAAAATAGCGAAACTAACATTTCTGGAAAACAATGTTAAAGATAAACTAAATAAAAAACTCTTGCATAATAAATTCATAAAACTAAAAAAAGTTCTATTCCTCAAATTCATTTTATATATAAATTTTGTTTATTTGTAATTCAGTCCTAAAAATGCCAAGAAATGAACGGAGAAACATTGACAGTTTCTGTCTTTTTTTTCTACGTACAAAAGCAGAAAACAAAACATGGCTTTAATACCAAAAAACATTTAAATTTCTAGGAATTCAAAGTAAAAAAAAAAAAACTTTCATAAAGTTCCTAAAAATATATGAACAAAGCAAAGAGAAAAACAGCCTTACAAATGCTGTCAAGTCTGCAAAAAAAAAATTTTATATAAAAAGCAGTAGACTATTAAAACTTTTGCTTGATTGAAGAATTGACAGTGGTAGATACATATAAAAGTGAGGCAAAAACTTTAAAGATATATATCTCAAATCCAAACAATTATGCACAAAAGTCTAGACTGGTGTTCCAAGTAGGGTTTTTAAAATGTGAACAAGAAAACTTGTTAAATCAAGGAAATTTATTGTTTATAAAACTAAATACAATCTAGAGTAACCAAAGAAACAAAAAAAATTTTATGCTTTTTTAATAGTAAAAAATAAAGAGAAGAAAATTTTAGAGTACAAGGAAATTGAAGTGAGGTAAATAATAAAAGCTAAATCCTAAAAATATTCCAAATTTGCTTGTGTGTATGTAGTATGTATATTACAGTGGTCGTACAATATTAAAATTTGTATTTCCTTAGGTCTCATGGCCCCAAATAGTGGGTAGTTAAACGGAACCACCCTAAAAAATTTTAAGTCAATCAATTAAGATTAGGGGCTCGCAAGCCCACCAGAGCTTGAACAAATGCTTTTTTCCTAGTTATTATGTCTCATAACTCAATAAATGAGGAGGTGAAAAACAAATGGGTACAAGTGCCAAAACTAAAAAAATTGAGTTATATGCAGGAAGCAACACTTAATACCACTATATATCACTATATAAAAATTCAGACCTGTACGATGACCTCAAAAGACGGTATGTACTAGAAACCAAAAATAATAGCTGTGTTCGTTTACTCGAAATACTTACTACTTTTTCTACAATTGGAAAATTTTTTTTACTCTTTGTATTGAAAACTTCCAGCTGTAGTTAAAATAGTAAATTGTAGTACGTAAACGAACAGGCATATTATGTATGAAATCCATGGGAATAAAAAACTTTAAAGCATAATTACTCAAAAGTTTATTTTTTTAATTTAATTTTATAGTATTTAAAAAACAATTTTATTAAAAAAAAGTTGTTTCCTACGAAGTTACAAACAGCTTTTGCCTTACCGCCTTTTATCTATATCGCATATTTAGCAAACTAAACTGCAATAAAGGTTCGGGTCTTCACTATGTTTTCTTATTATGTTCAATTGTTCAAACTCTAAACACACTTATCTAAAGATAAATGTATACTTTTCAAAAAGTTGGACAGAAATAAACATAACAAACCCCCAGCATTGAGTATATCAATGATATTTCATGCTGGTAATGACAGAAATTAAACAGACCTTAAAAAAGTCGAACATGAAGTGAAAAACAAAGTGAAGTTACAAACCGTTGTTTCCATTGATAATCACGAGATGGCCTCTCATCTGTTAATTCGTACAAAGTAATATGTGATATTCGCTCATTGGCTGTTGCTGCCTTTGCTGGCAGTGTCCTTTAGGTGGAAAAGAACTCTGATGAGAAGACTGTGACTGTGGTAGTCTCGAAACATCCGATGTCAGTCCAACCTTCCGTACAATCTAATTTTTCGTTCAATGTTCAATATTTACATGCTATGGAATTTCTTTCTTAAATACAAATAATTTAATCGAAAGATCAAATTTAAAATGAACTTAAGCCAAACTAACTTTAGATAACAGTGACATAGTTCGACTAAATTCATAACTCAATTCTTCAAACTTTAAAGGCACTTAGCTAAACATGAATGAATACTGTTCAAAAAGTTGGGCAAACATAAAAATTAAAAAAAAACCCAGCATTTGAAACTATCGATGATATTTCAATAGGGTGATGACACAAATCAAAGACTAAAAAACTTCAACATGATAAGAAACATATAGTGAAGTTCCGAACCTTTATTTCCAATGATAGTTACGAGATGGTGACACATCTGTTTTTTTAAAGAGAAGTTTTACAATCATTCAATTAATGCCTACCAGTTAATTAATTATGGTGCTACCTTTTTTGGAAAAGGGATAGTGTAGAGAGAACAGGTAGTGAAGTGGGAGAGAGATAAAAAGCTTAATTAATGTACAACTTTGATATCGCGAGTTTTTTTGTAGAGCAGTGTTGCAGCACCACTGGTGTTAAGTAGAGGCATTAATTTGTTTCTTAGGCTGTGTAGTCATTTATTAGTTCCATTCTTCATCGAAGGTATTGCTACAATACCGACGAAGGAGGGTGCTGTGAAGTACATTACTATATGTAAGTATTAATTGCTGCCGGTACTGCCAAAGTGGTTAGTGCTATACCTTCATCACTTTACCAGTCAAACAACAACCAACACAATAACACACCAATGCACAGCAGAAAAATTCATGATGTTCATCGCTTGCCTGAAACTAGTATTTAACTCAAGTCCTCAGGGTTTGTAGTCAAACGCGTTAATCATTCAGCCAACAGCACCCTAATTGTTACAAAGTTAAACAGCCATATCGCAAAAAGCCCATAACAATTAAAGTTTCAAAATGATTACACTAATTTACATATTTCGGTAAATTTTTTCTTTGCCTAAAGCTGAAAGCTCTTTCTGCTGGGCAGGAATCTGCACTACATTTTTTAACAGCTCTTGTTTACGAGTTATACCGTTATGTAAAATTGAAGGCCATTGCATGACATATATTGGCATAACTGGAGAACGGTTCGCCCTATTCAGTTAAAAAGAAAAATACGAAACTCGAAACAAAATTAGCTTTCAGCCGAGCCAATATTGTTTCTCAATCTGCCAATTAGTTTCAGAGGTATCGAAAAAATTTATTCATAAAAAATAAAAATTTCATAAAAAATTTTTAAATGTTCTCTAACTAAATTGTAAATAAAATCAAAAGTTGTACACTAATTACAACGAAAAAGGACTCATTTCTTTTAGAATATACCAAGCTAGACTATAGTATACAAAAAACAGGATCCTTGGTGTAATTTTTTTTTTATATAAATTAAGAAAGAAAATTCGCATCCATGTTAGCCCTTATGTTAGTAATTGTTCTCGAATTTTCGATCAACATATTCAAGGAATTTTTGTATAAGAGAAGTATAAACTAGCTTCTTCCTCGGTTTTATGATGCTGTAATTTATTTAATTCTTTAATAGACAAGTTCATCAACCTGTCTTACAGTATTCTTAAACGTTTAAAGAAATTAAATGTTTTCTTCTCATTAAGATCCCTGCAAAAATGCATTTCCATGAACTTTTTTTTAGTACAACTCTAGTAGTTGTTTCCTTAGAACTTTTATGAGCCGTCTAGACTGATTAGGAAAGTGTGTGTTTCAAATTAAGTGAAGGACTTCAATTGATAAAAAATTCCTATTTTCATACAACACACATACACAGCCATACACAAATTAAAATTTTACTGTTATGTGGAAATTGTGATTTTTATCAATTGAGTTCTTCCACTTACTGGTGAATAAAATCAACATTTTCCCATCGATTTTCATGCTTTATGGCTAATGCTGTTTTTCATATATCTGTCTTGAAGAGTAAAGTTTTAAAATTCAAGTTTTTGGTGTCTTAAATTTTTCTATAAGATTTTAGGAAAAAAAAATTTTTAATAAAAAAAAACACCATTTTTCGATACTTATTTGTGAATAAGTAATAATAAACTACCGATTTGCATACATAATTATATAAAAAAAAGTTTAAAGATACTTTTATCCTGCATCTTTTGGTGTTTTGGAAGTCAAAATTGGACTGTTCTCGAGTTAATGAGGAATGTAATGGTGTACCTAGATATTAACTATGCCCTTGACAAAAAAAAACTATAAGTGAGAGAAAAAACTGAGAAAACAAAACTTTTTTAATGCATCAAACTGAAATAGTAAATCAAATTATTGCACTGTCTGCAATAAGAAATCGAAAAAATAAAATATATGTAAATATTATCCTTATTAAAACCAAATTACTAAGTTGTCGAAAAACTTTAATAAAATACCAAAATTTACTTACCTTTATGATGTCTTATATGATGTTGACTGCTTCCTCCCATACAGCAGGGCTGTTCATAATATAAATTCCAGGTATTTTCATAATCTGAGTAGGCATAATCCACAAAGTTTAGCAGCAGCACAAGTATTTGTATAGCCAACACATGAAATGTGGGTGATTTTATTGAGCCCATATTTTTCTTTTACAACACAACCACACAAATATAACAAAATAAATTAAAATAAAACTTGAATTCTGGATTTTTTTGTAATTATTTTAGAACTCGTAAAGACTCATAGATATAAAAGATTTTTTCTACTTTTAAATTGATTGAGCATAAACAACACTAAAAATTGAAATATTAGCTTTTCTTAAAGATTTTTATATTTTTTCTCTTTTACTTAAAATTTTGAACACATTTTTTCATAATATTGTTTTTTTGTAATGAATTGTTAAGATTTATTCTATTTTGTATTTCTGTTTAAACGTATTTTTTAGTTTGTTAAGATATTCTTCTTTTTCTTAAGGATTTGTAAATCCTTTTAGAATTGTGTTTGCTTGTTTTTCATATTAAATTTTTGTTTGTTTATTTAAAGAATTTCCGTAAATTCCTGTATATTTTTATTTATATTTTTAACATCCGAAAAATTTTCGCATTCGTTTCGTTATGTTTTCTCTAGCACAAACCGTTACGAACTGAGTTCTTAAAATACGACATCTCTGGTTAAATAAACTTGAAATTATTATGTTTTTAAATAAACGAATAGACCCGACATTACAGAGAGTCATATACCGTTATTTCACACAAATTGAGCATTTAATTTCCACCACTTTTTTCGTGAGCGGTAAATTATTCTAGCAGTTTTTTGTTATAGTTCTCAGACTTCATAAGTATGTAGTATATGCATTTTAAGCAATACAAGTGACAGGTGCTTCTTGCATGCAACACTCACTTAAACATCCTGATATTGAGAGTATCCTTTATTTGTTAGCAATACCTGTAATGAGAATAAAAACAAAAGGAATTTCAATAAAATTTTGTATACAAAATAGAGTTTGTTTTTTAATTCAAAAGAGAAAGGGAGGAATCCGTTTCCTTTTGTATCTTCTCTTTTTGTATGAAGGGATTTTTCTCTCCCTTTAGTGGGATAGAGAAAATTTCCCTTTTTTGCCTTCTTGTAGTTAATAGTTAAAGCAATAATATCCCAGGTTTATTTTCAATTTTGCAATACTTTAATTTGTAGTTAATGGTTGTAGTGAACTTGTAATTTTTATTTGTGTTGTTTTTTTTTCATTTTTTTATTCATTCGATTTCGAGCACTGACATAACTGAACATATTTCAAGAGTAACAATAACAAAAAAGTCAACAACAGTAGTAATCGTTTCACAAAACTATATCAAAGCCGTGGCAACACAATACGAATAGTAACATTAATGTGTGTACTATACAGAAGGTATGAAAAACTTGGTAACATTTGACCTTTTTTGGTTTGAGCCGGCACATTTATATTTTCGTACTTAAAATAATAACTGACAGCAAAATTAAAAAGGATATTATATTTCTAAACATTAGACTGGTCCGAAAATATACGAAATTTCGATGCTATTCCATTCATCACGAAAAATGTATACGCCAAATATTAGAGGTTGCTTTAACCCTTCATCGAGGAATGCGATATATTCGGATGCCCTAATAAACCTTCCTTTTGATTAAAAAATAATATAATTTTTTTCTTATAAAATCGTAATTTCAAAATAAATATATTGTAAGAAAGAAAAATTGCCTTCGACATCGATAAGCAGGTAGTTAGATCGGCTTCCGGCAGGTGTGGTTTTCGCCAAAAAAAACTTTCATTAATTTTTCATCCAGTAGACATTTAACGATCAACCTCTGCCTCTACTAAATCATATAAATAGGCGACAAGAAATTTTTTGGGTCTGCTAAGACCCATATGTGCATCATTCTGCTGGTTTCAGATATATTTTTTGCTTCATAAACATATCGAAAAAATATTTGTACGTAATCATTATTCGAACTGAAATAGGTATAAGTCGAAAGTTATTTTTAAGAGTGGAATATTACGAGTAGAATATCTAATCGGATTAGTACTAATTAGAATATCTTATCGAATTAGTACTACAGTCGCTACACTCTTATCATCAGCGATTTTTGTTCACCTTTACCCCGTTCGATCGTGGATACTAATATTAATGACACATCAGCTATTTAACTAAATTTTATGACGAAATAGAATATTCGTTTTTATTAATATGGTAGGCCGAAATTTCACCTTCTGATTTATTTATTCTAATTTTTCCAACTCTTATGCTTGTGCGTACTCTTAAAAATAATTTGAATTTACATTCATTCAATTATTGAACTTAAAGGGTACCCTATACTCACATATTTGTATGACATACATGCCATGTTGGACAGATTCCCTGACTGTGTATGGTTAAATTTTTAGTATGACATACATGTTGGACGAATATTAAAAAGTTTTAATAATTTCTTCTTTGCTTACACATTTCATATGGTGTAAGGGGAAGAGTGACATACTTGAATGTAAATATCGAAGGAAAACGTACAAAATGTAGATTTTTTTCATATGCAGTGACATATTTTTTTAAATTATTTATATTTTTCAATTCAAATTTGAAATCACAATTGGTTTTGTTGCAATTTTATCTAGTTTAAATATGATTGAAAATTGGAAAATTTTTTCAGTTTTTTTTTTTTTTTGAAAAAAATTTAAATAAATGTTTGTCAGTTTCCATGAACAGTGTGAGGAGCAAAACTGACAAATACCAATGTTTATCAGTTTTCAAGTATGTCATTCATGTATGTGAGTTTATTGGGCCCTTAAGCCGAATAATAATAACTTGCGACTCATGTCGAAGAAATATATTCTACTGTTTCGCTGTATTCGCCACAATTTACTTTATGAAGTCGTGGAATACCGCCGATCAGAAATTTTTAGAAAAACAACTAAACACTTTTAAAATCGACCAGGCCCATATGCCCAACGAAAAAAGTATAAAATTTAGTTAAGACTACTCCAAGAATGTAAGCAATATTGACCGATTTGTTGGAATTTGTATATATGCAACTACAAAAACAATATGGTATGCGGCAGACCATTCCTGGAAATTCCCACTAACTTCAAGCATTGAAAGTCAATAGTTTTTTGCATTAAATAAGTAAATAAAAAAAATTCGACCACGATATCTTTCGAAGCGCAGTTTTTCAAGTTCAAAAAAGCAAATGAGTCCCAAAAATCGATTTGACAAGAAATTTTAGAAATGTTAAAATTAAGCGCTTTTTTCGAAATTGTTCAACAACAATATCCCTCGAACCATTCAACCGATTTAAATTAAGTATATTTAAATCGGTATATTATATGTTCTAATTCTTACATTTTAGGTATAAGGTGTACTTATATTTCTACACTACGAAGAATATATTGACCCACTTGCTCTTCGGTGTATAAGTATATTTTGTCCCTTTCTTCAAAAAAGGGGCAGAGAACTCCCGTACAAAAATTAATGTCATAAAATTCTATTATACTATATCTGAGTGAAGTCAAAAATTTACCCTGCAGGCAAATTAACTAGTATGTAGTTAGAACTAAACTATTTACTTTTTACTTCAGACTTGTTGGCTATCTGCCTTTTTTTCATATATCGAACTCTCGATTTTAACACAAGGTTATCATAGCAGCCAAACTAGTTCATTACAGTTATAGCCCAGTTGGTGTACTAGTTGTTGTAATCCCCCTGCGGAAAATTTGGTGACAATTGATCCAAAAGTACTCGTCCTATGACTTGAGAAAATGAGAGTGGTACCAAAAATAAGGAGTAGTGAATGATGAAAAAAGACAAGGTGTGTAAATGGTCACATATTAACCATTTTCAGTCAATTTAGTTGGTATTCCGGCTAGTATTGTAGTAAACGGCACTGAACAATTTCGCTGCACCTGGATCTAAGGCCTATCACATAGTATCTATAAAATATTAATTGACTCACTTCAGTGAGACTACCATGCCACTCAGGAACCTGTTTCGTAACTATATTCGAATATTAACTCCAGCTTAACTGGTATTTATAACATTGAAATATAAGCTCCCCTGTGGTCGAGTGGGTAGTGTACCAGCCTGTCATGCCGAAGGTTGTTGGTTCGAATCCCATCAAAGACATAGCTTAAAAATAAAATACAATTTCTAGTTGGATTTGTAGCAACAAAAAAATAAATTAATCGATAATTACAGCTGAATTTTGGAATAATATTTATATATAATCTATATTATTCAACATCGATTATGACTCCACAAGATAGTTCAGAGACAAGATACAAGGTGCATACAAAGTATCAATTAACCCCATCCTAGGCCATCCCCATGTAAAAGTGGCTGGTCCGCTTCATAGGAAGTGTTAGAACTCGGACTGGTCCCTACCACCTGTGGACCGGTCACGTGACCTGTTTTGTGTCAGTTCCATTTACCGTAGGGCTAGTGGTCTGACTAGTTTTTTCATTTATAGCTTTATAACTCTTAAAAAAAACTTTCTACAAACATTCTATTTATTTGTTTAAGAGCTAAAAATATGTTTTACGAGTATACATCAGTAAATTGTTATCTAAAAATTATGTCCTTTTTTTACTAGTATCGCTACTAGTGTCGACACAGCTAGTAATATGATTGTGCATTTTTTACTAGTATCGTTAGTAGTCTTGTTACAGCTAGTAATATGACTGTCCTTTTTGATTAGTATCATTACAGCTAGTAATATGACTGTTTCAAAGCGTATTTAGTTATAAATTTAGGTGGTGGGTAATGAAATGTTTATATACATACAAAGGCACGCATATATGTATCTGTGATCACAAGCCATAGCCGCTCCAGTCGTTCTAAACTTTTTCGGGAGTTTAAAGTCTTAAAAATCGCTTGTAATCAGGCTCGGTTCATTTATTGGAATGTAAGTTCCTTATGACGCGCAATGAAAAACAATGTAAAACAAACATTTTTTGAAAATGCCAAAAATTTTAAATGGCCGTAAATACTTGGCACACATACCTGTCACAACTACATAGCATAATGGTATTGCCGTTGTGGATATGTTAGATTTCCAGTTTGGGACTTTTTTTCTAATTTTTGGGCAAAATCCATTATGGTTTGAGTCTTTTCTTAATGCCTTGTGTCTTGACTAAATAGTTCGTGGCGCTGCTAGCTGAATGTGTCGCTGTTAATTATATAAATTCTTGTAAATGCTATGAAATTTTTTGACATGACACAACATAACATAACATAACATAATAATATTGCCCCTGCGGATTTTTTAGATTACCAGTGCTGCCGTAATCTTCCGGGGAAGTACCGGAGAAATCCTGCGATTTTATGGATTTGAGGCCTACTTTTTGGGAATCTCCAATATGATTTGTGCCTTTGATAAAGGGTTTTTGACTTGGCTAAGTAGTTCATGCCGGTGATAGCTGATGGTGTGTCTGCTAACTATTGGCGATAAGTATTGTCTTACTATCTTCAAACCGGTAGTTCGTTTAGGTGCTGACGCTTTTTGAAATTGTCTTCCTCTTATCATCTGAAAGTTCAAATTATTATCTTTCTACTGACTTATGTTATTAATAAGCCATTGGCGTCTAAGACCAGCTGCTGGAGCTGCCGAGCATGCTGTTGGTGCAAATTTTGCTACTAGTGCTATTGGAGGCACTGCCGCTTCAAATTTTATTGCTGTTTCTGATCCAGTTGGTGCGCTTGATTTGTTGTTTAGTGCTGCAGGTACGTCGAATATTGCCTGTACGTAAGATAATGGTATGGTTTAGGAAGTGTTCAATGACACTGATGCTAACTAAATTGCTGTGGCCTTTGGTAATAGCAGTGTTGTCAGATTTGTTTTTAGCCTCGCCGCCAAATGACTTGTCGAATATCGCCAAAAAAAATTTCATTTGACTTGCAAATATTGTAATAGGAGGAATTATCGGCAGAATTAAAACTTGACCGCTAGGGACGCTGGCGTTAATGAGTGTTGTAAATTCATGCTAAAGTTGAAAAGGGTCACTAAGCGAGGTGTTGCAAGCTGATGAAGTATGTAGAGTACTGGCTCGTTAGGTAACTACTATTTCGGTTTAGTATAAGGCTCTCTTGAAGAAATTTATAGCTGCGGCTAATGCTCCTGTCTGTAGGGCGCTAAATGCTGCTCCAGTGGTGATTCCTGCAGCTATCCCGGTGGTTACTCGGTATCCCGGTGGCTACGTGGTATCCCACGACACCATGCGTTTTTTTTTTAATATTTTTACAGATAGTAGCCATCTTAGAATTCTTACATATATTAAAAATTGAGAGCAAGTAGATTTAGAAACTGGTGGGCATCATCACTCAAAAAACTCAACTAGTGCTAACTCGACATTTTCTTCAGCAACTTAAAATTTGTGGTTTATTGAGATATGACCACATTTCATTGAAGGAGCGATATGTATCCAGTTAATAAATAATGAAAATTTCTGTTTGTAATTTTTTGCTAAATTTTAAAAGTGTCGGTTTATTTAAACTCCAACTACGCATTAGAGTGATTTCCCTTAAAAAAGTACTTTTGGAAATTTACTGGTACAATTTGCAATTTTTATTTACCACTCCTGAAACACAGTATTGAAAAATAGTCAATGTAAGTATGCATGTATGTGTAAATGTGTGTAAGGATACAAACTATAATTTTTCTTAGTAAAGTTAGTATGTATGTTCATATATATTTTTTGAAACAAGTATAAATTTCAAGGGTAATACCGGCTGATGCAGCACTTGTACACTCAGCCATATAACAAAATGATGCTGTCTGTTTTATCTGGCTGTCTGTCTGTCTTGTTGGTCTGCGCGTATTATTTATAAAAGTGTTTGGCTGTGTACGAAGTTAAATGTTTTGAAGTGTTCGTTGCCATGTTTGTTTGTATTTATATATCTAAATTTTTTACCCTTTTGCATCCCACACACACACATGCACAAGTTCTACTATTTTCCGTTTAAATTTGTTATTATACTCATTGTACTTTTTTATTTGGCTTGCAACAAAATTATTATTTATGCATGTGCGTGTAATTGCAAAATGAAGTTCATATTCAACTCATTGTGTCTTTCTGCTACCGGATTTTTGCATTATTTGTTTTAATATTTTTCATTTTAATTTGCGTACGAAAATTGTTCTCGTTGTTTCTGTTGCTTCAGACATTTGTGACAGACGGTAAAACGTTGTTGGTAAGAAAAATATTGTCTAGCAATGTGTCTAGCTAGATTTTTGCAAGGTTTATTTTAATTGTTTACTCGAAGTTAGCAACTGTTGGAACATGGAATTTGTGTTTATGATTTTTTTACAGATTGCTAAAACTTTAACAGTTCTTAAGAGCTATTTGTAAACAAGTATTTTAGTTTGTATAGTACACATTTTTATCAAACAAATGTAATATTAATCATGGTTTTAGAATAAGGACTTGGAGCTTTAGTTTCTTTTGTGTATTAGCAGAGTTAAATACTTTGAGTTTTATTAAGATATTGATAAATTATTGCATTAATTTAATTTATATTTTCTGGTATAAATGATACAGATTCAAATATAACGAACAACAACGCAACACTGACTATGGTTGTCAAAATCACCTCCGTATCACCGCATTAAATTAATTTATCATCAACTTGGTATCACTGGTGTGCAGAAAAATTGCCTTTAGATAAAAATACGTGGAATATACAAAGTTTAAAGCGATAAGCTTACATCGGTTTTAATTTTTTTTTATCTACCAGATATATTTATTTTTTCATAATTCTGAAAAAATATTTTTTTTTTCATGTAATATTAGAATTTTCGTTTTCTTTATACTTAGATTTCTAATAAATGATCAAAATGTAAAATGTGTGCCCTCTTAATTTTTTATGAGTTTTTGAAAACGAAAAAAGTTCAATTTTGCATGAAAAAACGAATTTTTCGCCGCTAATTTCTGAATAACTCCGAAATAGTTTGAAATACGAAAAAATTATATATCGGTGACTTAAATGTAATTTTCTTCTGCATCTGCTGGAAGTCGGTTTTTTGGCAGAATTACTATTTAAAGGCTCGAAAAAAGTTTTTTTTACAGACCAGTCAAATTAGGTTTTCACCACGCAATAAGAGATAATAAGCTGATAATTCGTATACACTAAACGTGAGTACAAAGCATTTCCTTGTGTAGTCTTCATGATTTACAATATTGTATTGTTGTCTTTTTTATTGCTTTTGATATTTTGAGAACACTAAAATTGTTATTCTCTTCTATCAAAAGCGTACAACAACAATGCCGAGCAACGGCATTGTATATTGAAGTGGCGAAAAAAGTTCATATCAATTGACAATAGTGTCAACTGAAATGTAATAGTGTTTCGAGTGAGACAATATGTGTATGTGTGAAAGAAGGAACAAATAAAGACAGGTACTGTGGATCCAAATTGGTTGTTAGGCTAAGGCTAGGTACTTTTTTCCTTTTTTGAATTCTTACAATCACACCTTTTTACATTTTTCTGCTCACTCAGAAAAATAGAATGTGTATGTATGTAAGTAATTTGTATTTTATTAAGCAGAAAAGCCAAAAAAGACTTAAGCAATATGTGTGTTTGTTTAAAGTGCTTGTGAAATGGTGTGCACTATGAAGTGTAAAGAATTTTTATTGTACAATTTACACAGCTGTGTATTCAACTTTTGTACGAAGATTTTATGCATTGTTGTTTCCTTGTTCTCAATTTTTCCTTTACACTCAATTACAATGGATGAGAAGCAAAGGTGTACGATGACCTCAAAAGACGGTATGTACTAGAAACCAAATATATTATGTATGAAATGCATGAGAGAAAAAACTTTAAAGCTTAATTATTCAGAATTTTATTTTTTGCACTTGCACCCCTTTTGCTTTTAAACCGCTTAATTAATATTACAATCAATATTCACGCTTGCAAAAACGCAATACTATACATCTTTAAACGTCTTGCGCACACGTTTAGTACACAGAAAAAAATAAGTTTCGTTTTTGATAACAAAAATCCCGGTATTCAATAATTTTTTTTTTCAAATTTCCTGTGATAAAGAATTCCCCTATATTGATAACAAAATTATTTCAAAATAAAAATATATATATAAATTAAAAAAAATGTTGACATGGCTGGAATACGAACCCGGGCTTTCCGGACGTAAATCATACACTCTCTAGCTGAGCCATATCCCATTTATTTTTTTATGGGATACAACTTGTTTTAAGTACTTATGTATAAAAAGAAAAGAAATAACCGGCATGGAAAAGAAATACTTACAATGAAATATTTTATTATGTTAAAGATAAATGTTATTGAAATTCATATTTTTTTTTAATAACATGGTCTTATTGAATATAATTCTTGTCTATTTTTTTCTGTGTATACATATTCCTTTGTTGTCTCAAAGGTCTCATGTCTGCGGCGTAAGTTATTCAGGGTCAAAAGTCAATAAATTGGGTTTTCGCAACTACTTAGGTTTCTATATGAGGTATATCTATTATAAAAATTATAGAGCATTAAATTTTCGACAAATTTTGTTTTAACAGTTTTTGCATGCATTCAACCAATTATGAGATAGATAGCATGATAAATTTACACACATTTTTTAATGAAAAAAGTTTCCTTAGAAAGTCATCAGAAGTCGTACAAAATTAACTTGTTCATTTCAGCCTATTTTTTACAATTTCCTCAGACAAAGAGGTCCGGTTTCTTGTCAAGCAGTCATATGATTTTCTTTACGTTTTCTGACCTATTTAGGATACGAGTTCGGCATATTACACAGACTTTCTGATCGTAATCGGACAAAAATGTTTACTATGTACTTCAAATAAAAACAACAGCATCATCCAGATAGTATACAAAGTTGCCAGAAATTATTATTTGGTTTATGAAAGTGTTAATGGCCATCTGCCGAGGCAGTTTAGTTTGTTATTTACTTGTGTAAGCCTGGTGGTAAATCAGTATTGTGTTGAACTTACACGAGCAAATTTCGAG
Source organism: Panzeria rudis (assembly GCA_956483635.1). Classification (NCBI taxonomy): domain Eukaryota; kingdom Metazoa; phylum Arthropoda; class Insecta; order Diptera; family Tachinidae; genus Panzeria; species Panzeria rudis. The sequence continues at coordinate 111,460,664 of OY101450.1, read as the reverse complement.
AAGAAGAGTTTAAATGACAAAGTGGTAATATTGTGTTTTGACAAACGTATATTTATTCTAAGTAGGAAATAAATAGTGTTATCAAAAGATATCAAGTAAAAGATATCGGTGTGGTTTTATTTTTATGCAATTCACACGTACGGAAGGAAACAATTAAACGCAAAGGCTTAAAAGTATAACATTATCTTTAATGTTTTTGTTTTTTTGTATTGTTTTGACAAATCGCCGAAAAGAGTGGGAATTAATCTTTTTTTATCCTGAATGGCTTTTACTTGGTAAACTATTCCTACAGTCTACGTTTCCATTTCTAACTTATGTAGATGCCATATTTATTTGTTTAAATGAAGTTAAATATTCCTTATGTCTATTAAATTTAATTTGCCTTTTCTATGCTCCATGGCAAACTTTAACAAAAATAAAAATAAATACATAAAAATCTTTAAAAATTCTAAGGTGACCACAATGTTGTTATACTCGTATCTAAATATGTATATGTGAAAGGGCTTCTATCTGTGTTAGTAACCATTTTTGTCTTTTTTTTTTGTATTGAAGAGCTTTAAAAGGCCAATTGAAAAACGAACAAAATTCCAGCAAAACTCTAAAAATATCCACAAGTTTAAACAGAACGTACTACGCAGCAACATATCTTTCTGTTTGTTTTCTTATATTTAACCCTTATAATACAAACATAAAAAGTTGCAAGTCCTAAAGTCGAAATGTGTTCTACAGACTTATATTGCTTAAATTAGGTTTAATTACGTCTATTTCTAATTCTTGGCTTGTTTGTTTTTTTTTATTTATTATCATTTTTATTATTTACAAAAAGTAGCTTCTAATAACAAAACCAATTTCTCTTTGTAAATGTTTTTAGCATTATATTTTTATTTTGTGGTTTACCATAGAAATAATTATATTTCTTTCAGATAGTTTCATAAGAATTTTCAATTTTATTTTGTTTTAAACTAAAGTTATTTATCTTTTTTTCAGTTATACTAAATACTATTCAGACTTTGAATATGCATGATATAAGAAAATTTTAAATTGAATATATTTAAATTAAAACAAACTAGCAACAGAATTGATAGAATTTTAAATATTTGTTTTATTTAAAAACGAAAATAAAAAAATATATTTTAAAATAAATTTAGGCAGATTTTTATATATATGTATCGTGTATGTCAATGTATATTTGTTTAATTTGGTACTTGATTTTTTATATAATTTATCTGATATATATTCCCAATTAATATTAAAAAGATTTTAGTTTGTTGTGTTAGAAGCTGTTCTACATCCCTGCCTTTCGGTGTTGCTTATTAAAGCAAGCTTTCAACTTAAAATATCATTTTCCGCATAGCACAGTGTCTCAGGAATTGAATTCGTTGATCAAAACATAAGTTTTTTGTTGTCATCGAATTTAAAAATTTTTGCGCCATTTAATAGTCAGAGCAAATGCAGAAGACCCTATCTAACATTTTAAAAATTTTATTGGAGAAGCATAAAAATTGTTGAAATGAAAAATATATTGACAATTACTGCAAAATTTTACAATAAATATATAAATGTGTTAGTCTAGTTTTATTTATAATGTAAAATTTTGAACTAATTGTCAATATATTTTTCATTTGGTATACATCTTTCTTCCGGTGCGTTTCGCTAGTTCTTTTGGCTTCTGCAGTAAGATTATCTAACCACCATCTCTTGTCGTTTCTGGCGCTACGTTTAACTCTACGGCTGGTTATGCTGTAGTTGGCTTTTGCGCGTTGTTTCTCGTGTCTTGTTCTTGCTATGTTGACCATCTATTTTTTATCTGTACGAGCTTTTATACGATCCCAGGTGTGTTCGGAGATCCACGAACTTTGTGGTCGTTGGCACGTCCCGACACTTTGCTGTGCTGCGTCGCACAGTGGTGCCATTTGAAGCTTTTCGTTCCAAAAATCATAACTTTTGAAGCAAATGAGACAATCCAAAAAATTTAAAAAGCATATCATAGTTAATTGGTCAACCTATAAAATGAGTGTTTGAAAAAGGTTCTACGCCTTTTAGGTGCCTACTTATGGGTTAGTAAAACTAAAACTTGTGGAAAAATCAATTTAATGGGCAGTAAAATAAAACATTTTTTAAAATATTAGATGTTTTTGTATTTCTTTTTAAATGCTTTTATGACTTAAAATTATTCCAGAAAAGATTTTATAAAATTTTTTGTAATTTTTTTTTCAAATTTTTTTAAATATTGATCACAATCAGTAAAAGATACAGTATCTCAAAAATGATTCTATTGATAGATCTGTTTATTAAGAAAATAATAAAAAAAATTGATGTTTGCTTTGTGCAGGTAAATCGATATTTACCAACTATTAATTTTTAAAAATTTCTCAATTTTTATGGGATTTTGTTTCCCCCCATAAAAATTGAGAAATTTTGAAAAATAAATTTCTATATGTGCCATATTTTCAAAATAAGTTCTTTGATTATTCATTTAATTAATGCAAAAATTTTCAGCTGCTCGTCCTTGTCCCATTTTTTGCTACAGGAAAAATTTTGAAAAAAGACATGCATGGTTCCAAAAATGTGTTGCATGCATTTTTCAGGCGCAGTTACAGGATGTATGAAAATGCACGAAATTTTTAAAGTTGTTTAAACACATGTTTGAAGTGTCTTAAAATTACTTGTCTCTCCAACTTTCAGTCGTAGGCTAATCCAGGGATTGTGATTATTTTTCATATATAGTATAATCTACCTAGTACCTGCAGCCTCATTAGATTTGTGCCAACCTGTATTGGATGTTTGACTATTTGTACGGCAACGCAATTTCTATATTAGGTTAGTACCTTTATTTGTACATCCTGTATCTGCAGCTGAAAACTGCATGCAACACATTTTTGGAACCATGTCTTTTTTCAAAACACTGGTTTTATAGGCTGATCAATTATGTATCATATGCCTTTTAAATTTTTTGATTATCTCATTTGGTCCAAAAGTTATGATTTTTGGAACGAAAAAACTCAAATGCCACCACTGTGCGTCAGTGAAGGCTAATTTTGCTTGTTTCCAATATGCATTTGGGTCGAAATTTTCGCCGGCTAATGATAGGCTAACAATTTTAGGAGCTGGGAGGGTTTGGTATTGGTTGAGCGTTGATGGGTGGGAAAATTTGGCGAGATCGTACCGTGGTCTTCTATTCACCGCTGTTCTGTTGACTGCGGCTAATTTTATTTGCAAATCACCAATTAGGAGGTGGTGATCGCCAACCATATCTGCACTTCTTTTATTTCGGACGTCAGAGAGCAAGTGTCTCCACATTTTGCTGATGGCATATGGTCAATCTGGTTTTGAGTGTCGTGATCAGGAAATACCCAGGTGAACTTGTGCAAACTCTTATGCGGGAAGAGACTGCCGCATATTGGGAGACGCGTGGTGTTGCAAAATTTGAAAAAGCGCTCCCCATTGTCGTTCATTGAGCCGATAACAAGCTTTCCCATTACTTGCTCCCCACCTATGTTGTTAGACACAATTTTCGCGTTGAAATCTCCCATGACAAGTATAATTTCACCATGGGGACAGTTGTTTAAATAACTTTTATATAAATTTAGAAAAAATTTTATTTGTTTTTATTTGATCAGAAACAAATTATAATTCCTTTTAAATTACCA
>OY101450.1:111052014-111452014 GCA_956483635.1 Panzeria rudis | reverse complement strand
AACGTTATTTCATACTAATAGACCACATGATCAAAGAATTAAGTAACAATAACAGGGAAAAAGGAACCCACTTCAAATACACATATTGTAAAAAATTCGAATATATAACCATCAAACAAAAATTATTTTAAGCATAGAAGATATTTCGAGAGCAATAAATAGATTTTTCGTATTCAAATATCGAGTGTAATATAATGGCGAAATTCAATGAAAAGTTAAAAATATTAACAAAATCAAGGAGCAAAAAAATTACTTTTGTCATATAAAATATTACTATGGATCTAGAAAGAAATAAAGAATTGATTCGATAAATTGGAAATGTTTTTTAATTCACTTTTCTCAATTTCTCCAGCGTCAACGGTTAGTGAAAGGTCACTCTTAATAATGAGAGAAATGTTCAATCGAAGTAATATCTATGAAATTAATAAAAGGAATTATTTTTTTAGGACTAGGTGTATTGATTTTGTTTGATTATTTGATATGAAAATGTTCGGAATTATAAAAGCTTTGTTCTTACAAGTTAATATTTATAACAACAATGCTATACCAGAACACATCTGAATATTATTAAACATTCGACTCGCGAAAATTTTTCTCAAAGCCAAACATTTGAATAGTAAAAAAACAATTTTGAATGAACAGTTTATGATTATTAAAATATATAAAAACGCGAATAAACTTGACTCGTTTTATTTTTGTAGACAAAAATTTACAAAAAACCGAGTAATTCAAAAATTTTCCGATTAACTCGAATAATTTTAAGCAGTAAAGCTTACTCGAATAACTCGAACGAAAGAAAAGTTATAAGCGATTGTTCGAGTAATATAAAGCCCTCAATTTCGATTAATTGATTAATCGAACAATTCAAAAGTCGATTAAAATGAATACCCTAAAATCTATACAATTAATTAGATAGGATTGATTCAATTTCAATACTAATTTATAATCGTGATGTGGCATAATGAAACGATATTACAAGTCAAAAAGTGTAAATGTAAATTAAACTTGAAACATGAAATTGTAAATAAACCATTTTCGAACTGTCCATTGACAATATTTATCGCACCGTATTTGAAACCTTTTAATTGAAAATTATATCATTTGACAAGAGTTTACTACTTATTTACAAATATGTATTTATTGCATGTGTATCCCAGAATTATTTGCGTATTAAGTAAAGGTTATATTAACGCAGTTAATAATAAAATCGAATTTTTGGAATGATGTGTTTTACAAAAAATATTCATTTTAAGCCATTTTTGTGTTATTAAGTTATTATGGTAATCAAAGTGTGACATGTCACACATATTTATATATAATGAGCACTTTGATTTGGTACTTAAACCTAATTTGATTCATAGATTGGATATTTTTATATAATTAAAGAAAATTTTCAATAAAATAGTTGTTGTCTTAAAACTACATAACATAAGAAAGAAAATCAAAAAGTTCGAAATATATGCGAATAAGCCGATGTTGACCAATTCCTCTAAAGTTATTACAAATATTCTATCTAGCGGAATTAGTGAAAATTTTACATCTCGAGTACAACTCAAAACCGTAGTAAGCAACAAAGTTTCTGCTCATGGAATTCATTTTGGTTCAATATCTCAGGTATTTTCTATCATGTAAGTACAAAATTTGAATGTCATTATTAAAAATTTTATCAAATATATTAGAAAAAAATTTCACAAATATAAAACTCGGAAAACAAACAAAAAAATCACCCTATATAAATAAATTTTAATATATATTTGCCTAAACTAGCTTTTACCTTTATTCGAACTAAAAGTAATTTAGATAATTGTTATCAGAAAAACTAACTAATAAAAAGTATCAAAAATGTAATTTCTTTAAGGGAATATAACAATTAACTGATAGCTGTAATAGTTTTATATTGATTATTCAATTCGTGGCAATATGATAAAAAGACAATTAAATTTATTCCCCATTATATTAAATAAAAATAAAGGCATTTTGTTTAAACAGCGGCTTCCAATTATTTTAAGTCAGTGTCCCAAAAGCCTTTACTATCATACAACTAAATCGTATAAGACAAATAAAAGAGGCTATACAATATTCAAAAATAGTTACAATCATTTATGGTAAATAATTAATAAATACAACTTTTTAATGGATCAAAAAGGACAGGCATTGCTTTTTTTATGGTTGTTTAAAGACAAAAAGACACACAAATTATAAATGCATTAGTTTAATGAGACATGGCCATGCGGTAGGTGTTCAGTGAGCTTATAATACAACATGTTCTTTATGACCTTATAATATGTTCATTTTTTATCAAGATAATGTTATTGAATAAATTGATTTTTAATGCTCGTATTAAAATAATTTAGATTCCTATGTAGATCTGTTTTACAGAAAATCATCCAGCAAAAAAAAAGTAACATGTTGTTAAAATAATGCCAGCCCAGCGTATAGTTAAAATTTAGCATTAAATGTACGTACGTCAGACTTGAAAGAAGGGGGAAACCTAGTAATGCTTCCATCAGTATTACTTTTTTTAATGCAATAAAATCATTGATTAAACATGTTTACAAACTTCGAAAAACTTTTTCTTTCCCTAGAAATAAAAGTTGTTCCTTTAGTTATATGGAACGCTGAAAATAAATCTGCACACCATTTTTTCCATCAGCTCTAATTTTTGCGACATAGCGTTGTTGAAAAGGGGTTTCCCCTTTCGAAATTCGACGGCTAAATAATCTTGAGGCCGTGCAACATTGTTTCTAAATTTGCTCAGTACTTTCAGAGATATCATAAAAGTTTAACCCAAAAAAAATCAAAATGTTATAAAAAATTTTAAATTTTTTGTTTTTAAGAATGCATAAAAAATAAAAACACAACAGCGAGCTTATTTTTGATATAGTAGCTTGGAGCTAAAGGCATTCCAAAAGAACTGATGATTTTTTTTTTTGAAATTGGTGCAAAAATTTTGATTTTATTCATAATTCAGTAAGAGAACTGAATTGATAAAAATTAAATTTTCATATAACAGCAATTTCTGACTTTGTGTTTGTGTTTGCTGCTGTTGTATGAAAATTAAAATTTTAGCAATTCAGTTGTGTCACTAAATTGTGAATAAAATAAAAAGTTTTGCACCAATTTCAATGCGAAAGGGCACAATTCCTTTGGAATATATTTAGCTACATGCTATTATACAAAAAATTGGCACGTTGTTGTATCTTTATTTTGTTATAAAATTTTAAAAACAGAAATATAAGAAAATTTGTTAAAAATTATATTTTTTTGGCTCAAACTTTTACGATATCGCCAAAACTACTATTCAAATTTAGAAATAATGTTTGTATAGGTTCAAGATTATTTTGTTGTTGAGTTTTGAATTTTTTACTTAACTGAATAGAGCAACAAATGCAACATGCGCTTCTCAAGTTATGCTCATATATGTCCTGCAAGTTCCTTCATTTTTGACATATTTTGTTTTTTAGCTAACGAAGAAAAAATTTTATAAATCGGATGATATTTGAATCCGATATCTGAAAAACACTGGACCAAAGTTTTGAAAAATGCAGAAACTGAAATTTTCAAAGGGGTATAACTCACTAACTATAAGAGTACAACCGAACCGAATATGTCTTTTAGATATAATCAAGGGCTCTATTATAGCAAAAAAGTTTTGAAATCGGATGAGAAACAAAAACATTGCAAGCAGTAAAATATTTTGCATGGCGAAGTGTCCTACTTTGGGACTTCAAAGCTGATACCTAAAATTTAAATTGAAGTACTCATCTGCTATATCCTTGTGAAATTTTATTCCAATAGGAATATACGTTTATAAATGCCTGATTTATGTTCCAAATATATTGATTCTGCCCACTGTGTGCTGCTGGATAACATAAAACTAGAAGGCAAGTTTTAGATATTTTAGCTTTAATTAAATAAATAAAAAGAATGCCATTATATTAGAATTTATTAATCAGCATATATTGCGTTACTAATATTTTATAAATTTTTCTTAGTTCTAATTAACATTTAAACTATTTTATTGTATACTAATTGTTTTTTAATTTCCTTTTACTTTAATTTCTATACTCTGATGCTGGCCTTTATTAGTTTGCCCTTTTAAATAAACACATACCCTTTAAACAAAACGATTAACAATAATTTTAATAAAATGCTTTAAATGGTTGTGATAATACGGCAGCAGCAGCAACAACAATAACAACACCAGTAGGAGCGTTAACCAAAGGACTTTTGTTGTTGAATGTAAAATTTATTGCTGATTGTGAAACAATTGATAAGCCAAAAAGCAAATCATAGCAAACGCCAGTAAAATATTGACTTTGCAACACAATAATGCTGCGAGTATGTACACACTTGTATGCAGACGTACGTACTCTGTTGGATTTTTTGATTGTTGACAACAATAAGGCAAATCCGACGATCAAATAGAAATACATGTACATAAATAAAATTACGCACACTTCTATCACACACTCACACACGTATACGCACGCACACTCACTCTCATAAGCCCTGTGAGCAAATGCCTTACCCTGCAGAATATTTATAGCTAGTTACATTTTGAGAAAATCATACTACTAGTTGTAACGATACTCGTCAAAAAAGGACTGTTACATTACTAGTTGTAATAACGCAAGTAACGATACTAGTCAAAAACGACGTTTTGGAACAGTCATATCACTAGTTGTAATGATACTAGTAATTTAAATTATTTTTTTTATAAATGGAAATATTTTCAGGTGTAAGTACATAAATCAAAATTTTTGCTTTAAATTAGGGATGTAAAGATACGCCGTTTTGCCGATCCGATACCGATACCGATATTTAAAAATAAATATCGCCGATACCGATTCTGATACCGATACGAATCTTGAAATTGAGTTCAATATTCGATCAACATATTTAGATCAACAAAACTCAAGTGCAATTTTTTTATTATACAAAATTACATTGAAAGAGAGAATATTTAAAATTGATTTTAACCCAGTATAAAAAATTGGAAGTAATTTTTAAGGAGCTACATTTTCTTTGCTTCCAAAAAATCTATATTAAAAATATGCAGATAATTAGTAGAAAAGCAAGAAAAAATTTTTAATTCCTTTATAATTTTAAAAAATACTCGCCATGCTTTTTAAAAAATCGATGTTTTAAAGGACATTTATCAACTAATATTCTTCTAAATAACTTAATAGCTTAATTATTAAAAGTCTTCTAAGTTTATATTTATTCACCTAAATTTGCATGAAAATAAAGTTTTGAGTTTAAATTCGCATAAAAAAAATTGTGAAAATGGGTAATTTTTATCCTTTTTCCTTGAGGAAAAATCATTATAGAACACCGAAAAAGAAATTTGTCCTAGCATCGCTTTCGATTCGGTGATTGGTAATCGAAAAACAGAACTTCTTGCAATGGCAAGGATATGTAAAACTAATTACAAATTATCCAAATACTTCCGAATCGCGAATTCTACATTTTCATGACTTCTTTGGAGTGTCTTTTTTTGCTGGAATAAGATTTAAAAAACAACGACTTGAATTTGAATTCATAGTAAAATTAACAAAAAATAAATATTTTTTTTACAAAATAACAGCATAAAATATTATTAGTTTTTAAAATTGATATTAATAAGATTTAAAAAATAACGAAGTGAATTTAATTCATGGTAAAATTGAACAAAAATAAATTATTTGTTAAAAAAGGACTCTGAAAAAATTTTAAAAGTATCGTCGTATCGACAGTAAAATATCGCCGATACCGATGTATCGGAAAATCTGAAGTATCGCCGATATATCGGTATCGGTATTCGTTACATCCCTACTTTAAATATAATAAGTAGAAAGTGGTTCAGTGGATAAAGTACATGCCTTCAAATATGATGACTGTTTGTTCATACCCCGTTTGACCCAAACGCTTTTTATTATATAAAAACTATAAATAAACTAATAAGCCTACTACTCTACAATAACTAGTATTTCAACTAGCATATAACTATATACAAATGAACTAGTTGGGCTCCTATGACAACCTAATGTTAAAATCGATAGTTTGATATGTGAAAAAGGGCAGATACGCAACTAGTCTAAATTAAAAAGCAACTACTATATTTCTAACTACATACTAGCCATTTCGTCTGCAGGGTATAGTAAAGCCAGGAAGAAATAAAACATTATTGTGGGCAAGATGTTTTAAATACGTTAGTGTTGTAGTAAGTTTACAAATGTGCGTGTGCACGCACTATATGTATATGTGTGTGTATAAGCCAGCCATTGTGAGATTGATGTGCTTTATATTTGATTGTTATTTGCTAATTTTAACTCTCTGGTATTAAAGTAACATTTGGAAAGCAGGAAGTCAACAAAAATGAAAATATACTGAAAACAAACGCACGTTTGAAAGTTTAGTCATGCCATAAAAATCTCAAACAATAGCAACAAAAATATACGACCTAATATATATACATATTTAGTAAATAAATACCTGTAAAACAAACAGCACTAATAACCAACTAATGAATGGTTTAAAAATGTTCGCAGTCATTTTAATTGGATGAGATCCCACTACAAAATAACGTATATTAGTTTCAGGTTAAAGAAATTCAATTAATTAAAGGTAAACGCACATATCTACCCTAAGACTTTTAGAGTAATAGCCTAGCAAGCAATCCTATAGTCTAAGGCTAATTATTAAATTAAGATGTATTAGAAATCTACTAATTTTTCTAGTCTACTAAAGTTCTAGACTACGGAGAGTATTTTCCTCACAAAGCTTCCGTTCATAATATTGCACAGTGGGACAGAATCAAAATGTATTGGAAATAAATCAGCCATTTCTAAACAGATATCTCCTCAGTATAAAATTTCACAAGAACCTAGCAGATGAGTATTTTGATTTAATTTAAGAAGATAAGCTTTCCATATTACTCAAGAGCGGAGCTATGATGTCACAAATTAGAGCATTGGAAAAATTGTTTGTTTGGAAAACAAAAGCTTTAGAAATGACCTGTAAAGTAACTATGGATATAATTATATTTGCAAGGTATCTTTAGCATTCGTTGAATTTTCTTAAAATATTTAGGATTTATCTGCCTATAAAAGAAGCGCCATAATTCTCAATGACTTTAAATCCCTTGATTTGTGTGTCATTGAGACACATGCTAATAGGATTTGTAACTTATAATGTTGGTATCATGAAGATAAGAATTTTTGGTGAACTGAAAATTTTTTCTCATTAGATTTAAGAAACTTGCAATGTATCCTTAGAGTGAAATCGGAAGTAAATGAAAGGAAGAAAGAAGTAAATACCGCCGAATGAAGAGAGATATATAATGGAAAGCTGTTAAATTTTGAGGAAATCAGAATATTCAGATTAAGCCCCAGATTAAGAGAATGGCCTTCCCTTCTACGAAAAATAAAAATTTAATTAATATTATAAGACCAAAAACAGACTACAGCAAAGAATGAAGCAATGCCGCATATGCTATAGAAAAAAAATTAATAAAATATCAAAGGCAACTTTTATAAGCTATGATGACAATTAAATGCTTAAAGTTGTTTTTGCTGATAAGGGTTGTACATATAATACAATCTGTGTTCTGAAAGTATCGTTGAGGCCATCTATTTTTTTTATTTTTTTTATTTCAGCTTATAGTACATGTGCCTTTATACATTGTTACTCGCATTTTCTCTCTCATTATTAATTTGTTATTATATGTATGTACGTAAGGCTTCTCCTTGTACAAAATTGCTATTTCTAGTTTATTTGTTAATGGTTTATTCATTAATTCCTGCGGATTATCACATCAGACACATCTACCAAACAGTCAAGCGACCAGTCAAACAAACAAATAAATAAACAAAACAACAACAAAAAAAACTAAAAACATTGAAGCAACGTAATAACAACCAACCTAATATTACAATGCTCAGTGACGCGATTATTTGAAATCTATATAATAAAAGGATCATTTGATAGCAAATAAAAATATGTTTGTAGGCGATAATACATGCACACGCTCTTAGCTATACAAATACTATTCGTACCGTTTTATTAAATTTTGTTGGAAGATGTTTCAGCGTGTGTAGAAACGTGTGAATTTGAATGTATTGTAGAAATTAAGGATTACAGATTTTTATCGCAATAATATAAAATCATACAACATGTTATTTTATACGATAACACACGTTTATTAAACGCTTATTTGTTGCTACTGTTGTGTTTTGTTGTAAAATACAATAAAAATAATAAAAACAATTAAATTTTATTTTGTAATTACAAGGCAAGAAACCAAAATTTATTTCAATAATTACCAAATAATTGACAATGTAAAATTTTAACATTATTGATTAAAATGAAATGTTAACGTTGTAAAAGCTATTGGAGTCAGAATAAAGCAAAATGACAATTTTATGCAGCGCTAAATTTTGTATTATCTTCTATCTACATATCGTTTATATGCTGCAAGAACGACATAACTCAAAAAACATAATTTTTTAGTTATTAATGCAGCATTAATCATCATATGGTTCTTTATATTGTGTCAAAATTTTACAGAAATATTTTGTATACTCAACTCTTGAGAAAAGAATAACAGTTGTGCGTAATTTGAAAAGCTTAAAATCAATTTCTGTAAAACTTGTTTTTGTTTGTTTATGACGTTGTTGCAGCAAATGAGCGATATGTAGATATGGGGCATTATTTTTGAAGAGAACAACCAACCCAACAATATTTTTTGTCGAAATGATGTGATACTTGGCATAACTAAAGTTTTAGTAGGTATAAATGTGTATGCAAAATATTTTTGTATGATACTTATTGTCAAATTATGGGATGCGAAAGTTCTCCGTTTTCGAAAAAAATTTTTTTTAATTATTGTTCCGAACTAGAAAAAAAAAGAAAATAGGAAAATAGGAAATCGTCATCTATAAATTTAGTAGTTATGAAAAGTTGTTTACATGCCCCCACCTTTTGCTCATTGATATAGAACATCGGTATAAGAAATAGTGTAAGCTAGAGGGCTGCAAAGACTACTCAAAAGTATTCGTAGAATGTACTCGTATGCATTTCGTATGTGCATATATGTATGTTCGAATGTATGAACGTATGTATTGATGCATGTATATTTGTGTTCCTACATACCCACTAGCATATATACAGCAAGAGCAAAATATTAAAACAAAAACCATATTGATTCAATAAGAAACATTAACGAAAATCTAGTCATGTTGAACATTTTTATTTCAATATTGAACCATATTTATTCAAAGTTATATATTTTTGATTCAGTGTATTTCAATAAAGTCTTTTGAATTGAAAATTATTGAATTAATATGACGAGTTTTTATTTTTAATTTGCCGTTTTTCCCTTAGTGTACATATATGCATACAAACATGCATACAAAAAACATACATGCATACACACACAAACATGCATACGAATACTTTCAAGTATACTCGTGCAACCCTCTAGTGAAAACCTTACGTGTAGTGTATTACGTTTGTTCAGCACCTTAATGTAAAACTCCACGAGATATAATTTCATGGAACATTTAACCTTCTAGCGATTCATTGTATGGGCACTTTTTTATCCTTTCTTAAAAAGTAAAAAAAACTCCCCTTCGGGCTGAAATATCCTACGAAAAAATTTCTCATAAAATTGTCTTAAGACAATGCATTTCTAAATTCAACTAAAATACCAGAAATCATTAAAAATTAATTGTTAATAAGTAAGAAGTTAAGCCTCAAGGACATTTTAAGTTTTTACTGATTTCTAGCGTTCCACTTGAGTTTAGAAATTTATTGGCTTCCAAGACTTATAATAAAATTTTATTAGAAATTTTTTTTAGCATATTTTAACCCGCTATCTTGCCGTCGAAGGGGAGGTGCCTGCCCCTTTTTAAGAAAGGGTAAAAAACCAGCCATTCAGCGAAGCGCTAATGGGTTAAAATGTTCCATGAAATTATTTTTCCTGGATTTTTATATAAAAATGCTAAACACACCTAATATATTGAACGTTATGCTTACAAGATATTTTATACCGATTCTGTATAACAATGAACAAAAAGTTGGGTCATGTAAATAAGCTTGTATAACTTTTAAACTTATAGAGATCCCATTATTAAACTTTTACAGTATTAAGAGGACACCGTAGGCTAATTTTGCTAATCAAAAATAAATAAATAAAACATGTCGAACTTAGAAATATTTTATTTTCTATTGGATATTTCCGGTATTGAACATGGAAAAACCAAATTTTTTAAATTAAATTTTATTTGAAAAACTCAGACGATTTTCTATAAGAATCACATATTTTAAATGTTCTTGTTTAATTTTTTTCTACTTTGAAACAGTAATTAATTTTTTTCTTCAAAAACGGCAGCACTTTCGCACCCCATTACTCGACATATAAATATCATAGAAAAAAATTGTGCATACATATTTATACCTACTAAAACTTTAGTTATGCCAAATATCAAGGAATCTCGGCAAGAAAATATTAATTTGTGCCCTTCAAAATTAATGCCCCATATATCTGTGGCCACAACCCTTAACGGCCTAAGCCGAGTAAGAAAAAAATTTAATTTTTGGGTGAGATGGACTCCATCCATATCTAAATCAAATCGCTAACAATTTTTTATTTATGTAACTTTTTTAAGACGACAATTATCTATACATAAATGATTGTAGTTTTCAAGCTTTATTTTTAATCAGTTATTATAGTTTACTCAATCATATCTTTGCTCTTCGTGTGCACCGTTACTTTCAAATATGATAACACTTACAAAGTCATAATTATACAGCTAGACCCATATACAGGCACGGATACAAGGCTGTGAAAACGGGATATTTCCCCACCCTCTCCCCCCACCCCCCAAAAAAACCTAAGTTTCTATAGAGTTTCTAAAAGAAGTTTGGGAAAATAGTGTGTTTTACTTAGAAGTTCCCCCCGCAAAAGCTCAAGCTGGATCCGCGCTTGCCCATATATATATGTAAAAATCCTTTTTAACATTTACTAACCTTTTTAAGGCTAATTTACAACAATACAACAACAAAAAATTATTCCGGCTACTGCTTTTTTATTTGTTAAACATTAAAAAGCAGAAAATTGTTTTTGAATTAATTCTAAAAAAAAAAAGAAAATCTACAGACATAATGCGGAAAACAAGCAGTCAACAATGTACTTGCAAAGAGTAAGTTAAAATTAAGAAGAAGCATAGAAATCGCAAAAAAGGAAACAGTAAAAAATACTAAAAAGCCACTATAATGAAATCCAGACTAAGAATATAAAACGCAAGTAACAGAAACACTGAAATGGATATATAAACTAGGGATGTAACGATACGCCGTTTTGCCGATCCGATACCGATACCGATATTTAAAAATAAATATCGCCGATACCGATTCCGATACGAATATTGAAATTGAGTTCAAGTTTAGATCAACAAAACTCAAGTCCAATTTTTTATTATACAAAATTACATTGTAAGAGAGAATATATAAAATTGATTTTAACCCAGTATAAAAAATTGGAAGTAATTTTTAAGGAGCTACATTTTCTTTGCTTCAAAAAAATCTATATTAAAAATATGCAGATAATTAGTAGAAAAGCAAGAAAAAACTTTTAATTCCTTTGTAATTTTAAAAAATACTCGCCATGCTTTTTAAAAAATCGATTTTTTAAAGAACATTTATCAACTAATATTCTTCTAAATAACTTAATAGCTTAATTATTAAAAGTCTTCTAAAAGTTTATATTTATTCACTTAAATTTACATGAAAATAAAGTTTTGAGTTTAAATTCGCATAAAAAAATTGTGAAAATGGGTAATTTTTTATCATTTTTTCCTTGAGGAAAAACCATTATAGAACACCGAAAAAGAAATTTGTCCTAGCATCGCTTCCAATTCGGTGATTGGTAATCGAAAAACAGAAATTCTTGCAATGGCAAGGATATGTAAAACTAATTAGAAATTATCCAAATTTGCAATACTTCCGGATCGCGAGTTCTACATTTTCATGACTTCTTTGGAGTGTCTTTTTTTTTCTGGAATAAGATTTAAAAAACAACGACTTGAATTTGAATTCATGGTAAAATTAACAAAAAATAAATAATATTTTTACAAAATAATAGTATAAAATATTATTAATTTTTAAAATTGATATTAATAAGATTTAAAAAATAACGAAGTGAATTTAATTCATGGCAAAATTGAACAAAAATAAATTATTTGTTAAAAAAAACTCTGAAAAAAATTTTAAAAGTATCGTCGTATTGACAGTAAAATATCGCCGATACCGATGTATCGGAAAATCTGAAGTATCGCCGATATATCGGTATCGGTATCGGTATTCGTTACATCCTTAATATAAACAAAAACTCGTTTTTTTCAAATATTTTCGCAAAACATTAGGTGAGGAAAAAAGAAATTCCACGAAAATGGATATTTTGTATGCGAAATACTATATATTAAACATGCAAGTAATAATTAAACATTAAAGTAAAATTATATTATGTTATGTATACTGCATTTTGGTAACGCTACGACAACAAAAAATATGATACATCTGTATCTTTGAAACTTGCGATCCGATTACAAAATGATATATGTACAATTTATAGAGGAGGACCTAAACTTTAAGAATATTGAAATTTGGACTAACCTCTTGAAACACGCGTTAAGCTTCATCGCGTCAAAGTTGACTGCCTTTACATACATATATTATTTTTATATTATACTATCTATTATTTTTAGGGCAAAATTGGTAAACGTCCGAGTAATATTATGGGGCCATCAAACTATGGTACCAACATATTACTCATACGCATAGTGACACATACTGAGAGTAATGGAGCCATCATATTACTCATACGTATTAAAATTTTTCCCATAAAAATTGATATCCGCATTGTCTTCACATATCAACGGCCTATATTCAAAATATATTCAAAATCACAACTTTTCAGGAGAGCATAAAGACGGTTCATTTCGTTCATTGATAGGTTATCTTGTTCTCTAATATATTTTAAAATCCACGACTCAATATTGTGTGCAATTTATTTTTAAAATTTTGCATTATTGACAGTTTTATGTATATATAGACATACGGCTTTGTTATTCGAAAATACTCAATACGTTATTAGATAGAGGATTTTGTATAGTAAAAAACAGTGAAAAAATGAATTAAGTAAATTTTTAACAAATAATATGATTAAGTTTTTTTTGTCGTTAGTATTATTGGCCAGTGTAATTCCTTTTGTTAATTTTTATTTTTGAATTTATCTATTGGCCAATAGCTAAATTCAAAAATAAAAATGAACAAATGATTAAGTTTGATTGCGACATCTAAATTAAAGTACAAAAACGTTTACTATAAATTACAATTTCAGCGATGTTAGCAATTTTTTTTTAATTTTGTTATTCTTTACAATATTGGTGATTTCTTCAATATATTTAGCAATTTTTCGTGAGTATGCAGCCTTGGCGGTTTGTAATCAATGTTATTGATTGTTTCCGATGTTGCAACTTCACGCGAATTATCGCAATGTTCAAGATAGAAGCGACATTTTGCAAACTATTAGGTCCCACAATATTTTAACCATATTAGACTTTATCATGCCTCTGTTAGCAAGGTTTTGCGAACTTTTACAATTTTCGATTTTTTTCGAATTTTCCCATTTCTTCCTTACAGTTTTAGAGATTTTAGTCAAAATTATATGACTTGTTTAAAGTTTTAAAATTTTTCACGAATTTTCACTATTTTCGCAATAGGAGCAATTTTCCAAAGTTTTTAGTTTTTTTACATTTTTGGCGCATTTAGTCAATCGTAACATTTTAATCTTTCATATATAAGCAAGTTTTTGCGAATTTTCGTCATTTTCGCAATGTTTGCCGAGGTCTTGACACTCCTTACAGTTTGAGCAAGATTTAATCAAACGAGACTATCAAAAATATAAATTAGATGATATAAATTTAAATTGAGTTTATTTAAATAATATTTTATGAAATAGAGGATTTTGCCTTCGTAAAAAGTTAACTGCGAGAAATAAATAAATAGAGAAATAAAAAATTACGATGAAATTGCAAAAAAAAAATTTTTACTATTAAATTAATACCATGGATGCGGCTTATTTTACGCAATACTTTGCCATCAAAAAGTGATATTCCTCAAAATCGAATAGATAGGATTTTGAATATAGGCAGTCGAATTTTTTTTCTGGAATTAAAAATTCATAAAAAAAACGCGCTCATAAAATATCGTTAAAATATTTTAAAATATTTTAGGCTGGCTGGTTATGTTTTTCTAACAAATAACAAAAGGATAAAACTTAATGAAATTTAGTATGTACTATTTTTCATGCAAGTAAAAAATGCTTCTGAAAATAAGGCTTTTTTAAAGAAAATCTTCTTTGAGCTCAAATTTATACTATTTAAAACACAACGTCATAAATATATAAACGTGATAATAACAAGCATAAATTATTCCCACTGCGGAACGGATCTATCAAGTTCAGCTACGGCTAGACTGTTAAAGAAGAATTTAAGTACCGATTTTCCATGATTTGCACGATATATGCATACGAACGTTCGTGTAACTTTTATATTTTTTTTTACCTTTTTTAATGAGAAATCGAATAAATTCAAAAAAGCTAGAACGCTCAAAGAATTTATTTTGTGAACAAACTATGAACGATCACTTGGATACATGTAATAGCTTCCGAAAACATGCAGAGACTTTGCTTCAAAATGTTCTTCCTAGGTCAGATTTAACGTCGTTTATTTGTGAGAATCCACTGAAATCTCATAAAAATTTTTAATGGACAAAAAATCACCAGAGCCTAGATTTATTGCCTTTAGTTGAATTTTTCAAACGCCTCCTCCTGCTCCAGTTGCTGTCGCTGCTTAATTAGTAAAAAATTCGACATATTCAATACAGTAAATATATAAATTAAAAACACAAATATTGTTAAAAGATGTGCAACCTTTTTGAATGTACCAGCAATATGTAACATATTAAACAATCTAATGCAGTACCAGACGAATAGGAAAACTGACCTCTTCACAAATTGCCGGGGACTGATCTAAAGTTTTTTTTTTTTTAAAGGACTAAACTTAATTGTACTCCTTAGATGTATATTTTGATATATAAAACCACTTATGGGTCGATTATGGATGGCAACCGAACTTCAATTGGGTTGCCAGTTGCTAAAAATCATCAGGCAACTGAGAGCGGTCAATTTTAGTTGCTTTTTAGTGCTTGCCGTTCATAATCGACCCATTATATGTATATCGATATAATTCTTCAATTTGTATACCGCAAAAATTGACGAAGGGACGTATTATCACTCCAATTAAGGCAGAAAAGAAATTAATAATTAAAAAAATTTTTTTTTAGAGTAAATATCTTTTTATCGTTTTGACCCATTGAAAAACTTCAAAAATAAGATAAAACTTCACATATGGTAACACTGTCTCCTGGCCACATTTGTGAGCGGGCAGGTAACTATTAAAACCCAGAAAAAGTATATTAAATATATCTAACATAATTTGTTGAGAAATTTTTTATTTTATATATATATATATATATATATATTTATTTTTCTTAAGCGATTAATTTATACTTTTATTATTGATACTGGATATAGCGTGCACGCTTTAATCGTCTACTCTTTTGAAATATGTATTGAAAAAATTTTAGTTTTGAAACATTTTTGAGAAAAATGTCAAACAATTAAGCTCTATTTTTATCAAGAATTTAGCCATTTTCACTCTCTTTTTAAAATCCTGAGCTTGATTCTTTTTCACGGCTACATGAATTCAGATAACAAAAAAATTTTTACTGCATGTTATCAAGGATTGTTCTAAAAATATCAAAATTTTTTTTTTGCAAATTTTGGCTTTGTTATTTCCGAAGTTATTGGCGAAATTAAGAACAAAGTCGAGGCCCAAAACCCAAAATATTTAAATTCAAAGTCAAATATCTTTGAAAACGTAAAAGATATCATTAAGAAATAAACAGTTTTTTTTTATTAATGGATTTGTATACTTTACAACAAGCTTAAAATTAGATATTATTTATAAAAGTTATGAAAAAGGTTTGACACACTGTAGCTCACCGTGTGTTTTAAGAGGTTAGTCCAAATTTGACCATCCTTAAAGTCTAGGGAGTCCTTTATGATTTTTATCTACATCGCCTTGTAATCGTATCGCTAATTTTAAAGATACAGATTTATTATCTTTTTTCCAATTGGAACCACTGTGCGACAATAGCAGGAAGTATTCAACTCCACATTAATGCCTTAATTCACAAAAAAATTTCTGACTTATAACAGATTATTGAAACAAGTTTTCATACAAAAATTTGTGTTATAAGTCTCTTATTAATCAAAAAATTTTTTGTGAATTAGGTTGTAAATATTTAACATAAATTAATAAAGTATGTGAACGTTTTGCTATGATTAAAATAAAATAAAAACATATTATTTTTCTTCTTCAAAATCCACATATCCTTACAGCCGTAATGCTGGTACCAGCCCCTGAAACACTGGGCTCTTATTTTAATGAAAGCAACAAATATAAAAAATTTAAGACTGACAGCGTCTAGTAGTACTTGCTGGTAGTGTGTCATTGCTGTTACTTTCTGCTTCCAGTTAATAGAAAATGTTATTCAATGCAAAGACAAAAAAAATCACTTATACATTCATACAACAGAAAGGATAATATGGGAAAAAATCTGTACGGGCGGGTGGCTGGCTGTTAAAAAAAAAAACTAAACAGAAACCAGCAAGAAAACAGCGTAATATGGGAGTAAAAAATGCAAAGCATATTGAGGCATAACAGCAGGACGTCGTTGTAAAAGTAAAAAGAAGAGATGATAACAACAACACAACCAACACATGTTTAACATGCTGAGACATTTAGCGGAGGCCAACTGTAATGGCGATAACAGGTTTTTTTTGTATACAAATACATTGTACGCTCACTCAGTTAAAACGGGTATTGTTAAACAGCATTAAGCAAAAGGACATTTAAATTGGGAGAGTGACAAGCGATAGTTGTTTAAGAAGTTTGGTAAATAATTTTCGGTTTTGCTTTGCAAGACAATTTCAAGTCTGTTTCATTATTAATAAGCAAGTGATAAGCGATCTTACAACTGACTAAAGTTACATAGGTCGAAAAGTATTTTAATAGCGTAACTCTTTAGAGTAAATTTTGATAGAGTCAATTTGGTCACTTTTTATGGACTGTGGTTTCGAAACAAACAAAAATATTATAGCATTTATTATAATTCGAAGAAGGTTGTGCTTTTCATTTTCGATTTCCCATACAACCCTCGTACAATCGTAGACAGAACAACAATCAGTTTTATTTTGTAGTTTTTTATTTAAGTTCAAGTCGATTTTTTTATTGTTAATCCTTGCAAACAAGCAAAATACGTTTGTTAAACAAACAGGAAACATTCAAACAGAGATGGTGGCAAATTTTTCTCAAGCACACACAAAAACTCACACACACAGGCACACATAAAATCAAATACATTCTAGTACAAATGCAAACACAGGATAAATGCATGCCTTAATGGCAAAATAAACAGGGTCTATCAAAAAGTAAAAAAAACAACGATATAATAAAATAAAACAAGAGAAAAAATTGCAGCTAAATGTTGTTAATGTTTTGTACACGTATAAAAACTTAGAGTCTGGCACGAGTTCAAGCTCACTTTACTTTCAAATCTTTTGCTGTGGTTGTTGTTCTATTTAATGTTATTGTTATTGTCGATTTAGTATTTGTTGTTGTCGTTGATGTTGTGCATGTTTTGCATCAGGCGGCCCAAAGACTATTTGGTGATGCATCATGAGAAAAGTAAATACAACAAAAAGTTTCAGAATGATATTAATACAAACTCTCTTATAAATACATACATACATATATTTAAGATTAATCGTATAGTGAATAAAGGTTGTAATTGCTTATTTAAAAAAGGACACATATCAGTCACTAACACATTTACACACTCACTCTATTTCTTTCTTTGAAGGCACGAGTTCAGTGAGGGCAACCAAATACTGGCGTTTGTTTTAGTGCTATTGCAGTGAAGGTGGTAGTTTTTTTTTTTGCTACTGTTATCACTACGGTTGCATTCTGTTGGTAATAGGGTTTGTGCCAACCCGGCAGGCAAAGACCACAGTGCAGTGGTCTTGTGGCATAAAAAGGAATTCACTTAAAATACAATACAACACATTTAAAGGTATATGGGCTCTTAAGCAATCTAAATCTAATATTATTGCACTCTATCCCACATGCATTATTAACCCTCAAATGTAGCAATACAAATAAATGTATGCTCAATGAAGTTTTCTGACCATTAATTTGAATTGTGTGAAAAGTGAGAGATAAAAGGAATATTTTTAGCAAAAAGAAATATAATATAAGATAAAAATAACAATTTGTTAAGAACATATAAATTTGTTTTTTGTTATAGTTCAAAGTTCAAAGTATTAAATTTTAACTTGATTACTTAGAGACTCTGTTATACTAGATACTAGCTGAATTGATTATTTCCAGATTAAATTTTTGTTAAAGTTTGTTGTCCAACTTCATTACACTTTTAAAAAAAATCAGGTACTGATTATGGCTGACGCTGAAAAGTGGTTCATATTGCAAAAATAAAAAATAAAATAAAAATATGGTAATAAACAAATATCTTTGAAATTTGCTAAAATTAAATACTTGACCACCTTGTGCGTAAAAACGTTGTTGGTCTCATCACTCTTACAATTGTGGGGCTTAAAAGGAAAGGGATACAAGTGCAAACAACAAAATTCTGAGTAACTTAGTTTCAAAGTTTTTTGTTCCTATGCATTTCATGCCTAATAATTTCGGTTTCTAATACATAGCGTTTTTTGAGGTCATCCTACAGATCTGAATTTTTTTATAGTGATAGATATTAGTTTTATGTATTGATTTTTGCGGTTTTAATGGACTCATATTTTTGGCAAAGTTCATAAATAGTAAAAGAAAATTCCGTTAATTAATCAAGATATCTTGGCTATTTTCAAAGATATTCGGCTTTGCATTTTGACTTTTCTGCTTTTGGCCTCGTCTTTTTTATTATCTATTTCGCAAATATCTTCATTGATAATTCTGAAATAATATTTTATGGTTTGTAATACAATCCATAATAATATGATATTTTTAGTTGTAGCTATCTTCATTCATGTAGACGTGAAAAAACTCAAAGTCAGGAATTATCGTCGACGAGTCTTATACGGCTTGTCCTCTGTCGATTACGTTTTCTAGTCAACAATTTAATGGGGATCGGCGTTCGCAATCGAGGCGTTAATTTCTGAGATTTCGTCCTGTATTAAACACTTTTGACGACAAGATGACCATCGATCTCTTACATTTTCTCTTTAGTAAAATTATTAAGGACAAGATGACAGACAATGTCTTACACTTTGTCCACAATGCAGTTTTGCTGAGGATAATATGAGCGACAGTGTCTTATATTTTGTTCCTAGTAACATTGCGGAGAACAAGATGAGCGACAATGCCTTATATTTATCCCCAATCCAATTTTGTGGAGGACAAAATGACCGACAATGTCTTACATTTTGTCCTCAATTCAACTTTTTAGAGAACAATATGAGCGACCATGCACAGTGGGCGATTTTGGAAAAAATTAAAATAAATCTGTAGTTTTTAAACGCGTAGTGATTATAAAATTTCATAAGGCATTTCAAGAGGTGTTGCTGAGCTTAAGTTAGGAGTTAAAATTTTATATCTTTAAACGAGGCGGAGCCCATAATACCCCAAAGTGGGCCACCTCGACTTTCTGAAAAATTTAAAACTCTGTCAAGCTGATGTATTTGATATGATAAAATATAGTTGTAGGTAGATTCTCCTATATAAAATGTAAACAAAACTCTACTAAGTTTAGGAGATATTCGACAAAAAAAATTAAAAATTTTTAATTTTTTACCCACCTTGGTCCACAGTTTTGCTAATGAGGAGGAAGTAAATTTTTTCCCCATTTTTAAAAACTGTTTTTTATTTCGTTGATCACTAACAAATTATTAATATTCTGACAAAAATTTTTCATAAATAGTCAAAAATTATGTGCAATTTAAATTAAAATTTTGAAAAAACTCGATTTTCCCGTTTTGTTTTTAGAAAAAAGTGAGTTAATAATTTCGTAATTATAAAATTTGTTTTCAATAATACTTACCCAATATTTATGCCTATTTGAAAGTCATTTATTTTTCTGGGAACCCAGAAACTCCCAAAGAAATTCCAGAAAATCCAAAACATGCGATTTTCAATATTTTCGCTGTATTTTTATTATTTTTCGCCGAGCGCAGCTAATGTCTCAAAATTACTTTATACCGTTTTTGATTACAGCTTTGCGATTTGAGACAGCGCGCCTTAAAACTGATATTTGCAATAAAAATAGGTCTATTTTTAAACGCTCTGGCTAATTCAATAACGAAAATTTTGAAGAAAAAAAATTGCAGTGATCCTGCCTTATTATTATATTTCAAATAGGTATAAATATGTGATAAGTTTTATTGCAAAAAAAATTTTATAATTACGAAATGCACATTTTTCTGCAAAAAAAAACTAGGAAAATCGAATTTTTTCAATATTTTAATTTAAACTTCATATAAAATTTAACTGAGTAGCTGTTTTTAAACAATATTTTTGTCAGAATGTTGATAATTTTGTTAGTAATCAACGAAACGAACGCTTTTGCAAATCGGAAAATATTTGAATTCCCCATTAGCAAAACTGCAGACCAAGATGGGTAAAATAGTTAAAATTTTAATTTTTCTTAGTCGTTTACTCCTAAACAGTAACCGAAAACTCGTAAATGCTGTAGACTTATTTTTACCTCTTCCATAGGAGGATCTACATGCAAAAACTCTATTTTATCAGATCATAAACATCAGCATGGCATAGGTTTAAATTTTTCAGAAGCCCTACGTGACCAATATTGGGGTCTTGTGGCTCCTCCCTCTTGTAAGATATAAAATCCAAGCTTCAAACTTAATGTCAGCAACACCTTTGTAATCTCCCTATGAATTTTTGTTCTCAATCAAAACTCATTGAGGACAAGATGGACTACACTGTCTTTTGTTTTGTTTTTAAAAATATTTTGGAGGACAAAATGAGCGATAATGTATTAATTTGTGTCCTCACAATAAGAGCGACAGGTTCTTACATTTTGTCTTTAGTTAGATTGTTGAGGACAAGATTGCTCAGCTTCGCTCAGCTGGCATATGTTGTCGAGGATTTACCACTGTCGTGCACCCATCATTGATGATGTCTTAAAAACGTGGCCAAATGCAAAAATGCAATTGCTATTCGTAATTTTTTCACATATTTTTAAATTTTTTTTTTTTTTTGGACATGAAAAGTCATAAAGAAATGATGTAAAATAAACTTGCCCAACTGTCTTTGTGGGTATAGAAGCCAAGGAAAACCTAAAACTACATGGCGAGGCGCTGCAGACACCGAACTAAATCAGATGAAAAAAAAACCTGGAACAAGCTAAATAGACCCAGCAAATAGCTATCCGCCAAGAAGAATCTATCTAGCGGAAGTATGTTTATAAGGGTAGAGAGCGGTACTTTCCCTTAAATGATTAAATAATTTTTGTATGTGATGTCCTACTTGGTAGGTATCTCCTAGATGCATTAAATTCGTGTTATATGTATACACTTAGGGAAAAACGGCAACTTAAAAATAACATTTCGACATATTAATTCAATTTTCAATTCAAAAGAAAAAATTTTATTAAAATACTCTAAGTCAGCGATGCCATTTTTAGCTCTTTTTAAGATATGACAAAAAACGATATGACATACTGTATTGTCATATCGTAAGTTTTTACGATATAACAACACTAAGCTAGCAATACACGGTGTTGTCATATCGCAGTGTTGTCATATCGTAAAAAAAATTACGAATGTCATATATTTTTTGTCATATCGTAAAAAAGAGCTAAAAATGGCATCTCTGCACTAAGTCAATTCTTTTCTACTTTGAATAAATATGGTTCAATATATAAATAAAAATTTTCAACATGACTAGATTATCGTTAATGTTTCTTATTGAATCAACATTGTTTTTGTGAATCCAAATTGATTATTAGGCTTAGGTTAAAATCAAACCAAAAAAGTTTGTCTTGTGTAGAACAAATATCAGAAAAATGGGAATGAAGAAAAATAAACCGATGGCAACGCTGGGAAAGTGTACTTTACTATCAGCTTGAGAGTAAATTAATTCTCGTATTCAAATTTCACGAAAAAGTTGTATATATAAGAATTAAAAATCACATTCAACAAGAGCCACCTGACAAGTGGTGATAAGCAAATACACGTGAGCACTGACGATGGAAGTGTAGCGGCTTTCGAAAGTGGTGCTACTCTGTTCTGCTGTGTACGTTGAAAAATTAAGTTGATGTTAATTTTCCCTTGTTCTTTGGAATATTAATCATGCCCAATTCTTTCTGAATATAACGTTACGAACCTTAGCCTAATAATCAATTTGAATTCACAAAGCAAATACGTTCGAAATAATCATATTAATAAACAACATTGTTTTTTATTGATTTTTGCTCTGGGTGTATAATTAAAAAAAAAAATTGCTCTTTATATCACAATTTTACCTACACTTGGCTTAATTTTTTATTGGACATTATTTTATGTTGTTTTTATATATTTATGTATTAAATGGTACAAATATAATTGAAAACTATATATTACATTACAACTTAATTTTATTAAATACATTTTATTAGCGTATTGCAGTAGGAATCGATTCACACGATATCGGTATGGTAGGCTAGAATACAAACAAACCGAGGCATATATTTGTTTTCACATACAATTCAATGAAAGAACTAAAAATCAAATTACGAAGTAAACACCACAGTCGTATCTATTTGTATCCTCTGTAAAAAAATTCGTGTTGAATAAAAAACTTTGGACTTAAAATTAAAAACATATAAGACATGCATTATACTCCTGCTCTGTTGATAGCTGATAAGCTACTAAATGAAGATTTTGATCTAAGATCTTAATTATTTTGATGTTTGTGTTGAAAAATATAAATAGACGACCATTTTCCTAATGTGGGTGGTAAATTTCTTCACTTGCTTACGTTATTGCATCCTCGTAAGGCACAGAGTGTGCACTGTATGCTCTTGCGCATCTCCGAAACCCTTTTTGTTAATCTTTCTGCTAACTTCTACCAAATATATTTTTGCTGGGTAATACATACATAATTATATATTAATATTAATCTATAGCTTGAGAAATGTTGAAACTAATTTTTAGATTTCCAAATTAAAATCTTAAAGTGCCACAAAGAACTTGAATGAAACCCCTAATCCCTTTGCAGGGTTAAATCCAAATTCACTCCCCTTAGTAATGTCAATTCTAAGTAGATTTGTTAATAAATAAACGACGAGTGCAAAAATAATTTAAGTGAAAAATTAAGGGTAGACTTTTATCTTAATAAAACGACAATATTTTATATTTATCTTGTTGCCTTTGCCATTGTTGTATTTTTATTTTACATTAATATCATATTTACATTTGTTTTTATTTCTATTGTTTGTTGCTGTTGTTGTCGTTGTTGTTAAATTTTAATGCATTTTCAATGCTCCCTGTTCACTTCTTTGTTTGCATTTGTCATTTTGTTTATTTATTTATTTGACTGCCAGTGTGCTCTCAGTCAACATGGGGATGTTCATATTCGTATAACGTGACCTTAAGTTCTGTAGGGAACATTTTTTTTTATTTTACTTAAATTTTGCATAAACAAACTCGTGTATAAATTCATTGCAGTCCTTGTTGCTTTGCTCCCTCTTCTTTTTTTTTACTAAATAAACAAAATGATTTCATTTGTATTTATTGGTGTTTTATGCTTTTGTCCACTTTTAACGATGTATGTACTTTTATACATATTCACCATACAAAGGATTATAGCAATGTGCATATTGAAAAATTACGAGGTCAAAACGGAAAGTTTTAAGAATAAAATCTCGCAATTCGTATCGCGCAGAGTTGAGGAGTGATTTTTAAAAAGGTCTTATTATTATAATATATAATTTCAGTAATGAGAAAAAACGTTTTAGATCTGTTTACAGTAACTTATTTGTCGGAATTTTTATGGTGATTTCTGAATTCATCTGATTTAAAAAACAAATTGAAATAACTTTGATTTGAAATTATTTTTCGTATTATTTCAGTATCAACTTCATTTTGTTTTAACTGTACTGGAATATTAAACCAACACGAAGTTAAGTTATTTCAAACGAAAAAGTTGTTCTTTGAAGGTTATTGTAAAACAATGTTGAGTTAACATGAAGCACATATGAAGCCAAATCACTACCGAAAAATGTAAAATTAATTAATCGATCTCTAGAATCATAAGGTAGATAATTGGAGTCTATTGCTTAAGCGCCTGCTTTTGATAACATCATTTTCAATATGATGTAAATGGAGCGCTTTAAAAATTTGCTTAATAATAAAAAATTTTCAAACAATGAAAAAGTAAAATATTGGATTCCCAAATTATTTCCTGCCACTTTATGTAAGCATAGGCCACTAATATTTTTAGAGCCAGATATATACGTATTATCAGCAGAAAAGTAAAAAATCATTTGAGATTGTCTTCGTACCATTGTTTGAACATATCTTTCGGTTTCCCCTAAAAAGTGGAAAAACCGTGTTGGTTGTATCAATGCAAGTAAATGAAATATTACGTGAGGGTGTATTCTTGTATAAACATTAATACAAAATGCATTTTCGTTGCTTGTAATTTTAATGTTTTTTCTCATATTGTGGTTTGAGTGTTGTTGTATTTTAATGTTATTATTCTAATTCTTGTTTATTTTGCCTAATTCAGATTAGTGTCAGTGTCAAGGATAACATCAATGTAGGTACTTTGAGTTTATATTTTAAAAACGTTTGTTTGAAATGTGAAAGTTCAAAGGGGTTGAGATATTGTCACAAAATAAATACACTGTCGCTCATCTGATTACGTTTAATATTTTAACAATACTTTTTAGCAGTTCTGTCAAAAACTATTGCAAGAAATACTAATAAAATTGCGTCTCACAACAAATTTAAAAAAAACAGTGAATTTTTTAGATCATCAGAATAGGTTTTTACACTAAACTGCGCCGCGAATGGTCAATTTCTGATAAGCTTTTGAACTTTCTAAGCCGTTAAAAGAATTTGTAATTTAAATGGTTCGAGAAAAATCGTCACCTGTGGCTGAAAGAGTTAAATTTAAGTGTTATGCTGAAGACGATCTTGCTCAGGATAAAATCGCCAAAAATGATAGCAAGGTGACGTGGGACAACGGGATGGAACTTAGTTTCTTATGTTACTGGGCTTATTTTGATAAAAATATATAGCCTTTGTGTCCTTCCAGACTCAGATCTAATAATGCTTTAAATATCATTAAAATTGGTTAGATAGTTTTAGAGAGGCAGGATTTGCCCCTTACCACCCACCTTCCCCCAACTCGTGGTGCCATTTAAAAATATATATATAGCCCATGTTTCCTTCCACTTTACTAAACTTGGCTAGACAGTTTCGGAAGGGCAGAAATTTCCCCTTACTCCCTCTCGTGATCCCATTATTGAAGAATTATGTCACCTATGCCTTCTTCCAGACTCAGATCTATCAATGTTTTAAATTTCACTAGAATTGATCAGATAGTTTCAGAAAGGCACAAATTGCGCAACAAACAAACAAGCTTACTTTCTCATTTATAATATTAGTAAGGATAGTTAGCAGAGACGCATTCAGCTATCACTGCCACGAACCACTTAGCAACTATTTAGCAAAAACACAAAACATATTGGAGATTCCAAAAAACTGGAACAAAAATCCCCAAAGTCCAAGGAGCTCCCCGACACTGCCCCGGAAGGCTACGGGAACACTGAAAAAGTAAAAAATTCGCAGCGGCTGCGCCATTATATTATGCTATTTTGTATCATGTCATAAAATGTCATACCGTTTACAAGAATTAATATAATTAGCAGAGACACCTTCACCTAGCACCGCCACGAACTATTGCATTGTTAACACAAACCATTTAGCAAAGATACGAACCATATGGATATTTCTAAAGCCCAGGCCAAAAATCTCCAAATTGCCAGGAATTCTCCGGCACTGAAATCTAAAACATCTGCAGGGGCAGCACCATTAAGCTATGCAGTTGTCACAAGTATTCGTGGCCAGTTTTTTGTACCAGTATATGTGACCAGTATTTTTTTCAGTTTCATTTCTGTTTTACGCCCAAGCAATAATTTTTGTTATTCAAAGCATTGATGCGCGTGGCAAGCCATAAGGAACTTACGTTTCAAAAAGTTCATGGAAGTCAAAATTGTGTGAGTAGTTTCTTACGAAATGAGAGTAATTATGGAAGGAACGTGAAAAAAGGCACTTATAGAGCCACATCAGCAAGTGAAAGAGGAGCAATCGTTGAAGGAAATTAAGGAAAAAGTTGGCAATAAAGCTATTTTGCCGACTGTAAAACGTATCACATAGTGCAAATCATTTGAAAAGATTGATATGTCAAAAAAAAACACCACTTAACCCACTACGTAAGCAAAATCGTATCAAGTTTGCTGAGAGTTACA
The DNA here is from genome assembly GCA_956483635.1 of Panzeria rudis. Lineage (NCBI taxonomy): Eukaryota > Metazoa > Arthropoda > Insecta > Diptera > Tachinidae > Panzeria > Panzeria rudis. The sequence continues at coordinate 111,425,356 of OY101450.1, read as the reverse complement.
CGATCTGGAAGGAAGAATAAAAACTCGAGACGGAAAAACTTTACCCTTGAAGGTCCTGATCGCTATAACTATTATTTTCATGATCTTTGTAAGTAAGAACTTCGCTCAAATCGATATCATAACTGCGTAGGTGGTGTAATAGTATAGGGCGCTATATCGTATTATGGTACAGTTGAGCTTCAGTTTCTTTCAACAAAAAATAAAGCCATTAACTATAAAGGAGTCCTAGAAAAAGCTTTTCCATTCGTCACTACCATCTTTAGACCCTTTACCTAAATATTTCATTGTGAAAATGCGCTAATTCATACTCCAAGGTAGGTGAAACAGTAGATTGATGAACAGAATATACCATTACTGCAATAGCATCCATATTCTCCCAACCATAATATTATTGAAAATGTATGGGCGCCTCTCTCACACGAGTCGGGCCGTCAATTCGAAAGAAAAACTGGCTTGATTTCTGTCATTAAAGATCTTTAGACTAAAATAAACTTGGAATAATTGGAAAAATTTTATGAATCATTAATTGAGACCCTTTCATCTTCAGATAGAGATTGGCCTGAACCCATTTGCAAATTGCAAATCGTATTAAAGGCATTCAAATAATATATATAATAATAAAGATATTCAAAATCTTATTAGAAACTAACCATAAGTCTATGGAATAAATCCAATATGTGCTTAAGGGCCAGGTCACACTGGCGTTTTTAAAACGAGCGTTTCTGATTTTTTGTATTAAATGTGAAAGTTAAAAACTTTAAAACTTTCAAATGTAATGCAAAGAATCAGAAACGCACGTTTTAAAAACGACCGTGTGACCTGGTCCTTATAGCATTAGCACTGACAGAACAATCAATTAAACATTGTTATAATCATTATTAACATAATTTTGACGAAAAAATTTCACATAAAATGGATTAAAGTTTTTAGATGTGTAGCAGAAAATTAAAGCAAACATCACTGCCAATCAACGTCATTAATTAGAACAGCAACATTAAATGTTATTATTCGGCTATGAGGGGTGGGTAATATAATTAAGGCAAGTCTAGTTTTATAAGATGGTAAATCAATTGACATATGCATAATAGTGAAAACTGTTTTCGAACATACTTACTGTCTGTTCAACGATGTCGAAGGAAAACCTGAGCGATCGAAAGCCACTGTCTCGAAATCTAGTCAATTTGGGTTCAACAATATCGACAGCTTTCGTTTGCTTGCACTTACGTGTGTCAATTTTTCTCTCTTAAGTATTAAAATTATAAAATAATGGCATATTGTAAATTTCTAGTTTATTTGACGATTTTCATTAAAACACTAAAAATTCTACTAAATTGTTTGAAGAAAAATACAACCAAACATAACGACAAGAGAGTCCATTGTAAGGTACTCGCAGTTGTACAGGAAATTTGAATAATTTTCTAATACAAATTCTAGTTTTGTTGTACAGGTGTACAGGTTTGATGGGATTTACGCAGTAAAGAAAACAGAAGTTTTGAATGTGTTTTGAGGGGTTTTTTTTTTAAATCATGAGTATGTGCATAAATAATAAAAAAAAAACTAATAAGAATGATAAAAATTATTATAAGAAAGAGAGATGCTACGAGCTCTAAGAATTTAATGGACTTTTATGCAAACTTTTTTACCAGTCGCAAGCAACACAGTAAGTGAGTGATTTTGACATTACGTTCGTATTGCTTTGACATTGTTGAATCGGATATCGTATGAAACCACTTACGTTTTCTTTCTACTTGTTTTTCAAGTTATCGTTCGTATAGAAACATATTTATGACTTTGTTCATGAACGCAAATCAGTGTTCTTTCGCTTAGAATGCGCATGAATATCTTTCTTCAACATCGTTGAACAGGCAGTTCTCTTATTTATATTGAAAACAAAAACAGATTTAAATTTGTTATTATTGCTTTTAATATAAATAAGAGAGCGACATCGACTTGTCGACATCGTGGGACAGGCCCTTAATTTTGTTATAAGCGTCTGTTGTACTCTGAAAAAATCACTTATCGCAAATGCAAATGAAATTTCATCAAATCACAAAAAGGACAAAAAATGGGAATATCATTTTTTAACAGCCAAACTCGAGAAAATGTTGCAAATTTTTGTCTGTAGAAAACAGCTAAGACTCCGAAACAACCACTCTTATCACAAAAGTGACAATAATTTCCAAAAAACAATAAAATTTAGCAAAAATTAATTTTAATGTTTTCCCAGCTTATTGTTTATTTTGGCTAATTTTCATTATTTCCCATTTAAATGCACATGTGTGAAGCTTTCGAAAATTTAAGTCATGTCGACGATATTTTGATCTGTTGCTTGCGAATTTCAAGCTTAGAAAATTTTTAAATTTTTTGCTTTTCTGTGTTTCTTCGGATGTTTATAATTTATTGCGTTTTTTAATAATCGCCATATAAACAACGGTTTTAAACGAACTTTGAATATATTTTTCATTATGTTTTTCGTTTGCGAAATTTCGTCATTTTTCTACAACTTTTTATACTCTTATATTCATATTCGCTAGTAATTTTTTAATGTTGGTTCTGACACACGTTTAATTTCTCGTAAGGGCACATCTCTCTGAAATTTCTCATTATGATAATATTTTTTTTTTACCTTTAGCATTTAATACCTGATCAGTTATCTGATAGCTTATCTGGTAACAAATATCTGATCTAGTATCCAAATTTTATGGAAAAGATCCTTATCGTTATGACCACCCACATTATGTTGCATTGGAGTGCACTCAACAAATTTCATGCTTTATTATATAACGTAACCCAGTCAAACAAGGCATAATAATGCCAATCGAAAGAAATTATTCCCGGAGCTTTGAAAATTGGCACAATTAGTCCTCAATTCATATAAATATTTAAAGCAGTGGTTTTAAACCTTTTTAAAGCCGCGACCCCAAAATGATTTTCAAAAAAATCTGGCGACCCCTTAACGTTTTTGCTTTCAAAGTTTGATTCTTCACTTCTACAATTTGATTCTTTCACTAGCATTGAAAGAATTGCCACAGTATGCTCAAAATGGAATATTTATCTCAAAATAATTCTACATTTTGGCTAAAGCGAAAGGCAAAATAGCCTGAGCTAGCTAAAAAAAGCACTTAAAATATTAATTCAATTTTCAACATCTTATCTGTCCGAAATGACTTTTTCACAAATGGTGAACATAAAAACAAAAAAAGGTTAAACGAAATTTAGAAAATGACTTCATTGTTTGCGTGTCACAATTTCAACCACGTTCTTCGCATTAAATTAAAAACAGGCTAGCTCTGCGTTCGCATTGATATAAGGGCCAGGCCTCACGGGCGTTTTTAAAACGCGTGTTTCTGCTTTTTTATATTAAATTTTAAAGTTCTAAATTTTATAAAACTTCAAATTTAATACAAAAAAGCAGAAACGCGCGTTTTAAAAACGCCCGTGTGGCCTAGCCCTAAGTACTTTTATGTTTTTGAATTAAAAATTTTTTTATGTTTTTGAATTAAATAAATTAAATATTAAATAAAATCAATAAGGGTCATCATGAAAACGTTTAAAACCCTCGCAAACTTCGCAAACTTTGCAAACTGTGCATGTTTCCACCCTCGTAAATAAATTGTCAAAAAAATGTTTGAAAACTAATTTTTGCACAACTAATAAAAACATACGAGACAGTTCAGGCATGTAAACTTGCACAGAGTATTTGTGCATTTGAAAAATAAAAATAATCGTCATAATAATATAAATAATAATTTAAAGTTGCAAATATTTTTTTAGTAATTGATGTGAAAAAATAAGAATATATAGAAAAAAAACACAGAGTGATAAAAAATTCATGTAACTCATAGTTGTTGTGATGCAGAGGCAAGTACAAGAAGTAACTGGAGAAGGAAGCTGACATTGGATGTTAAAAGTTGCACAACAGTATCAAAAGGGGCTTCATCAAACACGCCTCGCAAGTTTGCGCAATTGCAAACAAAAGGCAATTCCTTTCGCTTTCATGAAAACCCTTAATGTATTTTATTTCTGTTGAATTTACAAAATGTACTTTATTAAATTCTAATTTGTTTTAAAATATTTTAAATAATTATTGAAGTCTTGTTTTTTATGTAAATATGTATATGTATATCAAAATATTTTTTCATTCATTAAATCACTTTCATAAAAGCACATCGTGTTCTATAATATTAATAGGTTATGGGTCCAGAACTCCAAGTAGAGAGATTCTGTGAAAAACTTACTTCAAATAAAAACTAGAAAAAAAATTAAGAGTGAAATATGGCATCAACAACATTTGCGGGCAAAATACCAATTTTTGATGGATCTAACTTTTCAACGTGGAAGATTCAAATGGAAGCATTCTTGCATAAGGGTAGACTGCTACAAATCGCAACTAAGGAATCAGTTGTTCCAAATGATGTAGTTTTACGTGAACAATGGAATGAAAAAGATCAGGATGCAAGAGCCGATATCCTGATTGGACTAGCACCGAAAATTCTAATCTTGATAAGGAATTTTAAGACGTCAAAGCAAATCTGGGACTATTTGTGCCAAACTTATGAAAGAAAATCGCAGAGACAAAAAGCTGAATTGTATAGGAGTTTGTTAAATCATAAAATGTCTGCTGGAGAGTCTATTGCAAAATATTTAGAAAAATATGATGAGCATTATACGAAGTTGGAAGAAATGGATGGCAAAGTTGAAGAAGAACTGCAAGTTGACATATTATTAGATGGTTTATCGATGGACTACAAAGAGGTAAAAGCAGCTTTTAATACAGCAAATGAATTTCCATCAATGCGAACTTTGAGGTCAAGTCTTCTGGAATTGCAAGAATTTTCTGATGTTTTACCAAACGAGGCTTTTAAGGCAAAGTATGGAACAAAGTATAATAAAACAAGCAAGCCAGGTATGTCTAAATCTTTAACTTGTTATCGTTGTGGCAAGCGGGGACACATGGCAAAAAATTGTAAGACGAGCTTGATTAAAAATCATAGCAACATTGTTAGCTCTAGTGGATTTATAACCAATCACAAAGCTCTCCAAAATGCAAACCATAGACCAGTTTGGTTCTTAGATAGTGGGGCCACGTCACATATGACATACCAAAAGAATATTTTTGAAAATCTTGACACTAATTATACTGGTACTGTTAAACTGGCTGATGAAAATAAGATAAATGTAAGAGGAATAGTAACTGCTGTAATAGATGTGATAGTTCAGGGGTAGAATCAGCAAATAAAACTTTTTAATACACTATGGGTTCCTGATTTAAAAAATAACTTGATGTCAACTAGCAAAGCAACAGATAATGGATGTATTATAGAAATGAAAGGTGTTTTCGCAAAAATAATAAAATATGGCACAGTTTTGGTCGAAGTTCGTAAAAATAATGGCCTTTATACTATCAACCTGGGTGAATGGCAAAAGTGTTATAGTGCAAATACAGAAGACCAAAATATAGCTGATTTATGGCATAAAAGATTTGGCCATTTAAATTATCATTCATTAAAGCGATTAAACTCGAATGATATGGTTCAAGGTATGCCAAATATTGCTTCATATAATAGGGAATGTACTATATGCATAAGAGGTAAACAAGTTCGTGAAAAATTCCCTGAGAAAACTGACAAATCTTCAACACATGTATTAGAATTGATTCATTCAGATCTTTGTGGTCCAATGAAGACTGAATCATTGGGTAGAAACCTTTATTTCGCAACATTCATAGACGTTTTTTCTAGATGTGTTACTGTTAAGTTTTTAAGGAACAAATCGGAATATATAGAAGCTTTTAAAGAATATAAAATTGATGCTGAGCTAGAGACTGGTAATAAAATCAAAATTTTAAGAACTGATAATGCTAAGGAGATGATATGTAGCCAGGTATATAGTTACTTAAAATTAAATGGTATAAAACATCAGTTGTCTGTAGAGTATACTCCACAACAAAATGGTGTTGCGGAACGCATGAACCGCACACTTGTTGAAATGGGAAGATGTCTGATGTTAGAAGCAAGTCTTCCAGAAATGTTATGGGCGGAGTTGATTCATACCGCCGCATACATTCGAAACAGATGTCCCACAAATTTGAATGAAAATAAAACTTCATTTGAAATATGGACTGGAAAAAAACCATATGTAAATTATTTACGTCGAATTGGAAGTAAATCATATGTGTTAAACAAAAAACCTGGAAAAGATAAATGGCAATGTAGAAGTGAAGAATACATTTTAGTGGGCTACTGCGATGATTCTAAAGCATATAGATTATGGAAAAGAGGTGTTAGAAAAATAGTTAAAAGCCGTGATGTAAAGATTTTAGAGAGCCAAATTCCAAAAATTAAAATCACATCATTACAGGATAGTGATAATGATGGTTTAATAGATATCGAAATAAATTTTGGTCAAGATAATAATCAAAAGGAATGTCGTACCAATAATGTAGAAGATGAAGATGGTGAAATTTTTGAAGATTCTGTTGAAGATCCTTTGGATAGTGTTGAGGAAAACCCTATTATCAGGTCACAAGAAAATAAAGAAGTTGTGGATCAAACGAGTAGTTGCAGTTCAATTAAATCGCGTTTGAGATCTTGGAAATTTCTTGGTCCAGAGAGCGCTCAAATATCTTTAGAACAAAATCCAAAAACTTTAAGTGATGTTCACAAGTCTAACAATAAAGAAGACTGGTTAATTGCAATGCAGAATGAATATAATTCCCTTATTAAAAACCGAGCGTGAGACTTATCAAACTTACCGCCTGGAAGAAAGCGTGTGGGCTGCAAATGGGTTTTTACCACGAAGCTTAATTCAGATGGAAGCATTGATAAGCGAAAAGCAAGGCTATTGGCCAAGGGCTACTCACAACAGTTTAGTGTAGATTATATGGATACATATGCACCAGTTGTACGTCAAGCTTCACTCAGACTAATATACGCATTGTCTGTTGAAAAAGGTTTAAAACTAAGACAACTTGATGTATCAACTGCTTTTTTAAATGGAGAAATCGATGAAGATATTTATATGGACCAACCTGAAGGTTTCATTGATGATAAGAATCCAGATAAAGTTTGCAATCTAAGAAAAGCAATTTATGGCTTAAAACAAGCAGGCCGACAATGGTTTAAAGAGATTCATATTATATTTACAAAGTGCGGTTTGATACAATCAAGATATGATCAGTGTATATACAACAAAAATCAGAATGACAATATTTTACTTGTTGCATTATATGTTGATGATATTGTAGTTGCATATAATGACGATAACTCTTTTAAAATATTATACGAGACTTTGCAGAAGAATTTTGAAGTAAAAGATTTGCAGAAACCAAAATATTGTATTGGTTTATTTATCGAATATGGTGATAGACAAATTTCAATTTCTCAACCGGGCTATATAGCGAATTTAGTAAAGAAATATGGTCTGAGTAACAGCAAGCCAACAAAATTACCTATGCCAGCAAAAATAAGTCTGGAAAAAGAGCCGCAAATCTCTGGTGAAGCTGAAAAGATCGATGAAGTGAAGTATCAAGAGCTAATTGGATCATTATTACACATTGCATTATATAGTAGACCTGACATTTCTTGTAGTGTGAATATGTTATCTCAGTTTTCAAAATATCCTAAAAGACAGCATTGGAATTGTGCTATACAATTAGTCAAATACTTGAACACAACTAGAAATACAGTTTTAAGTTATAAAAAAAACAGGCTTACAAATAACTGGTTTTGTCGACGCTAACTGGGCACAAGACGTTAATGATCGAAAGTCACAATCTGGTTTTTGTTATATACTTGCAGGTGCTGCTGTTAGTTGGGAGTCTAAAAAGCAAAAAGTTATTGCTACGTCAAGTGCAGAGGCTGAGTGTGTAGCTCTTAGTGAAGCAGCGAAGGAAGCAGTATATTTAATTTTCTTACTAAATGAACTCGGGTTCAAGATGCCGAAACCCATTGATGTTTTCTGTGATTCGCAAAGTGCCCAGCACATGGCGAAATTTGGATCACACCATTCTAGAACAAAGCATATTGACTATAAATACCATTTTATTAGAGATGCAGTGGAAAAGAAGGTCGTGGATATTAAATACATTCCAACAAATGATATGCCTGCAGATTACCTGACCAAACCAGTTCCAAAAATTAAACATTATCTTTGTGCAAAATCTATGGGCTTAGAATTTAAAGAAAATAAAATTTGAGGAGGCGTGTTGAATTTACACAATGTACTTTATTAAATTCTACTTTGTTTTAAAATATTTTAAATAATTATTGAAGTATTGTTTTTTATGTAAATATGTATATGTATATCAAAATATTTTTTCATTCATTAAATCACTTTCATAAAAGCACATCGTGTTCTATAATATTAATGATTTCGTTTAGCCGCGACCCACCGATTGCAAATCGCTCATTTAAAGAAACTAAATAAAGATTGCCAATGTTTGGCGTGCGAGTTATAGGGAGGAGGATCCCTGTTAGGTAACATGTTTTAGCTTTTTGCTCATATATCTGATATTATAACTTTTACGAAAATTTGAAAATTTTCTGCATAAAGGAGTTAAAAGTGACAACATTTTCTCCCAAAATGGTTTTAATAATTTTTACTTCAAACTAACTTTTTTGGAGTTATAAGGCCAAGGAAACCAAGAAATTAAATTAAAAAATTTGATTTCAAATCATCTTTAACACTCCTTTGCACATTTTAATTTTTGGAGAGTTTAAATTTTCTAATTTTTTTAGAAATTATGATGTGATAAAAGCGAAAGAAATAAAACAAATATTTTTGGCCATTGCCCAGATAATGGTGCATTTGTGTTTTTCGATGTATACTACTCTTTAAAGCCCCATGCAGAGTGTCAGGCTGATTCGATAAAAAAAGGATACTAAGCTGCGCATACAACAGTGGTTAATTTGCTCTGATCGGCTAACAAATGGCTGAGTTAACGTGGATCAAAAGAAAGCACTAGCAGTTAAATTATTTGAATAAGAAAGTTGGATTTATAGCGTCAAAACATTTTCAGCGCCGGAGCGAATGCTTATAGCTTTCTTATAGCTGGACAACTAAGGTTTACTGGTGAAAAAATATTGATATTAAGGCCATAGGTTACAGCTGTAATTATATTTCAACAGAAAAGAAAATTTGTTCACATCAATGTTGGTCAACTTTGGGACACTAAAGTGCTGTTGTTATGTGTTATAAACAATTAGTTTAGTAGTAACAAGCTTTTTAGCATCTATTGTATGGGAAACACCAGACTGTCTATTCACTAAATTGTGTATTTTTGCAATCGATATGGTATCGAGGAAAGCATTGCCATGGAATAAGTGTTTAAATCTCCAATGGTTGTTCGTAACCATATTCTTAAAAATTATTTCTCATTCTTGGAATTATTAATTCACAAAGTACTTTACAGTATTGCACGTTTTTCTACTTGTGATAAAAATAAGAAAATCTCCATTCATTATCAACGTTCCTGTTGTGTTCAATAAACATGCCACAATTTAAACTCTAATACCTCTACAAGGACAGAAAAACACATCCATTCATTTAGTTTTTTATTGATGGTGCTGTTATTTATCACAAAAGAAGGATTTGTTTGAACGTTTATATGTACTCAAAGTATGTTAAGTAAATGAACGTATGTACATATACATATATATTTATATGAAAGAAAGTGCGTCTGAATGTGGCACTCACCACACTCACTTTAATAAGAAACATTAAAATGTATTGAAACGTTAACAAGTGAAGTGAAATGCAAAATAATTTTTTTTATAATTTTTTGTGTAGTACTTCATTTATCCTTTTTTCACTTAAAAACACATTTTAAAGAAATAAAGTGCGTAAAGTGAAATTATAAGTACAATGTGTGTAAAAGTGTTTGTGCGTTACTGTAGCCGGTACGTGTTAGTTCGAAATAAAGGGATTTAAAATTTATTTTTATTTTAATTTTTTTTGTATTTAATCATCAATGCTCTTAAAAAGTGGAATTGCTTAATGCTTTTTCTCTCAGCAATTTTACATTCGAATTAGACCACAAAAAATTATAATTAGGGTGGTGTATATTTGTACGTAATATTATTATCCGTCTATATTTACAAACAAACATAGAAACTAGAGATTTTTTTAGTTTAAGTAAGTATGTGTGTGCGTTGTTTTGTTTGTATATTCTATTCATTAAATTGTTTGTTTTCCATATGAATACATACTTGATGTCCTTATATTTATTAATGTTTGTATGGTTATGTGCAAAGCGAACCTTTTTATCCTTAATATTCTAACAACTCACACCCCTATAATTGTGTTAATATTGTTGTTGCCTTTGTTAAAGAGAAAAGTGCGGTCTTGTTCTTAATTTGTGGTACTTATCATTGAAGTTAAAAAGGGTCTGACTCATCATCATAATGATGATCATTATAATAATACAACAGAACTCATATGCAGGGTTTAAATTTATAATTCTGTTTGCTGTACATAAAGTTGTGTCATTACTCTCTTTTATCAAAAATAATTACACGAGTTATAGGAAAGTTAATTTATAATTGAAGTAGAAAATTAGGATTAACTTGGGGTAATCGTTGACAACAAATTTTGCTATCTTTTGTTGCTGGTGAATATTAAATCTCATCAATATGAAATTTTTTTGCATATTTAAATATAAAAATTCTGCAAAATATATAACGTAAGAGAACTGCTGCATTTCGCTTACAATATGACAAAAATCTACATTTTGAATATAAATTTTTAAATTTATATGTTTGTGATTCTCATTCAAAAAGTACATTTTGTGTTTTTTTACCTATTTAACTAATAGAAATCTGAGAAAGTAGGATTCACATTATACATAGTTTTAGCCTTATTCAATGGATCCTGAAATAAAATTTTGTTTTTCGATTTTTAACATATTTGTGTATTGAGCGTTACATTTGCTTCTGCGGTTGCTCTGGAAATGATTTTTGATTTGATTTTTGAAAAAAATATACCACAAAAAGTGAGTATAGGGTTTGAAAGCAGTATGCATCTAATATCTAAAAAAAACATTATAATTGCAGGACGAAATTAAAAGTTATGACACCTTTTTTTATTTCGACTTAGGTTCACATGGAGTGACAAAAAACTAGTATATATTAAAATAGTTCTTCAGAAAGATTTATACATGAGCAGAAAGCAGGCTAAGCCTTTCTTCACGCAAGACCAATTTTAATAAAATCGACGAACAATGTTAAAAGTTATGTGAATTTCAAATAATTATTCGTACCAAAATACGACCTAAATAATACATTCTTTCAAAAATTAATAACCCATAGTGTTATAGAAGCAACATTTTTTCAAAGCAAATCATAAATTTGTAAACGGGTTCTCTATATCGTTTTTATCCTTCCGCTGCTGTTAACTATTTTTTGACATCCTAAAATTTATACATAAATTATACTTAAATATTTTTTTAACGTAACGCTCAATACATTTTCTTACGAATTAATTATTTTTCCATATTTTGAATTTACAACAATTCAGATATATCATCTCCGATGAGTTTTAACATATACTCCTTATTTATACAAAAAAACATTTCAGGAAACGTTTTGCAATATACTGCTATTTAACAAAGTTCACATAACTTTTAAATATTTAGAAGTACAAACAACTACCATGTTATTATAGAGTAAGTTGTTAATGCAATTTTAATAATTAAACTGAGTGATGAAGCGTACTTAAAAAGAGTAACGCTCAACACACAAGACTGCGGACAACAAAAATTCAAAAAAAAAATTATAATTTCTACATTTTTTTCTAAAATTTTACGTGTGAAATACGAGAAGCAATTGCAAATAGTATACAATATTTTTAATTTAATCTCGTTTTTGAAAAAAAAAACTTACTTCCTAAGTGCGAAAAATCCACAGCATCCATTACGGACACACCATTTTGTATAAAGAGAGTATAAGCAGTATTTTCGTTCTTCGTTTTTAACATATAATGGACAGTCTTACGCAAAAAAAACTTATGCACATATATTTATAATATATTATATCATACTAAAGCAGTTTTCATTAAAAAAAATTTGTTTCATGTTTTTGGATTGAAAAGGGTACATGTATCAAAGCCACTAAAGGCATGCAATAATAAAATATGATTGCGGCTGTTTTATCTATTATACTGTCAGATAAATATATATATTGGGAAATTTTCATTTTTTGTGGCAATTTGCAAAGTCCACATGACAGCGATGAAGAGAATGAAACGGAGACAGATTTCGAGCAAACTAATGATAAAATTGAAAACGAATTAACTCAAGAAAAATTTTATGGTGCCATCGCAGTTCATACCCAAGAAATTTCAGTCAGTGACGTCTCAATCGTTACTGAAGACGATGAAATGTCAACACCTAGTCCATCAGAAGATCTAAACGAAGAATATTACGCTGAGTTTCCAAATTATACAGGACAAGTGGAATAGGCTTACTGGGGAAACCACAGTCAAAAAACGCTCCTCTTACTCTACGTCAAGGTGTTGTGGAAATGAGTTATTCCACAAAATTTCGTATTAAGTAACACTTTGCAGCGCTTTTACGTCGAAACTATAGATATTACGAAAAAAATTGCTAAGATATATATTGTAGGAAATTTTCTCTAGTTTAATTTTGTTTATAATTATTTTCCTCGTAAAATGCCTTGGAAAGGACATATTGGCAAAAAATTGCTTTTCGAAGCAATTTTTCCAATATGGCGGCAAAGATACAAGGTAGCAAATTAGTAATTCAAAAAGAGCACCTCAAAATCCAAAAATCACCCGTTTTCAAAGCTCCCGGAAAACTTTCCAGGTGAATCCTTTTTTAACCAACTGACTGACTATGCTATTTATTTTATGAAATATTTTACTATACTTTCAACGGACACGAAAAAAGCATTTGAAATGAGAATTAGCCATATATTGAAATAACCCTCATAATATTGTTTTGTCTCTCCCGTGTCTAAAACTTAAATTTTTTTTAGAGAATCGGTGGGCCACGAGCTTTATCGCAGTATAAAGTACAAACACTAATTTAATAAAAACTTAAACTAGCACAGCCAATCAATTTTTCTTCAAGATTAATGCTACTTGTACATCACTACTATAAACTTCATATGCTATTTCGCTTCTATCAAAGTACTTCAAATTTTTCTAATATAAATCTTTTACTTTCTTTACTGCTCTTAACTTAGGAATCAATGAGAATAATAAAGAATAAACTTTTTCTCTAATATACAACTGCATTTTAAATCAAATAAGCACCCATACTTAAATACAAAAACTTATTGTTTATGTATGTATATATATTTAAGTAACACTAACACATTGTTAAGTGCATTACACTGAAATGTATGAATATGGTGCTATATGATGTGGGCTTATCAATATATGTAATACGTATAAAGCCATTTATCGATTTATTATCAAATAACGAGCAAAATTGTCTCTTCATCTTACTTTTTCTTTATTTTTTCGTTCTGCCCTCTTAATATCTACTGATTACTCTATTATTTACCACAAATGTGGAAATAAATGTGATGCACATATGAGTGTATTTATATGTATGCATTTTTAACTATGCATGTTTGTAAGATAGCACTTTTGTACACTAGATGTAGATATAAACATGGCTGGCTATTCAGAAATGTATAGAATCAAGGAAAAATAAAATTTCTGATTGTATATGAATATAAAACGTATGTTGGTTGCTATGTATATAAAGGGAACTATAACAAGTACTATTTGCTATTTATGGATCATATGAAACATAACTTTAACACTGATGTCAGAGTGCGCGCTACAAGCGAAGTTAAGCTAGAAGCGATAATAGTTCTTGCTATACAAATGCTACAAGATGTCAGAGTTGCTGCTAAATTGAGCAAAGCGACTTGTTTGTGCTACTTTTAGTATTTATATTCATTTTTTGTTAAAAATAATATTTAATAATTTTTTAAAAATCTAGACAGCTTAGCCATAAATTAATAACAACATTAAGAACATGAAAAGACAGTTTAAAAAAATTATAAAATATTTCTTTAGAACTCGTAAGAAATAAACAAAGAAAAGCCAGACGAAGCGATAACATGCTACAAAACATTACACAACCTGCTTTAGTCAGAGTGCGCGCTATAAGCGATGATATAATATTACGCTACAGCTCGCTGTAAACCACTGCTTATATTTTCTTATGTGATCTCTCAAAAGATGTCAGAGTGAAAGCGGAGCGAGAACCGAGTACGTGCTATAAAGCAGCTTGTGTAATGGTTTCTAGCATGTTATCGCTTCGTCTGATTTTTGTTTGTTCATTTCTTACGAGCTTTAAAGAAATATTTTATGATTTTTTTAACACGCTTTTTGTGATTCTTAAAGTTAATGTTAATTTATGGCTTAGTTGTATTTGGAATTTTATAAAATTTTTAAATATTCTTTTTAACTAAAAGTGAAAAAAATTATGTACTATAAACTAAACATAGGTTTGCTCAATCTAGCATCCACTCTGACATCTTGCAGCATTTGTATAGCAAGAACTATTATCGGTTCTAGCTTAGCTTCGCTTGTAGCGCGCACTCTGACATCAGCCTTACAGTACGTACTCCCTTCTCGCTTCGCTTTCACATAAGAAAACATACGCAGTGGCTTATAGCGCGCACTCTGACATCAGCCTAAGATTTGTTTAATATCTATAGCTCGTGGTCCCTCTAATATCGTTAATATTCTTTAAAAGAAGCTTTTCATTTGTAACTGCTTAAGAGCTTTGGAATATACATATTTATTCTCTTATAAATTTCTCCAACAACCCACGTATGTCTGTGCCTTCAATAAAAATTGCGTTTTCTGTTTTTGATTTTAAGAACTTGCATTAAATTCAACGGTTTGCATGTAATACTATAAAAACATACAGTGCTACATCTATAGTATAACATCAGACAGATATAAACTTGCATTTGATAGCTTTATTTGTGTATGTATATCTGGCTACATGCATGTATGTACGTACATATGTCTGATTGAATTTTTTCAGCTTATTTTATAACGGTCATATACTCTCCAACTTTAGTTATATTCATTTCGCTATAATATTAAATTTTCGTACTTTATTTTTGAAATTTATCAGTTTTTTTCATTATTTCATTATTGTGTCATTGGTTTGTAACGATAACGACAGCAACAAGGGCAGCATCAACAACGTCAGTTTTTACAACAATAACAAATATAATTTGAGCATCATTTTCCAAAGTTAGAGACATATAATACATCAATAAAATAGCAGGACTATGAAAAAACCAAACGAACAAAATGAAAAGTTGAACCGATTTTTCTCCAATTTCATTTCTTCTATAGTGTTTTAGCGTTGCACTAATAAAATAGCAGGGCTATAGAGGAATAATATAAAAAAACTGGAAATAGTAGAAAAAAGAGCAGTAAGAGGCAGAAAGCAAATAAATAAAGTTGTGGAAAAGAAGATAATTGATAATAAAATAAATAATTGAATTAGCCAGAGTCATGGTAAACATTGCGTCTTTGTTTTGATGTCAGCTTTAAGTCAATTTCTGTAATGTCTGCAAAACGTTATATACATACATATGTACATAAATACGTTCAAAGATAGATGAAGAGATGCTTACAAGAGCTCTAAATATATTTTTAAAGGCTTAAAACATATACATACTCAGTCTGAGAAGGATTTGAGATTATTTATTTAATTTTCTAGTTTCAACTATATACGAAGATGACTTTTTCAATGAAACTTTTTGTATTACAATAGGCAAATCAAATAAACTTAATTTATTACACCTCTGTATAGAAGTACAATTAGACAAAAACTTCCAAAAAGTTATATATTTTAACTGATGCCATGAATGATTCATTACTCCATACATAATGATTTAAATGGCCAATTGTAGATCGTACATATGTTGTTGGTAATTTCCAAATAAACATTTGCTAAGAAACATGTCCATGAGGAAATTACAAACAACATTTTTACGATCTACAACACTTACAACAGCTTGTATACTAGGGTGTCCGTTATTTTTAAAGTGGAAATAGTTTTGGTCTCATCCCCAAAGAGTTGAGGCTTGATGCAAAAATTACTATCCAAAAATCTCACGCGCCTGGGACTACGACTTCTTGTGCCTACTTACGGTTGAATTTTTATTCAATTACACTTATACGGCATGATGATCTACGTGTCGAAAATTACGACAACATTATGAAAAATTTTCTTCTAAAAAGATGTTATCTGTTAAGTTTCCAACAGCGTTTTCTTTACCACTTTTCATCTCAATCGTATATTTAACAAAATAAATAACAAAATATCCAGAAAAACAGTAACAAATAAAAGAACAAAACAGCGCATAAATATAAAAATTTCGGTAAAATTGTTCGTTCCCTAAATACTGAAGTTGTTGCTTTAGTTATTTGGTGCGCTGAACGAGAATCTGCTTTCTAATTTTCTTTGTCAGTTCCAGCTTTCGAGGTATGCATTTATTTCAAAAATGAAGGCACTTGTACGACATATATTAGCATAACTGGAGAAGCGTTTGTGCTATTCAGTAAAATAGAAAAACTGAAACTCGACAACAAAATTATCTTTAAGCGGAACGAACACTATTTCTGAATCTGTACATTAGATACAGAGATATCATTAATTTTGGGCCTGAAAATATAAAATTTCATTGAAAATTTTGTTTTTAAAAATTCATAAAAAAATACATATACTTCAACGATTTCACTTTTTGTCCACTATCACTTAGCTTAATATATTTCAAAAGAAATGGGCACTTTTTCGCTAAAATTGATGCACAACTTTTGATTTTGTTCACAATTTAGTGAGAGAACTTTAAAAATTTTTAATTTTTTTACGAAAATACTAAAAATTTCCTAAAAAGTGCTAAATTTTTGAGTTTAATCTCTCACAATGCCAATGAAATTAATTGACTGATTTAGAAATAATGTTCGCACGACTTAAATATAATTTTGTTGTCGAACTTGGGTTTTCTTTTTACTGTGTAGGACAAGCCCTTCCCAAGCTCTGCTAATATATATCGTGCAAATGCTGTCAACGGTATATCCCCTAAACTAGAACCGATAACCAAAATTTGGAGTGCAGATTTGCGTTCAGCTGCCCAAATAGCTTAATATGTTTTTTTTTACCTTTTTTGTTTGTGATTTCAATAAAATAAAAATGTTCAATATAAAATTCCATTTAATTCACAATAGATTTATTTATTTCAGTGAGGCATTGTGTGATATTCAGTTCTTCTTGAATTTGTTCAGTGATATAATCGAATTATATGATAGTTCACACAACAGACAAACTTTTATTGGCTACAAATTCTGTTTTCTCTGTGTACCAACTTACTTTAAATTTTTCTTTAAATGTTTCGTTTATTCACAATTGTTCACAATTGTTGAAAATAAATTACAGTAAGACTCGCTTATAACGAACTTCGTCGAAACAAATTCACTCTAGGAAAAGTTCGTAATACGCGTATTTCGATACAAACGTGGATTCGCTAAAAAGAAATTTGCTATAATAAAGAATCTTTGTATGAAAATGGCAACCAAAACGTCGGGATTTCAGACATAGTTCGTTACAACCGAGAATTTGTTATAACCGAATTTTACTGTTTCGTTGTTTATTCATTGACAACGGCATCTCGAAAGCAAAATTGACTATCAAGTTGCTTGCAGCCTACGTCGCAGTGTCAATTTCATTTAATTTTAATAAGAAATTCGTGTGATCAACTTGAAAGCAATTTCTTGAACGTGTATCTGCAGAGTAAGGCAAAAGTTGTTGGTAACTTCACAGACAAAAATTTTATAGAAGTAAATTTTGCATGATGTTGTCGTAATTTTCGACTCTGGGGGTTATATGCCGTATAAGTGTAATGTAATAAAATTTCAACCGTAAGTCAGCAATGGAAGGCGTAATGTTAGGGGCGTATAATTTCTGGACGCTCTTTCCAATTAATCGAGAAACAAATTACACAACACTAAACAAATTATCGTTATTCTACTTTCTTTTACTTACTTCCCAGCTAAAACTTTTGTAATTTTCATAATAAATAAATAGTATTTTATTAATGCGTTACAAAGTAATAAGTGGTACTTATTTATCTTATGCTTGAAATTAGAACTACTACTTAGTTTTTTATTAAAATGAGTACGTATTTTTATTATTATCTGAAAGTAGTTACAATTTTGTGCTATGTATTAACAAAATAAGTAGAAAACCACTTTTTGAGTCAACATGTCGACGTAGTTGCGTAAAAAGGGCCAATCTCTCACAATTTTACACAGCAGAGTGGCCCTTTTGTACATTAAAACTAGTTTTTTTCGCTTAAACTTATAATTCAACAATACCTGAGTGGGTAATAAAAGTAAGAAAATAAAATAAAATTGAAAAAATATAAATAAAACATAATGTGTATTAAATTTTTTTTTTAATTTTAATTTGCTTGTTTGACTACTTATTTTTTAGCTTCAAGTAAGCCTAGTTAATTGTTGTAACAATGTAAATATTTTTTGGACTACTCAAACAAAAATAAGTAGTTATCGAGTCAAATTGTAAGAAGTAGGGTATTCATTTAATCGGGTTTCTGCTTTAATTTGTTAATCGAGGTTTTCGCTTAATCGGTTAATAGTCGGTTAATTTCGGTATTAACCGGTTAACCGATTAATAATTTTTTTTCATAAATCAAGTCATTTTAACAACTAAAAATGCATAAATTATATGTTATTTTAAATTTTTTAGTAAAAAAAAAACAATAACATAACAAACAACAATTCTTGAACTAAATCGACCAAAAAAAATCATAAATATGTATTCATTAAAAAATTAACAAGTTTGTTAGTTAAGGAGATCTTCTAAAACAATCTTTCAGAAAAATTATTTGCTTTAAATGCTTAGGATTTAGGAGATTCTCTTCTTTAGTTTTGATAAAACTTGACTTGGAAAAGTCCTTTCATTTATCGTAGATGTTGAGGAAACCTAAAGCAATCCATAATACAGAATATCTAGTTTCTCAGTCCTCTTCCAGGATTTTTCTAAATTTATAAAATTTTTCATTATGCTATTAGGGTGCCATTTTTATTTTTATTTTTTTTTTGTTTTTCAAATTCTTAACACTTTTAATTGTTTCGGTTAATTCTGTTAAACATTTCTTATATTACTATCGATAGTTTCTTCTGTTGTAAGGTCATCATCTGACTCATACTGGCAGACCTCAGCGACGAACATTCTGCAAAAAAGTTTATTTCCGAATTCCTTAGTTTGCGTTTTTGCACTGTATATCAAAACACTGTTGCTAGAAGGAAATATTCCTGGGCGGAGGTATAAAATAATTGAATTCGTCTCTCATTAATTAAATCGTTGGCCATACTATTATTGGATTTTATAAAACTATTACGAGGAAACAATAATTTAATAAATAATTCCCTCAAGTTTAATTAGAGTAGCAGAGTCTTTACTAAACTCTTTTATAGCCACGTCTAAAAATTGTAATGTTTTACTTAAGTTAAAATCCCTGAACAATTTTAAATTAACCGGTCACTTAATCAGGTAGTAATTAACCGGTTAACCGATTAACGGTTGACCTAATGAATACCCTAGTAAGTAGTCACGACTTAAATCTTCATATACTTTTTTGCTTACCAGTAAGCAATGTTTTTGCTGGGTTGTTTCTTTTACTTATTTGTTTCTTTTACTTACTTATCTATTTTAAACTTTTTTAATTAAAAATAGGTATTGATCTCAGATTTCTTACTTCATCAATTAAGATATGAAATGTCTGAGGTTTTTCATACCTAATTTATGAATTATACGAACTATTTCTGAATTAATCTTGTTTGTTTTCTTATTTCAAGTGCATCTTAGTGTTATTTGTACATAACCCTTTTGGCACGCATCCTACTTAAAGTAAAAAGAAAAAACCTAAAATAAACTGATGGCAACGCTGGGAAAGTGCGGTTAATATTAGCTTGAGAGTGTATTAATTCTCGTATTAAATTTTCATGAAAAAGTTGTATATATAAGAATTAAAATCACATTCAACAAAAGCCACCTGACAAGTGGTGATAAGCAAAATACGCGTGAGCACTGACGATGGAAGTGTAGCGGCTTCCGAAAGTGGCGCTACTCTGTTCTGCTGTGTACGTTGAAAAATTAAGATGATGTTAATTTTCCCTTGTTCCTTGGAATATTAATCATGCCCAATTCTATCTGAATATAACGTTACGAACCTTAGCCTAATAATCAATTTGGACTCACAAAGCAAATACGTTCGAAATAATCATATTAATAAAAAACTTAAATGAAATGTATTTGCTGGAGTCTAAGCAATTGTCTATATGCAGCAATTCGTTGGTGCTTTACCAACTCATCAGTAGATTTTAAGCACAATTTTGTACAGCTATAAACCCTTTATCTTATATACAAACTTTTAAAAACCATTTGAGAATTTACAAATATATCAATGATTTTCAAAAAAAAATAAAAAATAAGCATATTAGGCTTTGAAACTTATACAAAACCCAGCAAATAATTTTTTATTCGATATGAATCTATTTTACTTTTCTACACCTTCATACAATTAGAAATCCTTTGGATAACAATAAGAGTATTTATAGACTCCTTTATGACGATATGTCAAATAATAATTTTCTTAAAAAACTTAAATTTAGAATGTGTTTTTCTTTCTCTGTAACTGTTTTATCTAATTCTTAAATTTATGCTATTTAAAATTTTATCATAAGCATTTAATTTCATAACAATTATTATCACCTTATCTCTTCAATTCTTTTACAAAATGTATTTGTATTATTGTATTAACTCCCTTAACTGCCATTGACATGACACACTCAAAGTCCTTTCATGAATATGTGTGTATATGCAATATATGTATAAAAAAAAGTAAAAGACACATTTTACGAAGTAAGTTCGACCGATTTAAGGCCGTAAGCAATGTCACTTTGATTGTGTACATGTCAACAACGACTCATACCATTTCGCATTTTCGCTCCAATACACTCACACACACTCTCTTTACAATTGACAAATTTATTTAAAAAAGGATTAGCAACAGCTAAATACTTTATTATTTCGAAATAAGCCATGTATACCATAATGTAAAGGATTAAAATAAAAATGAGCTTTAGAATGGCTGATGGCACAAACGGAAATCCAAGGAGAGCAAGGAAGCCCAAAAACACATGACAAAATATGATTGACAGTATTAACACACTTGATGAAATACTTTCGTGTTCATATTCAAATCCAAAAGTGCGTGAATGTGAGTGTGTGTCAAAAATTATTCACACATACGCAATCACTCAAGCAAACAATTCTTTAAAGGAAAACAGCAGCTTGAATGTTCTTGAAAAGTAAAAATTTTTAAGTGAATGCCTGCCATCAATGTGTGGGAATCTGAATGTAAATGGCAATGACATTTTTATAAAAAAAAAACTTATTTCGTTTTCTCAGCATGAATATGAAGCTGCAAAAAAATGTAAAACGTTTTTCTAAAAAAAGCGAAAGCAAATAAATGTTAATATCTGCATATATGTATCTTCATTAGGGTGGAACAATTCGTAAGGATGCAAAAAGCAAATACAAACGATCCTGGTGGGGGAAATGATTCTATGAAGAATTTTAAGCAACTTTGTCCTAGAAACCAAAGGCATTAAATGTATTTTAATTTTGTGGAAATTGCAAAATATGTTGCTACTGACAAATTATTGGGTCAGAGCATTGATCGAATAAAAATTGTAGAAGTAACATTTCACCGAAAAATTTTTTGGCTAGCCCCAATGATTCCCAAATTATTAATATAGGACCTTAATTTAATATAGGAAAAATTAAAAAAAAATAGCAGAAAATTCCTCAAATTGTTGAAGTTGATTTTGGGAA
Organism: Panzeria rudis; assembly: GCA_956483635.1. Taxonomy (NCBI): domain Eukaryota; kingdom Metazoa; phylum Arthropoda; class Insecta; order Diptera; family Tachinidae; genus Panzeria; species Panzeria rudis. The sequence continues at coordinate 111,403,434 of OY101450.1, read as the reverse complement.
CCAATCGTTATAGTCCTAAAATTTTGTGGTCGAATGCAAATAGTAGAAAACTAAACCTTTTTATTCGATTCAGAGGTAGTCGAATCCAACAACATATATTCGAATTTCCACAACCTTAAAATCCATTTTAGACCTATAGTTTCTAGGTCAAACTTTTATTATAAAAAATCGACCCAACCTAATGTACATGTTTTTAGTGTTGAACATTAAAATTTTTTCTGGTTGTCCATCACAGCAATAAACTATTTAAAGGTTAAAAATATGTAGAATAAATAAACTTTTTTTTAAATCCAATTTGAACAGCATTGAAAAGAATTTGTAATGCAAGTATTTATTATGCAACATATATAATGTATAATCTGACGCAAAATGATGTATAAGATCATTTTTACATTTGCAGACTATAGTGTATTATTTGCAATTTGCAATATATTATAAAATAATTTAACCATAAATATATACAACCTAATTCATAAACAATTTTTTGATTAATAAGAGGCTTATATAACAAATTTTTGTATGAAAATTTGATTTATTAATCTGTTATAAGTCAGACATTTTTGTTATGAATTAAAGCAATACAATATAAATTGTTTTCCTGATGCTACAAATATTATTCTAGAGGTAATAACTTCAAACTAAAGTTAATGCTAACGATAACTTAGTGATAACAATGAAATTAGGTAACTGTCAGTCCATTCCCAGGCCGAGATAATACTTTACATAGACAAATAATGGAAAAATGTAAAATCTAGCGGTGGAAAAATTATATATACCCTGCGGAAAATTGGATGATTAGAGAAAATGGGAGTGATATAAAAAGTAAGGAGTAGTGAATGTTGAGAAAAGACATATCGTGTAAATGGTCACATATTACAGATAAATGTCGGAGTATTATTTATATTATTCTACACTGATTGGGTCACCCTAAGACAATGCAACAGAGACAAGATCCGCTTCATAGGAAGTGTTAGAACTCGGACTCACTAGCGGTCACGTGACTTGTTTCTTGTCAGTTCCATTTCCTCAGGACATATTGTAAATAGTTGGTCTGATTTAGTGTATTTAAGGATTTGACTTTATACGAAATTATTGTATCATCCCTTCCAAAGGAAAATTTTTGCCTTAAAGCAATCCCAATCTAAAGTCAATTACCCAGTAAAAAATGTTCATGGTTTTTGAAGCACTAAAGAAATAAACTGCTTCATAATTCGCTTTAAAATATGAGCTTGTTCAGAAGCTGATTTCATAGCATCACAACAATACAAGTTTCGAAGCGAGAAAAGTATTTGCTTTTTACTTATACAAAAGCTTCGTGCACAAGCTATACAAAAAAGCTGATTTTATAGTGCTGATTCAAAGCAGGTTTATAGGCGAGAATGATGAGTAAGTTTATTTGAGTTTCTTGGTGCCGTTTTGCAACAGTGTTTTTGGTCGAGTAATGGGTACGTTGGACTTCAAACCTGAAGGTTCTTAGTTCGATACTAGTTGAAGTTAAAATAACAAAAATTGAGTAAAAATATGAAATTAATAAAAATAAATAAAGTAACGAAATAAGAAAAATTCAAAATGGCGTTAACGACGCCAATCCACATCGAACCATTTTTTTCATATATTTTCAGTTCTAGTGTTGAAAATGTTTATGATTTTCAGCGCTTTAAAAGCGCTTTTGTGAGCAAAAATGTAGTACTCCAATCCGGAAACTCGCCATACAAAAATTAGCAGCGATATCAGCGCTACTTTTATTCCATAATAGTAGAAACCTGCTTTACTGGAAGCAAGTTTTTTACTGGGTATATACACCTACAAAACTCCTTTGCATTCTGTGAAGCGGTCTCGGAGATTAGTGTGAACGAACACAGTGACACAAAATTTTCATAGGGTAAAAACGAAAATTTTGATTTGTTGGATTTTTAACTTCCCCGATTTAAATAAAAAATGACACATATCTTCTTCTCTTGTGTGCGCGTAAGAAATTATTTCGATATATCTTATGGTTTCTATTTTATAGGCCTATAAACTTGGGCATCTCGGAGGAAAGTTCGTTATATTGAAGATTGAATAACTTTAGAAAGCGTCTTCGGATATAAGTAAAATTAATGTCATTCGAAAGGTTTCAGTCTCCTCTTAACGAATATTGATTAAAAATGACATAGCTTCCTGCTACAAGTTCGTCTACAATGCCAAAGTATCATTTATCTTTAAATATCCTGAAAAATATCCTGACACATCTGTATTGTATACAATTTCCAAGATGGGATGAAAACAAACTCAAAACTTATAGTTGTTTCTTTACGATAACTTGATAAAGTCTATGAAAATTGTATAAGCAAAAATAATAAAAACAACTATTTGAATACATTAGGATTTTTTTTGCAAAAATTAGTTTTAAAAATAGCATATCTTTGTAGAGAGTCATCAGATTTTAATAAATTAAATATCATTTAAAAGCTTTAAGTTCACTTTTTGTAAATCCACAACAAGAACATCACAAATTAAATTTTTTGATCCTTAAATGTCCTGAAAAGTAAGTATATATTTACTATTGTTTTTTTTTTTTGCAGCGTATAACAAACTAATCTAACGCAATTGTGTAAAAAATACAAATCGAGATTTTAAGATACACTACGGCTACGGCTGTTTTTATTTTTATTTCTGACACAATTTTCATAGAAATGATCAAGTCATCGGAAAGAAATAACTTTAAGTTTTAAATCTGTGTTCATCCCATCTTGAAAATTTTACACAATAAAGACATGTCAGTTCGCTACATTCCTTAAACAAAATAAAGAAAATTGAAATAGCATTTTTTAGGATATTTAAGAATAAAGGATACGTTGGATTTTTAAAGGCTCTTTTAACAGGAATCTTCGTCATTTTTAATCAGTGTTTGTTAAGAGGAGACTGAATCGTTTCGAATGACGTAAACTTTATTGATATGCGATGCCGCGTTCTAAAGTTATTCAATCTTCAATATGACAAACTTTTCTCAAAAATGGCCGAGGTACCCGAGTTAAGGGGACTATAAAATAGCAATATATATGCCGAATTTCAATAAAATTTGAAAGAATAAAAATCCACACCATGTCGAAAATTTTCGTTTTTACCCCATATATAACGATATAGTGACTTCAAGGTCGGTCTCTGAAAAAATTAAGTACCACGATCTCAATAACTGGAAATTTGGAGTTGGCATGCTTAAATCTATTAGAAACGATGCATTTTAATGTATCTTATTAGTTCTTACGCGTTTTGTTTGGTTTCATATACTAAATTATAATGCCGGTAGAATGCCGGTAGTAGAGTTTCGGTAGAGGTATATACCGATACCGATATAACTCAAATACCGCTACCGCCACCCATACCGAAATAAAAATAGTTTTAATACCAGTAACGCTACCGATACCGTTATTCGTGACGGTTGCCAACCTGTGTTGTAATCATTGTTGCCAATTTAGCATATTTAATGCTATATCTAGCAATTTTCAAACTGATTTTGCATGCAAAAACTTCTTTTAGCATTAAATACATAAATTTAACATATATATGTTTTGGGTTGAGTTCGGACTTAATTTAATTTTTCAATTAAATTTAATTTTTATTTAGAGATAAATGTGAAGCATGTAGACAAAAAAAATTTTGATTGCACGGAGGGTTGAACTGACATGCTTCGATAGCTCCCGCTAATCTCTTCAGAGAAGAAGCTTAACACAAGACTTAAAGGAAAAAGTGAATTTCAATAGCTATCAAACAAAATACTACTCTAACAGTAACAGTATGAATTGATTAAAGGTAAATGTCATTCAACTCTTAACTGCAAACCACCGCCTTTGGTCGACTAGTCTAAGCGGTAGAGAACTCATAAGAGAATAGTGGGAGCTATCGAAACATGTCAGTTCATCCCTCCGTGCAGTCAAATTTTTCTTTGTCTACATGCTTCACATTTATCTCTAAATAAAAATATAATTTTATTTAAAAATTAAATTAAATCCGAACTCAAGCCAAAATAACTAAATTTCTTTCATATAAACTAGGGATGTAACGAATACCGATACCGATACCGATATATCGGCGATACTTCAGATTTTCCGATACATCGGTATCGGTATCGGCGATATTTTACTGTCGATACGACGATACTTTTAACATTTTTTTCAGATTTTTTTTTAACAAATAATTTATTTTCGTTCAATTTTACCATGAATTAAATTCACTTCGTTATTTTTTAAATCTTATTAATATCAATTTTAAAAATTAATAATATTTTATACTATTATTTTGTAAAAATATTATTTATTTTTTGTTAATTTTACCATGAATTCAAATTCAAGTCGTTGTTTTTTAAATCTTATTCCAGAAAAAAAAAGACACTCCAAAGAAGTCATGAAAATGTAGAACTCGCGATCCGGAAGTATTGCAAATTTGGATAATTTCTAATTAGTTTTACATATCCTTGCCATTGCAAGAAGTTCTGTTTTTCGATTACCAATCACCGAATTGGAAGCGATGCTAGGATAAATTTCTTTTTCGGTGTTCTATAATGGTTTTTCCTCAAGGAAAAAGGATAAAAAATTACCCATTTTCACAATTTTTTTTATGCGAATTTAAACTCAAAACTTTATTTTCATGTAAATTTAAGTGAATAAATATAAACTTTTAGAAGACTTTCAATAATTAAGCTATTAAGTTATTTAGAAGAATATTAGTTGATAAATGTTCTTTAAAAAATCGATTTTTTAAAAAGCATGGCGAGTATTTTTTAAAATTACAAAGGAATTAAACATTTTTTCTTGCTTTTCTACTAATTATCTGCATATTTTTAATATAGATTTTTTTGAAGCAAAGAAAATGTAGCTCCTTAAAAATTACTTCCAATTTTCTATACTGGATTAAAATCAATTTTAAATATTCTCTCTTACAATGTAATTTTGTATAATAAAAAAAATTGCACTTGAGTTTTGTTGATCTAAACTTGAACTCAATTTCAATATTCGTATCGGTATCGGAATCGGTATCGGCGATATATATTTTTAAATATCGGTATCGGATCGGCAAAACGGCGTATCGTTACTTCCCTAATATAAACCCATAAAGTTCGACTAAAAACTCTTAACTTAATTGTATAACATATATGTTTATTCTGAAGACGTTCTCTCTCTTATTGTTGAATGCAAACATAGCATGTGTGTTAAGCCAAAATTATCTGGCAAAAGTAGATTCATAGACAAACAGTCAATTATATATTCTTTCAGCTATGAAAATATCTTTGGTTATAATAAAATTAACTTAATCTTTTGCTTTTCACTAAAGTGTTTCTTGTCGGTTTTAATATACATATATATTTTTGCAATGACATAATTAAAAGGTTTTTTTGCCTTTGTTTTATCACATAATTTTTTTTAGCATTTTTTCCTCTTAAGACTTTGGCAACACAGGTTATAACACTACAAAAATAATACCACAAAAAATGCAATTTTTTTTTTATATCGGTTAAACGACTGAAGTTTACCGGTTAATTCATCAGTTTAACCGGAGTAACCGGGTAATCGGGTAGCAATTAACCAGTTAGCCGATTAGTGGCTAACCGCTTGAATACTCAAAAAAATACCCATTTGCTAACAAATTCCACCTACTTTAATAGGACTAGTAATAGGATAATAATTGAAACTTTCAGATGATAAGATGAATACACTTTAAAAACTAGCACTTGAAAAATTCTAAGACAATAATTTTGAGTACTCCCCAAGTGCAGTGGATAGTATGCTACACTAGTAACCGGGGGGTCGTTGGAAACTGGGGCTTTCTGCAGAAAAGCCAAAAAAAGCTTAATCATTATGCGTGTTTGCTAAAAAAAACACTATTAGTTTCCTATTTTATGTAAATCCTTTTCCTTGTTTGGATTTCCGTTTATTTATTTTTGAGTGATTCCCTAGCACTTAGCTCTATTGTTAAAAATTTGGTAAACAAAAATTTACTCAAACAGGCTAAACTAAAAATAAATATGGCTAAAAAAAAACCACGAATCTAAATAGTATATATTTTTGAATGAGACGTTGGCGCAAGTGAAATAGTATTTTTATTAATGTTGTAAATAAAATTTCCAAAGAAGAAAAATTTCCACTAGTTGATAATATGGAATTTAGACGAAGACTACTTAGTTAGATTTTTCTAGAATTGATGACCAAACGGGCTGAAAATACGTTTAACCGAGTAACAACTTCAAAAGATATTTGCTAAGAAAATTTATTTCTCTTGGATTTGGTATCCCGCTAGGCGCTCGTACACCCCGTTTGATTATAAACTTAAAAAAAATCAAGCTAAACCTCTTCGTCTAAATCCCACATAAGTCATTCCGGAAATATTATGTCTATTTATTCCAGTGGGGATTTGTGTTCAAAAAATTAATTTAAAGATCAAATTTTTCTAATATTTATTCCATCTAAAATATACATAATTGGAGATGACTAGCAGAACGACTTAAAAGCAGAGTATTGAATATGAGACTAATCTGAAAAGAATAAAAAAACGTATTATGAAAATTTTCACAAAAAGCTAATTTTAATAGCAACATTAAATTTTTGAAACAACATATTCGCAAACAATTTCGTAATACAATTTTAAAGTATTATCAACAGCCCTTGCGACTAAAACACCTCCACCACAGATGGGTGGTTGAATGCAGATGTTTTAAATTCTATACTTTAAAAGGTTTTATTTTGTATATTTTGTCAGTTTATTTACAAAATTCTCTACTCGTTCTTTAAATCCCATTTTAACAGAAATTAATATAAACTGAAACAAACGTGTAGAATTTTCTTTAAACAACTTTGAAAATAAGTGAAGGGGAAGAGCTTTTAAAATTACAAACTATATTAGTGTCAAATCAGCGTAAATTATAACAAATATTACTTTGAACATTAAGCTATTTACAAATATAAGATGTTTGGTAATCGTGCCAAAAAAGGGAAAGATAGAGAAAAGTATGATTGTGAAGTTGGGATGTTTATTGTAATTTAAGGACCTTCTCTAATGGTTGCCTTTATAAGTGGGTAATACCATGCGGCATGAAGAGTTTATGTGTATCATATTAAGCGAGAGGTGTTGTGCGAAAAGATTCTCGCTTCGTACATAAAACTAATTACACTGGGTAACAAAATTAATCTATTAGAGTACATATCTGTATAACACCGTCAGACAAAATTGAAATTATATATATTTTTCTTTTTCAAGTTCAAGGAGACGTAAAGCAGCAAAATCTCATCAAAAGACCTCAAATGCGTAACCGAGCATTATGGAGGAAGTGAAGAACTACAGCTTTTTTGTAACCAAATTCTCAATTTTCTTTATATACCCTCGTATTTATTGTACAGTTCATACTTGCAAAATAATTTAAGAGTTCTTGCTAAAAACTTCAAACTTTTTACATTTGCACATATCACCCTCGTCATTTATATTCTGTATTAGCAAATATAATTTGATTTCGTCTCGATAAGTTTGCTATTGTACTAGGAAAAATGTTTTAATAATCGTTAAAGCATGCATGTCTAAAATTTTCTTTAAACTAAATTGTTTACAACTTACCTTTTTGTTTTATAGTTTATATTCAAAGAGATTTAGTTTGTCTCCCTCACGTAATTGTATAAAATAAAAATAAAATTACAATGACTGCATGTGTTGGTTTTCACACAAAGAAAGTAAAAAACAAACGAAAAGAAAAAATATCTTAATCAAAAGAACAACATCATGTGTTACGTTTTCTCTGTAACATTATTGAAACATTAGATATTCGTTGAATGGAATGAAACACATGGATTTTATCACATCATAACGCGACTAATAAGGAAAAGTAAAATAAAAGAAAACTACAAATTTAGTGGTAGCTTCTAAATGTGCCCCAATATTTGCCTCTAAGTGGGTTTGTATGTTTGTTTCTGGATAAACATTTGTTCAAATATGTAATAAGTTTGTACGTTTTATAATGACTTTCATAAATTTTTTAAAGCCATTTTGTACTTTTTTATATTTGTGATGAAATAAGAAATTTAAAATCTTTATATTGCGAGGCTAGACTGAGAATGGACATATATAATCTACAAACGCATTTCTATAATTTAAATCGCAATGAAATTCAGAACATAGTGCCGACAAGCTGTATGGAGCCATTCTGCTAGTTACAGAATAAAATGGAGGCAGTTCCAAGTCTTAATTTGTAAAAACCTATATTTTGGTGGACAGTCGATAGGCGATGAAAGTCCTTGATTCAATACTGGCGTTCACTGAATTACGACCCTTCTGGACCAACATTTTAGTTAGCTTATTTGAGTATGATTGTAAAATGGACATACAAGTAAGCTAGAAGATATTCCTAAGTCCTTTATTAAAATGCCAAAGGCACTGAATACTACGACATATAGATTAACCACGAAAGCATCCTTTATGTTATCGAAAATACTTAGATCTTACCTTACTCTATGCAGTCTCCTATAGAAAATTTTTAGACAAGTGGTGCCCACACATATACATCACATTCTCTGTTTATGTATAAGCTTCGTGGTTACCCTGTAGTCCAAGTTGTTAGCAACGACATTTTGATCGATGTTGTTTGCAAGACAATTAATGATTTGTCGCCTATAAAACACATTTAGATATAAGTATGACGACTAAGTGGTATACGTTGTCGTATATAGAGAATTTGTTTTAACAAAGATTATAAACATTTGTGCTACAAAGCCTTATTGACAACAACAAGAGTAACAACTGCACCGAAGTTGTCGTGTGTAAAGTTTTATTGACGACAACAACAGTAACAACTGCATCGAAGTTGTCGAGCTTGAATTTATGTACATTAAATGGTTTAAGTTGCGCACAAAACGTATTCTTGTTTAAATTTGTTTAAAATCAAAGTTATTTAATTAGTTTGACTTAAGTTCGTTTTCAATTTATTCATTGGATTAAATGATTTTTAGTCTGAAATTTTATTATTTTGACTTTTTAGTTCAATATTTGAATTAATGTAAATTCAAATTATTTTTATTAAGAGTGGAGTGTTGGAATATTTAAATTATATTAGCAGAACGGATCAGTACTATTGATTTCGACAGGCCGCTACACCGTCTCATCATCATACTTATACCTATTCAGTTCAAAATAAGAATTACGTAAAAATAAATGATTTTTATTTTAAAAAGAAATTCTAAAGCATGTAAATATTAAACATTCAAAGAAAATATTTTGGCTGTACGCAAGGTTGAACTGACATCAGATGTTTCGAGATCACGACGTCTTCTCATCAGAGCTCTTTTCCACCTAGACGACACTGCCAGCGAAGGTAGCTACACAGAAAAAAATAAGTTTCGTTTTTGATAACAAAAATCCCGGTATTCAATAATTTTTTTTTCAAATTTCCTGTGATAAAGAGTTCCCCTATATTGATAACAAAATTATTTCAAAATAAAAATATATATATAAATTAAAAAAATGCTGACATGGCTGGAATACGAACCCGGGCTTTCCGGGCTGAGCCATATCCCATTTATTTTTTTATGGGATACAACTTGTTTTAAGTACTTATGTATAAAAAGAAAAGAAATAACCGGCATGGAAAAGAAATACTTACAACGAAATATTTTATTATGTTAAAGATAAATGTTATTGAAATTCATATTTTTTTTAATAACATGGTTTTATTGAATATAATTCTTGTCTATTTTTTTCTGTGAACAACCAACGATCAATATCTACTTTGTTGATTACGAGTGCACCTCGCACTGCTCCATCCAATGCACTGTTCACTATACTGAATTTTCTTCTTGCCGACCTCATGATCAAACAACTGGCCATGAACTTGGCGACTAGACTAAATGCCTTAGGTGTATGGAAGCGAGGTAATGTAGACCATGCGACGATATTAGGGCAAATCTTAGATCTTCTAGACTACAATGAATATTGCTCACCTACTCTGCTGCCCGACAAAAGATTCGTGGTGGATTTCTCGGGCATATCGTCTGAGACAAATACCATACACCAATATGAGGATGTGGCAGGCTGAAATAGCGGCAATCAAAAGGGCGGCCAACTGATTCAGGTACTACAGGGTATTCTATGAGGTATATTTACCGACAGTAAACCTTCACTACATGCTCTATTTAGTGTTTTTACAACATCGGAATTGGATAAAGAATGCCGGAACTAGATGGCGAGATATTCTCACCTAGGGCTCTTCTGGATACCGGACCAGAATGATGTGACCGGTAACACTATTGGGGACGAGCTAGCCAAGGCTGGCGCCCGCTTGCAGGAAAGAAACATCGAATGGTTTGTAGTCAAATCAAATATTTAGAGAAACTCAAACCAGATGGACCAACGAAACCAGCTGCGAGGTTTCCAGATCCATCTGGTCGCAGTATAACTTCGCAAGATCTAGAACCTGCTGCGCATACTCGCAACGGTCATAACAAGGCACTGTCTCATCGGTGTTCATGCCAGAAGATTAAATCTTCCTTATAATGACTTCTGCAAAAGTTGTCAGAACGAGGAGGGGGAAGAGACTGTTAAACACCTCCTCGGTCGATGTCCAGAGTTATCCGGAAATATGGCACCTTGGGAAATCCTTCACTACTCGAACTAGCAGACCCGGCGGAATGCGACATTAGGGGAATAAATTCATACATAAGTTACACGGTTGGTTTAACACCGACCCAACCTCTTGGGCAGATAGGGTATTTTATTGAATTTCCTTCTTATCCATCCCAGGCGTCACAAAGAGATCAAAGGACCCAAGTGAGCCGATTCTTAGATACCGGTGGCCTGTTCAACTTCACCTAACCCAACCTAACCTGGCATTAATGGGTATTCGCAATCGGTTTTCTCAAAACCTGTATGCGGTCTGCTAGTAGTTTTGGAAAAGCTTTAAAAGGTTTTCAAAAGCTAGAATTTCCACAATTTTAGAATAATATATAGGGTGTTAATGGTTTTTTGAGTACCTCAAAAGGAAATACCAGCTGATATTTCAAGAGATATGGACCTAGTTGTACCTCGACTTTCTGTAGTATATAGGGAATGTTTAAGCAGGTCATATATACGATTATGCTGGAATAGTTGTAGGGAGTCGTCATACCATCATCTTACACTAAACCTAAAGATGCGCTGTTTTGAAGCACTTACGAGAATGCAAATTGGTATGTAACGCAAAAATGTATTTAGTACCCGACGGGTTTGCTGATAGGAGATATCGAAAATCCGCAAAAAAAAACTTTCTCAAATCGAAAAAATAGCAAATCCTAATATATATTAAAATTGCTAAAGATGATATTAAATCACTAATTTGAAGATGGGCTATCCAAAAAATTTCCCAAGTGGATCCCGAATGAAATAAACCTTTCGGTTTGCCACATGCATTCCTAAGTGGACCCCAAAATTTCTATTCGGGTCAGTTATTCTATGCAAGAGAGTGAGAGAGATATTCATAATAATGCACACGATTTGATATTTTGTGGCTTAATGAAACAACGACAAAGGTTATCGGTTATATAATTATGACGTACTAAGCCGAATAAACATGATTTTAACGCTTTTTGGCTCTTCTCTAAGAAGCACAGTTCTATGTCAAAAAAAGAGAACTCATTTTTTAAACGTTTTGAAGCACCGTTAACTCTCGCTAACAAGCCTGCATCGGATAAAGCAGTAGTTTTGTTTTTTGGGTTTTGGCTCCATCTGAGAATGGTTAGACCTATTGAAGCTCTCACTTTTTCGTAACATGCCTACGCCAAAGGCAAGTTTTTACAAAACGTTCTTCACTCTCTAGTCAGTCACAATAGAAATCTCTTGCATAAAAAAAATTCACAATGGTGGCATTTCGGAACATAGAGGTTGCCTATAACTTCGACAAGCCAAGCTCCATCATCGATGATATGGATTTATATTAATGTAGATCGCTTTATGAAAAAGCTGCCAACAATTGGGGTTATAAATGGTGCGATTGGAAATGTTACTGAATATAGGGAAATCTATCCAGTCGTTCCTCAAAGAGCGGTTCTGTCAACCTTTCTGTGGAATTTTACTATTAAGTATTTGCTGCTAAGACTGGAACGTAAGACGGTCAAGACTGTCGCATACGCTGATGCAGTATCAGTAGCTATAGCCTGCACTAGCTATCCTTAAATAATGAAGTGTCACCTGCGTTGTTGGTGTCAATAAACCCAAAACTGAATTCGTACATTTTAATAGAAAGTATAAAGTTTAATATGTTGTTCTTCATAAGCTTAACGGAAGCTCCTTGGTAGTCTCGGATAACGCTAAATACTTAGGTGTAATGTGTTTTATTTTTCTTCAGACAGGGTTTGTTTGAATTTGGAACGATTTTCCGTCATCCCACGTCAAATTTGGGTGATAAACAGACCGGTTACGGCTATGTGCCATCTTCAGTGTTCTATTAAATACTTAATTCAATAGAACACTAAAGATGGCACATAGCCGAAACCGGTCTGTTTATCAACCAAATATGACGTGGGATGACGGAAAATCGTTCCAAACTTAAGTGTAATCCTATATAACAAACTTTCATGGAAGCTGAATTATATATGTGTTTAAAAGTGCAGTCAGTCACAGCTGGGGCATCAATCCCACAGTAATTAAGTGTCCTTATAATAAAGTCCTTATAATTTTAATGATGTAGTGGGGTCTTCTGGAATGTGTTAGAGAAAGACTACCATCGCAAGACCAACACCACTCCAACGAAAGCATTTTTCACCATGATTAATTGTCTTTCGGTGTACGTTCTGGCCATACAGCTGATTCTATTTTTTTATGATCTATAGAAAGCCTCAATCTAAATTCTTGGATTGACTATGGACATGCCAGGACTCTGCGACATCATCAAGGAATACGATAGCCGTTATATAAATATGATGTAATACACACTACATTTTTTATAACTGTCGAATGCCAGCTATATATTAATGAGACTGCGAGACATTCGAGAGTCACACTTGCTTGGGTTCCAGGACACTGGATTTCCTTTGTAACCTTACTGCGGATGATACTGCCACGCAAGATGCGACAATGAACAACTCAATGATCTTCATCTTCTTTAGTAGTCTTCTATCTAATTGCAAGTTGTTGATTCAACACTAATCACACTAGCGTCACCACGATGGTCTCTGCCGAGTTGTTAGGTACACGTGGTCCAATTATAAATTGTACAGGACTCGCGACCTGCTCAGGATCGGTGAAGATAATAAGAGACTATTAGTAACAGTGCTCACTTGGCACTAGAATTTTTGGACCTATGTCAGAATAATGGGTGTAAGTTCCCTGTGGAAGATTTGGTGACAAATGATCCAAAAGTACTCGTCCTATGACTTGAGAAAATGAGACTGGTACCAAAAATAAGGAGTAGTGAATGGTGAAAAAAGACATATTGTGTAAATGGTCACATATTAACCGTTTTCAGTCAAAATAGTTGGTACTCTGTCTAGTATTGTAGTAAACGGCACTGAACAAATTCGATGCACCTGGATCAAAGGCCTATCACATAGTATATATATAATATTAATTGTCTCCATTCAATGAGACTGTCATGCCACTCAGGAGCCTGTTCCGTAACTATATTCAGATATTAGCTCCAGCTTAACTGGTATTTATAACATTGAAATATAAGTTCCCTTGTGGTCGAGTGTGTAGTGTACTAGCCTGTCATGACGGAGGTTTTCGGTTCGAATCCTATCAAAGACACCGCTTAAAAATATAATACAATTTCTACTTGGATTTGTAACAATAAAAAAATAAATTAATCGAAAATTACAGCTGAATTTTGGAATAATATTCATATACAATCTATATTACTCTACACCGATTAGGACTCCATAAGATAGTTTAGAGACAGGTTACAAGGTGCATACAAAGTATCAATTAACCCCATCCTAGGCCATTCCCATGTAAAAGTGGCTGGTCCGCTTCATAGGAAGTGTTAGAACTCGGACTAGTCCCTATCACATGGGGACCGGTCACGTGACTCTTTTTGTGTCAGTTCCATTTACCGTAGGGTTACAACGACTTTTGAAGTAGTTCTAACGATGAAGAGGAATTAGTTCTTCATCTTCTATGCCATTTTCTCGCGCTAGCAAGCGCAAGGATAAGAATACTTAGCTTTTAGACGCTGCCATCTTTAGACAGTCTGGCTAATGTAGGTCTAGTCAAACCATATTCGCAATAAAAACAGTCTGGATGGTTTGATACGACTGTAGGCAGTAGGGCATAACAAAGGGACCGAATCTATGGACCCAAATAAATGACCGACCTCTTAAGATGTGACTGCTCTTTCAACCTAACCCAATTCAACTTAGCCTAAGGGTGCTAAAAATCTTCTATTGGACTCGTTACATGCGAGCTACCCGTATTGCTGAACTTACCATATCAACATTACAATAATGAAAGTATCTAATAAGAACGGAACTTTTAAGAATTCTTAGCAATAAAAACAATTCGCAATAAAACATCATATATAATTATTTAACAAACTTTTCAGAATTATTATGTATAAAAAAACTAGAAAAAAGAACTAGAAAATGGAACTACAATGCAGTACATCTGTACCAATGTATGTCGTTTTGACAAACTATGTATGTTTAAGCAATTTTCAAGTTTCTATGAGTTGATGTGAATACACATGTGTCTTAAAGAACGTTTTGTATGCGACGTTTTAAGCTAAAATCTTCAGCATTATTAATTTATGAAATTAGTGTTAAACATTCATTTTCAATTTTCCCATTCTTTTTATTTATTTGTTGAACAAATTTCCAGACTGTTCATACAAAAAATATAGCCGCACAACTTTTGATATGTGTGTGTGTTGCTCCTGACGGTTTCTTGTACTATTTATCAAACCAAATGATAAACATTAAAGTAAAATATTAAATAAAATTTAATATATACAGCAGCAAGCATAAGAAAATAATTTTAAAATTTAACCACAAGTTAATTTTGTATGAAAATGACTTAACTATAAAATTAAATCATCTTTTCTTTATCAATAAGAGTATTTAAAAATTGATGAGCATTTAAGTAAGTTGTTCAACTTTATAATTAATTTATAAATATTAAATTAAATTATATTTTATATATGCTTCCGTGTTGATGTACGCCAGAAAGTTGATGTAAGATGCAATTTATACATTCATCAACTTTAGTATCTTTCTAATGTTTAACATAAATATTAAAGTAAAAATTCTAATGCATTTAAGGAAATAAAATGTTGCTATGAATGAAACTAAAAAAGACATGATGTTAAACGTAATTTTGTATTTAAGAAAATAGTTTCAAAACTTATTTAAAAAAAAGCTAAGAACTTTTTAAAAATAAGTTAGTTTTAAGTTTAAAGGAAGCTTGAAATTATGAATAACATTGTTACCGCAAAATTTTGGACTCCTACAACTAAAAACATAGCTTTTATTAACAGAAATCTAAGATCAGTTAGTGAGAGTATGTACGAATAATTTATAAAGCATATAGGCAACTTACGGCTTTCGAGAAAAAAAAAACAAGCGCAAGAGTTATTCGACATAAAATCAATAATTTTTTATGCATGTCTGGCCATATGACTGCCCCTATGTGGGCTCTAGCTTACCAAAAGTAACCACATCACAGAAAGTCCATTAAATATCGTTTAAAAAGTGCTAATATTATAAATATTTAAACAAAAATGAACTTATCAGACACGTGTAATTAAAATAATTGGTAGATTAGTAGCAATTATACTTCTACCGAAATGAAAGTAAAGATAAGCGAATTTTAACGCAAACATTTTTTTTATCAATTTTGTTTACAAATAAATTACTCAAGAACTATTTTTATTAATAGTAGAGATGGGTACCTTCCAGGAGTGAATAAAAAGTGATTGCACTTTCTTCTTTCAATAATGTAAAAGTGCTTTAAAAATTTCTGAAACAAATAACATACTTACATAACGTCGTTGCTCTGACGTAATCAGCTATGTGACAATTTTCGAAATATTTTTTATTGCACCATTCCTAACAATTTTTGGTCATACATCTAGCCACCAAAGCGTTTAAGGGTATATTGATGGGTTTAGAAGTTAACAAAAGTAGCTATGTGAAAGACATGTATCAAATGTTCCTACAAAGGAGTTATGTGTATAAATTGAAACAGGAAAAAATTATTTTATGATGGAATTTAAAATATTTATTATACTCTATAAACCAAAACAGCAATGTGTAAAGAAATAATATAAAATAATTTTATTAAAAATGCTTTAAAAAAAGTTAGTTATGTGTAGTTTTTCAAATAATTTTATGATAGCTCCTTAAATGAGCAATTATAACTATTGTTTCTTACAAAATACTTGTAGTAGTGTAAAACTTGCTACAATAAACCGCTTGACTAAAAAAAATATCACAAGTCTACCATATTAATCGGTTTTTTCGCTCTCCTCAAAACATAGTAAAAAACACATAGCTGATTTTGTCAGAGCAACGACGATATGTATATCATTAATTCTGCCGCAAAAAGGAGCAACTACTTCTGTTAAAAGCGAAGTATGACACTCAGATACTGATAGAATGTGGAATGTTTAAGTCTTTTACAACTCTGCTATTGCACGTTATGCTAATTTTAGAGCAGTAATTGAAGTGCCTCTGACGTAGACGTAAGCTTTTATTGTAGCCATTTTATTAATTATTTAACTGCGACGACGATTTTGCTAACATTACCGATGAATTATGGCGCCTAGTGATTATTGCTATGCCTTCATCACTTAAACAATTCAACAAAAACGCTTACTAATTCAGCCAACAGCACACTCTTAAATTTATGAATAGAACAAGATTATTTAATCATTTTTGGTTGACAATTTTAATTTATAAGATAACTATTTATAATAATTGGGCAATTCAAAGCAAGCATAATTACTATTCTATTACGTATTTATTGTTGCAATGTCGCTTAATATATTGACCAACCTACATGATGAAACAGAACTCCGACGCACAGTGTTTTTCCATACAAATTGATATTTTAAATACGTCGACTGTAGCAGTTCTTAAATATAATTTATTTTAAGATGATTATTTCGAACGTATTTGCTTGTGAATCAAAATTGATTATTAGGCTAAGATTCGTAAGTTATATTCAGACAGAATTGGGCTTGATTAATATTCCACGAAACAAGGGAAAGATAATCATATTAATAAACAATTAGCTACTGGTTTGAGCTTTTCACATGTTTACATGTTCATATATACTTAAGTATAAAATCAAACCAAAAAAGTTTGTCTTTTGTACAACAAAAATCAGAAAAAATTGGAATGAAGAAAAATAAACCGATGGCAACGCTGGGAAAGTGCACTTTAATATCAGCTTGAGAGTGATTTAATTCTCGTATTAAATTATATTATATTATATTTTAACGAAAAAGCTGTATATATAAGAATTGAAATCACATTCAACAGAGCCACCTTACAAGTGGTGATAGTCAAAAGACGCGCGAGCACTGACGATGAGAGTGACGATGAGAGCACGGACGATGAGAGTGAAAAATTAAGTTGATGTTAATTTGTTCCTTGTTATTTGTTCTGGAGTCTTGTTCTGTTTCATCACTACGTGTCAGAATGGTTTTATATCTTGTATTTTTTTCCAAAAGTTCAAAAAAATCTGTTTTACATTATTAACTTAAAAATAACACTTTTGAGTTATGCCTCTTTACATAACATTGAAATAAAAATTAATTTTTATAACTTTTCAAAGCTTTAAGGGCTAAAGTAAAACACACTCAATTTCCAATATCATGGCAAAAAGCTATCCTGAAACTAAGATCAACAAAATTGCACTCAGACGAAGGGTACCTTTGTGTTGATTTAAAATCCAAAAATTATTTTATGATTTTGAGGAGCGGTTCGGAAATATGCTGCAAGGAATATAAAAAATGCTCAGGACCACTCTGATTATGGTTTCAAAATTGACGGATTTTTGCGCTGTTCTGAAAAGTATAGATTTGCAAACTCAACCTTTTCTTGAGTGATTTCCATACAAATTTTCTACTCAAGACGACTGTCTGTTATGTGGAAACCGCAAAATAGTATTTTTCGAAACAACTTAGATTGTTATAATTATCAACCCTAGTGAATACTTTTAGAAATTTTAATTAATTTTTTTGAATACTATCAATGTACAAACAAATGAAGATAACACAAATATCGCACTATTGGGTTCTAACGTTTAGTGCTCAACTAATAAGCTGACGATTAAGCTCGTGCAGCTATAATTGTTTCCTTACCACAAATGCAGACCATCAAATGTATAATAAATAATATTTCTGAGTATACTTCCTATTACATTAAATGCAGCGCGCATTCTGTCAGTATTTGGAGGGCCAATAGCTTCACAATAAAAGAATTGGCTGTACGAGGCCATGAAATAAAATCAATTTCAAATTACCCGCAAACTAAAAAAATAAAAATATTTCGTGATATTGTCGTTGAAAAAAATAAACATTTATTTGATGGTGAGTAGTAGTTATTATTTCGTTGATAATCAAGACTTAATTCAATTGTTCTGCCCATTACAGACTATCGAAATTTTACAATAGAAAATATTGAGGCAAATTATTATGAAACTGTAGATGAAATTTATAATCGTGCTTTTCGAATATGCATAAATATACTTAGTGATATAAAAGAACGTCATGTAATTGATAATGAAAAATTCGATTTGATTATTTTTGATGTTTTGTTCTTGGAATCTTTTTTTGGCCTATCAGAATATTTAACGGCTCCAATGGTGGGTGTTTCTAATTTTTTTTTACAGTTATATCAATTGACGAATTAGTGGGTAATATAAGTTCTATGTCGTATATACCACAATATTTGTTACCCTTAATAGAAATTAACTTTTGGGAAAGATTTTGAAATGTGTTAATAAATTGTGTGGAATGGTCTCATTACTATTGGAAATATATGCCTACACAAAAGCAGATTTATGAATTTTACTTTCCCAAGGCTACACTAACATTTTAAGAAGCACAGAGAAATGTGTCCAAGACCGTATGTGCCCAATATGGTAGAACTGGCAGGATTAACTGTCGTAACAAACACGGATCCTATAATACCACCTATTAAAGAAATACTGGATAGTGCCGCCGAAGGTGTGATACTTATGGACTATGATATGCCTATGGAGTCTCATATTGTAAATATATTTTTGCAACAATTCAAAGTAATGCCTCAAATTGTTTTATTGAAGACTTCAGAAGCTAGCATTAAAGCCCCTTCAAATGTCTATATTAATGCCAATTTGAACTCACCCTAATATAAAAATATACATAACTCCAGGTGGTTTTCTAAGCATCATAGACAGTGTTTATCATGGTTTACCAATTTTATCGATTCTTTCTGCTGAAAAAGATCTTGAGTGCATAGACTATATTAAGAGAGTTGGAAATGGACTATCCATTAAATTACACCGTATTTCTGAACGAGTTTTGACCAAAGCTCTTAAGGAAATTTTATCAACGGATCATTATGAAAATATTGCACAAACTTTATCGAATAGATTTCGTGATCAACATTCAGAGGGCTGTCTTTTGGATTGAATATGTTTTGCGTCATAATGGTGCAGCTCATTTAAGAAATGGAGGACAGAATTTAACTTGGTGGCAGTTTTATAATATAGATATAATTGTTGTAATATTTTTTTTTTTGTTTGGCTTAGTGATACTGATTGCTTTAAACATTATTAAAATTTTAGTGAAATGCTTTGGCAAATTAAAATTGGCCAAAAATGTTACTACAGAAAAAAAGAAAAAGCATCTGTAATCATTTTATAAACAGAACCAACTACTACATTTATATGAAAATTGTATATGAAAAAAATTAATAAAAATAAAACAAAATACATAAATAAGAATACATAGAAATGTTATGATATGTTTTTTTTACCAATCATGTTTTTTAAACTGATTTCAAATTTTTATTATTGGACCTAAATTTAACTAATCAACATTTAATACAGAAAATTTAGTGTTTGAATTGAAAAACTAATTCTTTGTGTGTAACAATTACTTTTTTTGTAAATACTGTTGAACGCCCATAACTTTAACTTCTTGGATCCTTCTATATGTTGAAGCAGTTCTAGTAGCAAAATCACTAATAACAACTTTAAAACTCATTTCATAACTTGAAGTTCTTTATAATATGAAGTATAATTGAAGTTCAGTTCAATGAAAATTGTATAAAAATCAAACAAAAAAAGTTTGTCTTAAATGGAATAAAATAAAATTTATTTTTAGTAAATGCTCTTTACTGAATTAGTGAATTTTTTACTTGACTTTTATTTAGGATACAAACACCGAAAACAACACCAAAAATAAATCTCTCAAACAATGTGTCTTGTAAAATTTCCCACACTAATTTCCCGGGAAATCGGGATTGAAAATTTTGCGGAATTCCCGTAAAAAGCTGTAATGGAGACCGAGCCGGTGTATTGCACAACAAAATAATTTTTGTTTTAAATTACAAGGTTCTAACGGCTGATTCTGGTAAAAGGAACCAAAAACAAATATACGTGTAGTGGCGTTTTGAAAGTCAACTTCTGGGGCTCAATTTGGCCTCTTCAAATATCCCAAAAATTATATATCCCTCCAAAAACGAACAAAATATCTAGAATTTTTATTGTGTAGCTAAAAAATTTTATGTTTAAGTTGAAGTTTGCCCTCAAAATCTTTGGCTGTATATGCAGGCAATAAAAATAAGTAAAACTATTGCAATTCACTAATAGATTGAGTTTAAATATGTACAGAGAAATCGCTATATGTGAACGGTGATGTACTCTTTTAAACTCCCTAAATAAGTGAGTATAATTTAATCACTCTAAGTCGACGTTTAGACGATGCAAGTCTTATTGATCAGCTTCTTATTCAGCTGGGAGAGCGACAGAGAAATTCATATTCATTTCTCACAGCTGAATAAGAAGCTGATCAATTAGACTTGCACTGTCTGAACCTTGACTTTACCTGTCAGTAGCAAAATTATAAAACAGATAAACTTACATGCGTATGTATTTATGTATTCACATACCGAGGTACATATGAACGTGTACATACTAAGAATACACATAACAATGATTTGATAAGTTCGAAATTATAGGACTTAATTTATTCTATTTTAAGCTGATTTCAAATAATTTTGAGGTAACCAGCCAAATAAATAAAAATTGCAAAGTAAAAAATCATAAATAATCGTGATAGAAATATGTATCTATGTACATATATTCGTCCTAAAAAATGCTTTGAAGAAATCAGAGATCTATATAATAGCTAAATCATATTTTTTCCCGCAAAAAGCTTTCGAATATCGCTAGATTTGACGAGAAAAATAGCTTAATTGGCAACAGTGCAAATTTGTAATGTAAAAAGAGAACATATCAGTTAACTAGAACAATAATGTTAATATCCTCACCTTACAAGGATTTTTTTCTTTCAAATTCAAAATATTTGTTTAAAGTACAGTACTTTGACTTGTATTAAAGAAATCACCACAAGACAAGTACCTTAGGTTTGTATCTATAACCTATCACTGAGTATCTTATTTATGTAAATTAGCCTCCTAGAACCCCATGTAAAAGCACAGAGTCCTATCATATAAAATTCCAGAACTCGAATCGATTGCTAGTCCTTGAGAACCAGTCACGTGGTTTTATGCGGAAATATTGGTCTCAAAAAAGCACCCTATAGTTTTTTAATAGTTATATTTTCCTATTTATTCATATACTTTTATTTCTGTTATTATTGTTCTTTTATTAGGCCTGAATTTTTCTTGTAGTTGTTTCTGTTTTTTTTTAATTTTTGGCTCTATAGCATAAACCCTATGAAAAGGCGTCAGCAATTAATGGTACAATTAAAAAGGCATTAACAACAATTAAGCTCTTATACAGGCATTTTTCTGCTGCTACTTACTTCGTTTTATTTTATATAATTTTGTTATGTTTTATTTTATTTTTGTCTTCCTGTAGTTTGTATACTATATACATATAATAATACCATTTACATTCCACATCCTAGGGAGTCTAGAAAAAAATTAAACATTTTATGTACAAAGGAAAAAAAGCAACCAGGAGGCATTTTATATTATGTTGGTTGTTGGCGTTTCTGTTATGAATTTTAGACATATTTCGTTTTTACTACAGTAGCAATGACTCGTATTTTTCCTTTTTGCTTTAAAACAATGATTTTTCTTAATATAATTTTTATATATGTAATTGTGTGTATTAAGACATATAAAAAGATTTATTAGCATTAAAGCTATTAAATTTAATTAAAGAATTCTTTGAACAAATTAAAATATAAAGAATTTATTTAATAAAAATAATTATGCCTTTTAAGGGAATAATTAAGTGGATAGACGAATAAGAAATTTTTTTCATGCACATTTTCAGAAATGTGTGTGGGTGGGTGGGTGGTGGGTGTCAATTATTTGACAGTAATTTAAAATTCTTTTACTTCAGTCAATTTAATTTGAAAATTTTTTATTTGAGCCACTATTAAACTTGTGTTGCAATTAAAACTTTAAATGTTTAATTATAAATTTTGAATAATAACATTTTTTTATAAATAGAAAATAGCAAAGCCTTTCGACATTGTATGGTAATGAATTAAAATAGTTTGAGTTAATTAAACTTAGTTATTATTTTATTTTTCCTGTGGGTATTTATTTAATTTTTCTTTCATGTTGTTTTCTCAGCTTAAACCAAAAGTATAAAAAAAACCAACTCATATAATGCATTTTCCTAGACAATAGTACTTAAAAAATACAGTCATAACTATTGAAGATTTTAGATCTCAATTTAAAATTTTTACCCAATAAGGATAAGTTAGTTTTCTATATTTTGTATAATAAGTTAATGTTAATTTTTCCCTTGTTCCTTGGAATATTAATCATGCCCAATTCTTTCTGTATATAACGTTACGAACCTCAGCCTAATAATCAATTTGGATTCGTAAAGCAAATATGTTCGAAAAATAAAATAATTCTTTAAGGATAGAACTTTTTAAGTGACGGCTTACATAATTCTAAACTGAATTCCTTAATGAGTTGAAATGGAATTTGGTTAGCACTAATGGATTAGTGCTAAATTTAGCTAAACATTTTTGCTTTAATCTAATCATGGCTGAAATATAAATTAAACCAAAATGTAACGCAAAGCTGAAAAAAAAGTTTGCTATTTTTTTTAATTTTAAAAATTGAGAATATACAGGACGTAGATGTCTTTTTTTCATCGATTTTTTTAAACTTTTTTAATTTTGATAAAGCGCAGGCCGTCAATATACGCAATTCCTACTTGATTTTGAATTCGTGTCGTATCGTAATAAGTTTATTTAATAATTTTATTAATATTAAAATCTTAGCAATATCAGATGATTTAGCTTGAAGATTTAGCGCAACCAACAAAAAAGAAAAAAAAAATATTATATCAGCATAAGAATCTGCATTGCATATTTTTTACTATGAAGTTAAATTTTTTTCTCCCATTTTACTTATTTCTAATTTCCATTTATTTTTAGTCTTTTGTAGCAACATACAAAGGTAATTTGTCTTGTGGACGACTTTAGTTGATGTACGACTTGGCTACTTGTATTTTTTTAACTTTGTACATTTTTTCCATTGAGCTGATTTTTCCCTTCTAAACGTTGCGATAATGATGATTGCTGTTGGTTAGATGGGTTTTTATGTTTCATCATCAAAAACACTTTTATTTAACTGGAAAAAAATAACAAAACTTTAAGGCTATACTCTTTTTCATGAGAGCTATGTACAGGCATACATACAAATGTTAGTATATATATATATATTTTTTTTATTTTGATCAAACTTTTTATGTTCTACTTTTGTTGTACATTTAAGGTTGTTTAAAGGATGTTGTAAATACGTCAGATACATCTTTACTTTCATACATTTTCAATTATATAAAGTTGCTTACAGGCACCCAAACTGAAATTTACTATAAAATCTTGGTTGGCTGGTGTGTGCTGGCATCAACTTTGTGTAAAAAAAACTATTGAATGTTTCAATGCTAAGTCCATCCATCTATCCAATCATCCATTCATCTATTTGTTTGTGTTTACAGTTAATTTTTGTTTTCGCTCCTTGCAAATTTTTGCACAGGTTTGTCCGTTTGTTTGTGTGTTCAAGAGCTTTATGTATGACTATAAGTTTGTATGCCTCTGTATCTGACCATTTTATGTGGTCGATGTTATTGCCACTTTTAATTTTTATTTGTTCATCGTCTTATGTTCCTTTGTAGTCTAGTTTATATTCCTTTGATTATTCAATACTCGTTTGTTTTTAGAGTTAATTCTGTAATTTGATACAGTGGTTTCAAGAACCCAAATAGAAAATACACCACGAGAACTAATGAAGTGTGTCACGGTTCAGAATATATATATCCTATTATGCCTAAAAGGGAAGAGCACCTGCCTTAGAACTTGTCACTGCAGCGGTTTCCAAGTGGTGGCTAACGGCTCCTGTTTTGGAACTTTATATCGAAGAGAACATATCTTTCGACTACAGAATGGTTTTCCTAAGCTTTTGAAAAATTCTTAATACAACCCTTTGTTGAAAGGAAATTTTAAAATAGCTTACAAGAAAATCCCTATATTTCCACTGTCATCAAACTAATATAACCAATGTATGAGTTTATATTTATACTCATTGAAATACCCTTGTTTCCTATTCATTTTTAATGGTTTGTTCCATTTATTGCATGAAGTGTCTAGACGTTATTGTTGTCTAATACACAGATTTGTTTTTACCATTATGACAATTTTTGTTTCTGTTAAAAGTTTTCTGCCTTTTTAACGGCATATTCTATATGTATTTTAAAATTGCCACACATACGACTAAGAAATTCCTTTTGTTAATATTTGATTTCTTGTATGTGTTAATATGAATGAGTATGAGGTTGTGCTGTATTCTGTTTTATGAGAATCACTTGATATTTTTAACTTTAATTGTTCTTTGAAATCATAGCCCTGCAGTTCATGACTTGTATACTTGGCCTTATATCCATATCACTTGTGAGTGATATGGATATAAGGCTGTTTACTTTTTGTAATTGTTCACGATGCTAGATAGAATCGAAGTCCTTTAACGACATTATTTTACAGGAACTAGAGTCTGAAATTGAGGAAAAAAATCATCGAATAGCACTGTACGAGTACGTAGCCTTTATTGTAAGCTGGAGAAGATACACAAAATTTTCACGGATTTGATGGAGATACCTCTATACTTAAATAGCACTTGATTTAGTAAGGAATAAGATGGGAGCAATTTTGGATATACATCTACCGAGTACCAATCTATATTAAATGTTTCATTAAATAATTATGTGTAAGTATAAAAAACATATGTTATCAATAGTAGCCGAGGTTAGCAGATTTTTTAGAAAAGAGATAACATTCTGTTGTTGACAAAAGAAAATGTAACACCTTGGGATGTATGATTAATTCTATATATCTTTTAGTCGCTATCAACTCAGAACTTCACTAATGATAGGCAAGAAATAAATTAAATACTTTTATTTGTAAAGAGTCACACACAAAGAAAATATATGGTTGTGGCATGGTTGCGACAACAAAGTCATGTTTCCCCGATATAGCTTATAGTTGTAGCAAATAAGTTATTATTGTTTCAAATAATTGTGAACTTTAATTAGTTTACAACAAAAAACTCATGCTTACATTTAATCATGACATTATTCGCAGTCATGTTAATAACAGCATGGCTGAAAAAATATTAAAAAATCTTTTACAAATAATAAAAACTGATAAATACTAGCAATTAATATTCCGCCATATTGTGAAAACCATTTGAAAACGGATTTCTTTTAATTGGACAATTTAGTGCATTCGTAGCTTAGTTCGGATAAAATATCTCAAACATATGAAACATAAAAATTAACCGAAAAGCTGCAATATTGTAAATAAAACATGTGTCAGCAAATATGCGTTTACAGTGAAAGCTCTCATAACCCGACACTCAGCGCCGCAGTATTTTTGTCCGCTTATAAGAGTTTGCCGCTTACTAGAGAGGAACACATTTATTATATAAAATATTTTAGTTTACAATGTTACATATTATTAAAGCAATGGAGAACTAGTCTATTGTGACTCAAAAAGTTTTGATTAACAAATTAACCAATGTACATTTTGTATATTTCAGAGCTACCCGCTGTAACAAGCATCTCCCTTCAGTGAACATTTATTCCAGTATGTCAATTTGTGGTAACGTCGGAATTACCAATTTCATTGGCATTAGCAGAAATATTAATCATAGTTGAACAAAATATGAACTACATAAAAATTTGATAAAGTCCTGGTGTATTTGAACTCTTTTGTGCACAATTTTCTAAGATTTACTGTCCGCGTACGTTATTAGAGTGTCCGGTTATGGGAATACATTTTGTATGGAAAAACTTTAGGAGACGTTTCACTGTATATTACTATTTGAGAATAGATGATACTTTCTTTTTCAGTTCCCACACACTGAGCAGTTAAAAAAATAAATTTTTAGCCATATATATTATGGTTGTTTTGAAACATATATGGTTACTTCAAACCATATATTGTAACATTGAACCATATATATGGTTGTATTGAGCCATATATAGCTATTTCGAACCATATATTTGTAATTTTTAACCATATATATGGTTATTTCAAATCATATATTGTATTTTGAATCATATATATGGTTGTTTTTAACCATATATATGTCGTTGTTTTTAACCATGTTATATATAAAAACTATTTTTTTAACCATATATTCAATCATAGTATGTTGCTCTTCGATTATGGTTGCCTCAACCATGTTTTTTCTTTGCATATATTTAAGATTCACCTCCCAAGAAGCACTAAAGTTAGCGTTTCATTTAAAATATCTTCTACAATTGTATAAACCAACAGTACACGCACATACAGTATAGGCGAATAGTGCATTTTAAAAATAAAGCAAAGCAAATAATCTTTCAATTAAATTATAGTTTTTTTTTAGAGAAAAATGTAATGGATGTGGACACAAAAAAAATTTGACTGCGCACAGGGTTGAATTTACATGTTTCGATATCTTCTGGTCTACTCATCAGAGTTCTTTATCGCTTAGACCACTCGACCAAATTCCGTAGTTTTTAGTCAAGTAGTTGAATATCATTTGCCTTTAATCAATTCATGCTGTCACTCTTAGAGTTATTTTTGAGCCTTTTCATTTGATAGTTATTGACATTCACTATTTTTGCTTATGTCGTGTGTTAAGCTTCCCTTTTTGCTTTATTCTAGTATGTTTTGTCATCGGTAATTGTGAATACTAGTGTTTGAATGTTTGTTTATGTCATTTGTTTGAACAGTGAACATTCTTAGCTAAGTGCCTTTAGAATATATAACAATTACGTTATGAATTTTAGTCAAATTTTATTGGTTAAATCCAAAGAAATTTAATCATTTTGGCTTGAGTTGGGTTTTAATTTAATTTTTCAATTAAACTATATGTTTATTTCGAAAATGATATTGAAGTACTTAACTGACAGGGTGACAACTCCACGTCTTCACTTCGAAACAGGCTCTTCATCAGAACTAGACATGATTTTTAATACAATGTAATCAACACATTCACCATTATCAAAACTAAGAAACACACCAAACGACTACTGAAAAATGCAAGACAGACACAGGTGTGGAGTCCAGCCGACTTGGGTCGAGTGGTCTAAGCGGTAAATAACACTGATGAGTATAGTGGGTGGCCTCGAAACATGAAAGTTCGACCCTCCGCACAGTAAAATTTTTCTTTGCTTACAATCTTCGCATTTTCGTCTAAATAAAAATGTATTTTAATTGAAAAATTAAGTGAAAACCGAACTCATACAGTTCGACTAACACTCATGACTTAATTGAATCGTTTATTTCAAAAACCAGTCAAGCGAACAGTTTTTGATTTTGCGTAAATCAAAGCAAACTTCCTAGCTATCTTAAAATTATTTTTTCAAAACTGAAATTTTTTCCTATGAAAGTTATCAATTTCTGCAACGGTTTGATAACCATAAAACTTTGTTTTTATTTATATTGACATATATTTAAATAATAATATAAAGATTGCACTTGACTGGTTTCTGAAACAAACAACGATCACTATTGTAAATTTCGTACGAAATGTTTTAATTTTATTAAGGACCTACTATCAAATCTTTCATTATCACACAAATTCATTAAGAATCTAACAACAGTGTGATTTTTATTTTTTCCTGATGCCATCACTGTATAGTAGTAATTTTCTCACTGTATCCGGCGCCTCTGTGTTTGGCAACGGTAAATTTTGCATATAGTGGAAGCACAATGGAACAGTTTCATTATCTTCATCTTTTAAAGTATCTTTCATGTTGGAATAAAACTTATTAGCACGTCTCTCCTGAACCATTAGCCAGTGGTAAAAATACCCATTACGTAATCGCTGATGTAAGCAATATTTAGTAGCAGCTAGTGATGACGCTTTGGCTTACTTTCTAACTTAGGTTTAGCATAAGCGTGTCATAGGCTATTTAATCGGTGCGCTCTCGCTTAAAAAGTAAGCTATGATGTCAGTACGTGTCGCTGCTGTGCGTTTACATAATAAGTGGAATTGTAAGCGAGCTTGGTGTTGAAATATAGCCCAAAAGTAGGCCACAGTTTCTTACTTTGTACATATAAGGGATAAATTCGACCCTATTATTAGTAAATGATATATTAGATTACACGTACATTACAATCTAAGTACTTAGATTGCTCGCTTAGAACGTCATACTGACATCATCGATTATTATCTAGGTACTTCGTTTCATTTACCACTGGGAAGTTCTGTTGCAGTATTTCACTTGGCATTGTCACTCCGATTTTAGTCTCTAACTTAAGAGCTTCACATTGGCTACTCACATCAGCCTATGGTCTAAAAACCAAGTAACAATAGTTTTCCTTAAACTAGTAATAGTAAAAATTATATTTTAAAACATCCTTTAGGTCTGGATTCGAACAATATTACTTTTGTAGGTCTCTTATTGCCCTACGGTAAATGGAACTGACACAAAACCGGTCCCCAGGTGGTAGGGACTAGTCCGAGTTCTAACACTTCCTATGAAGCGGTCCAGCCTCTTTAACATGGGGATGGCCTAGGATGGGGTTAATTGATACTTTGTATGCACCTTGTAACTTGTCTCTGAACTATCTTATGGAGTCCTAGTCGGTGTAGAATAATATAGATTATATATAAATATTATTCCCAAATTCAGCAGTAATTATCGACTAATTTATTTTTTTATTGTTACAAATCCAAGTAGAAATTTTATTTTATTTTTAAGCGGTGTCTTTGATAGGATTCGAACCGATAACCTCCGGCATGACAAGCTAGTACACTACCCACTCGACCACAGGGGAACTTATATTTCAATGTTATAAATACCAGTTAAGCTGGAGTTAATATCTGAATATAGTTACGGAACAGGTTCCTGAGTGGCATGGCAGTCTCATTGAAGTGATGCAATTAATATTATATAGACACTATGTGATAGGCCTTAGATCTAGGTGCATCAAATTTGTTCAGTGCCGTTTACTACAATACTAGTCGGAGTACCAACTAAATTGACTGAAAATTGACCATCTACACAATATGTCTTTTTTCACCATTCACTACTCCTTAATTTTGGTACCAGTCTCATTTTCTCAAGTCATAGGACGAGTACTTTTGCATCATTTGTCACCAAATTTTCTACAGGGTGACAACTCCACGTCTTCACTTCGAAACAGGCTCTTCATCAGAACTAGACATGATTATTAATACAATGTAATCAACACATTCACCATTATCAAAACTAAGA
The DNA here is from genome assembly GCA_956483635.1 of Panzeria rudis. Taxonomy (NCBI): domain Eukaryota; kingdom Metazoa; phylum Arthropoda; class Insecta; order Diptera; family Tachinidae; genus Panzeria; species Panzeria rudis. Next base: position 111,373,539 of record OY101450.1, on the reverse strand, counting down.
AACACACCAAACGACTACTGAAAAATGCAAGACAGACACAGGTGTGGAATCCAGCCTGGAATTCAGACACAACTGTGAATTCCAGACACGGTTGCCAAATTATTGACCAAGCGCGACGACAAAAAACCCACCGTTTTGAGCAGAAACTAGCCTTCTTTCTGCACTAAACAAGGATTTTTCGGCTTTGCTTCATCATCAGATAAAGACAGTATTTGATTTTTTTGCATTAAACGATGTATTTACCTTTACAGAACAGTAATCGCCCAATAACTCAATTTTGGATTTTTTGTTGCTTGACTGGTTTTTGAAATAAACGATTCAATTGTTGTAAAGCAAATAATTTTAAAATAATTTGTATGTCGGAGTAGTTAGCATGGTACTACCGGCTTACAACCAGTGCTTTTCGCTGAGTGGTTGGTGCGTTGGATTTCAAACCTGAAGAAGCTTAGTTCGATATTAGTTGAAACTAAAATAACAAAGAGTTAGTAAAGTACAAAATCAATACTTGAACATGACGTTTGCGCATTAGAAACATGTTCATCCATTATCCTCTCTAATCAACACCAAAAAATTTTTTTCCGTATATCGTCCCTGCCATGTCAAATTATCCAAAATGCAAAATTCTTTTTTTAGATACATTATCATGGTTACGATACGCTTGGATGGAAAATATTGAATCTTCCATAGAATATAGAAAACTCATTCAGAAATATTTTAGAACTTCCACATTTAATAATACGCTGATTTTGAGTTCACAATTGACGCGTTTTGCGCTCCTTTCAAAAGTATTGATTTCCATATTGGATAGTTTGACATGGTAGCGACGATATTTTCAGTTTTAGTGCTGAAAAGGTTAGTGATTTTCAACAATAATATAAGAGTTTTATGGAAACAGAAACTACTGCTTCTAAGCGGCTGAGCGTGAACAAAAATTCCTGCCTTATAACAGCGCAATTGGAAGCGATTTAGGTCTATTGTCTCCCTTACAAAAATGCTTGCAGCAAGCACTAATTTTTGCTAGGGACAAAGACTCTCAGCAATCAGATCTTTCAAGAAATATATATGATCTTTTTGTAAGAAATTTATAGTTAAGGTGTTGTACCGATGAATAACTTCGTCCTCATATTTATTTCAGAACTGTAGCATAGAAACTTGAGCTTATTGTAGCATCCTTTCAAATAAATAAACCAAATGAACTAACGGGCTGTTACACGTATGTATGTATGTAAGAGCATTCATGTATGACTACAAGTGTGTACGTTTAATGGCTTATGTGGGACATTTAGTATTTTTATTAAGTTTTTTTGTTGTTGTTTCATTTACCGCTTTACTTTACAATCATTTTCTGCCATTACAATGATTATTTGTTTTTATATTGAAATCAACATTTTCAGTATTTTTCTGATGGGCTTTTAATAGTTTTGACCTTAGATTAGAGTATATTAGCATTAGATTGAAATGTTATTTGCGGACAAGTTATTCAATGGAGGCTTTAGTTTGTCAATTAACTAACTATGCTCTAAATTTAATGGCGAATAGACTAATTTGTTTTAGAATTTAATATGATTTGAGCATTTAGATTATTTTGAATTTTATGTGCCTTACTATTCTAATTAAAAGAATATAGTTTCAGAAATGGATGCATGTTGGTATAAAATTATTGGTTAAGTTTTTATAGTGGTGCCAAAAATTATTGGTTCACATCGCCGTTTAATAATTAATTATAATATAATTGTAACTCGTGCCATATCGTTGGCAGTCGGTTTAATATACATACATATCAAGCCTTTGCTGCAATAGAGTCATAACTCAAAAAAACTTGTTTTACAGAAAACGAGTTTAAAGTTTTGCATTTACTAAAAAGCTAATGTTAAAATGAAATTGTATTCTTCTTTCAAAAGTTGAGTATACAAAATACTTGTATGATATTTTGACACAATATAAATAATGATATAACGATTGATTCTACAATATTAAGAAACAAGTAATTAAAAATATAATTTCATCAGAGTATAATATAAAAAACTCTAAACAACTAAAAGACCAACTAAAGCCCTTTACACTCCAACCCAATGAAATTATAATATCATTTGATGTGGTTTCACTGTTCACAAATATACCAGTTCACATCGCTATTAGAAATATAATGAAAAAATGGAACATTCTTGAAGCCTTCACAAAAATCCCCAAATCTCAATTTCTCAAAATACTAAATTTTTGTCTTACTGACAACAACTATTTTGTATATGACGGCAAAATATATAATCAAATATTTGGAATGCCAATGGGCAATCCGTTGTCACCGACAATAGCAGACGTAATCCTTGACAGCCTATTAGACGAAGCACTAGCTGAATTGAAAAAGAAAAACATAAATTTGAAATACATAGTTAAGTATGTAGACGACGTATTGGCCATAGTTAAAATTGAAGATAAAAACGAAATTCTCAAAGCACTCAACAGTTTCCACCCAAAAATACAATTCACTGTTGAGATGGAGCAAAACTACAAACTACCATATTTAGACATACTGCTACAGCGACAAAACAACAACATTATATTTGATTGGTATGCAAAAGATATAGCTTCAGGAAGATTAATGAATTTTTATGCAACGCAACCAAGAACACAAATAATTAATACGGCCAAAAGCTTTATTTTTAGAGTACTGAACATAAGTGATGAGCAATTTCACACGAAAAATATAAATAAAATTACTAAGTTACTTAAGGACAATAGTTTCCCAATAAACCTTATTAATAATTTAAAATACGAAACAAAAATAAAACTCCAAAATATATATTCCCAAAATCATAACAATAGTAACAGCAATGATCAACCAAATAATTTTTACAGTGTAACCTATATACCAGGCTTAACAGACAACAAAAAGTTAAAAACAATAATGCAAGCAGAAAATATGAAAATGGCTTTTAAACCTAATTCTACACTTAGTACAATTTTCACTAACATGAAACACAAAGTAGAAAAGCAACAACAATGCAATGTTGTTTATGAAGTAAAATGTAAAGGCGATGATAAACAAAAATGTGATTTAATATACATTGGAACAACAAAACGAACTTTGGAGACAAGAATGAGTGAACATAAAAATGACATCACAAAACAGAGAGAAACAACAGCATTAGCACAGCACATACTAAATACTGGACATGTAGCTGATTTTGACAATGTTAAAATATAAGATAAGGAAAATAAAGGAAGAAAAAGGTACACTATAGAAAGTCTACGCATTCAACAAAATATAAACAGAACCATGAACTTAAAAGAAGATACGAATAACATAAATACAAACTATAGTGTTGCAATAAGTAAAGTGTAACTGTGACATCAATTAATCTTTATGTTCTATTTAAATTTAAAACTTTTTACCATTATTTTTTGGTTTTTATCAAAGCCATAATATATTTGTAATGTGATTTAATATCATTCTGTAAGTTAATCATGTTTTTTGGTGTGATTATTTGTAATATTTATTAAAAAAAAAATTTTTTAATTTAAAATAGACGAAACCCTTGAAAAAGTCAACAAGAAATTGACGAAACGTTGGGTAAATATGTAATAAAAAGTTTTTTATTGACATAAAATGCGTTAGGCCTTATTAGCTGAAGATTTCAAAATCAAGGACACAAAACATAAAAATTGGCCATATATCAAAAACAACAAAATCATGTTTCTTGTGTTATGACTCTATTGCAACAAAGGCTCGATATGTATTTCTGTGGACTTTTGACAAAAGCACTTAATTCGATTTAAGAAACTTTTGAATTTATATTAACATTAAATACAGATTTTAGAGGCGCGTCTTTTGGTCTAATCGCCATATTCGTATGATAATTGGTAACATAAATATTAACCCAGCGGGAAAAGGTAATGAATAGTAAACGAGAGAGTCGTGCAAAGAATGTATAATACCAGAATTCATTATTGTTAACACAGAACAAACATGTCCTAGGAAAGTAATGAATTATTTTAATGTGTCCAGCGAATGAATCCTATAATCGATTTTTTTAATTCGTAATATAATAATATACAAATATGTATGTAAGTACAAACGAGGAAAACACGAACAGTTGTTACGAACAGCAACAATACGTTCCTTCTTCGTAAGATGTGGTAAAGTACGTGGTAATGAATGTGTAATTTTTGTGTGTGATCAAATTACCTTCTCGCTTTCAAAAGGAATGCATTGTTTTACTTTTTAAAATAATACATTATATCTTCAATTATACATGTAATCAATGACTACTTTTCCCGCTGGGAATGTTTTCAAAATTTTGGTCATTACGATTTTTCTTAGTTTGCGACTGAACAACGAGGAATTTGAAATACGTTGAGGTAAGGAAAAATATTATAATTAAAACTCCAATCAAAATCATTTAATTATACCTAATATTAACTTTTTTTTAAGAGTCAACAAAAAGAGTTTTATTCAACGCTTTGACAGTATTTTTGCTCTCCAGAAAAGTTTTAAAAATAGACTTAAGTTGTCTTGTCGTTCACTCATTTTATTGAAATAACCTTAATTACAGGATCAGCTTTTTGGTAAGTTGATCGTGCTTTTCTTGGCCTTCTAACTCAAAGAGGGCGCTATTTAGAGGCTAGCCTCATTGACATTTGTTGACTGGAAACTGGAAAAAATATCTTTCAGCTAAAATAATTTCAATTTAGCTAAAGGGTATGTAAACCATTGCTGCCATTTGGCAGATGCTCAATATAATACTAGCAAAGGTCAGGTTCATAGTGTTGTGATCTTTAAATGGTTATATTGTCAGAAGTGCCAATTGTACCACATCGCGTTGTCAACTGAAAGCGATATTCGGGCTTATTTATCGCTGCCCAGCACTGCTGTAGGAGTTTCTGTCCATTATGGTGGACACCCTTCATGGCGTTATAGTCAAGACATAATGGTAAGTCTTGCGACGATGAGTCGGAATTGATGCAGATCATGCTTAAATCTTAGCAACTGCGAAGAAGATGTACTGAGATAGCACAAATTTTTTTCCGAAGGGAGATGTGAAAACGGAATTCTCATATACAATTTTTGTAGGTGGGAGGTAACCTACACCTGCTCACATTTTGAACATTTTACAGGAGACCGCAAAAAATATATCAAAGTCGCAAATGGTTCTATATCTATCGGCTTGACTGTTGGACTTACCCCAAGTATTTTATATGACAGTAAAAAATTTTCATGTTTTTTGAAGCACTAAAGAAATAAAGCGCTTCATAATTCGCTTTAAAATATCAGCTTGTTTAGAAGCTGATTTCATAGCGTCACAACAATGCAGGTTTTGAAGCGAGAAAAGTTTTTGCTTTTTACTTCTAAAGTTATCAGTGCACACCACAATAACACACCAATGCACATCAGAAAAATGCATGATGTTGGATTGCCTGAAACTAGTCTAGAGCTCAAGACCTCATGGTTTGTACTACAGTTCCTTAAAACGCAGGACTTACTTGATTTCACCTATCGATAGCGAGAAATACCGATTCTGACGTATAAAAACGTATTTTGAAAACAAAATAGCTTGATGTAGTTCACCTCCCACCAACAGATTTATATCTTAGCTTTAGTCAGGAAAGATTTGCGTCGATATGGGCAAGTGGCTACGTAAGGAGTAACAACGAAAGGTTACCAAAGTAATGATCGAAATTGGAGGGGAACAGAAACTCTAAATATCAGAGAGGGAAAAACGATGAGGATGATGTTCCCAGGCTATGCATACAGACTAATTTCCATTATCACAACTTGGCAGGATTTTGTCGCACGGATAAGCAATTTATATTTTTTACAACTTTACTTTAAGTGAACGTGAGTAATAAGTTGAAGACAAGTTCATTCTACTTGGTAGGTTAAAGTAAATTTATAATAATGGTAAACTATTTATCCGTCCGACAAAGTCTTGTCTTTAACTGTTGCCAAGTTGTAATAATGGCTATAAGTGATTGTTGGCGATTAGTACGGACTCCTTGATGATTTGATAAATACCAGTCGTCTACCAAAACTACTAAAGTATAGATCAAAAACTATGATGGCTCGAGTCAAGGATTGAGTGGTAGATCGTCAGAATTGTTAGGTTGGCCAACCATCATACGTAAGAGGAAACAAAGGGCCCAGTAAAGTAATGTCCTGCGTCAATTTTCACCACCAACATATATGTATGTGTAGATGTTCGTAAAACAATCGTGATTAAATGTATTAAATGAGAAAATAGCAACGAAACTTATTAACAACTGTTAACAACCGAAGTTCATAGTATGAAATGAACAGGGAAACCGGAAATATGCCCTCAAAATGTGTTTTATGCGCATTAGATATATAATTTATAAGATACTCATTTCTGATACCAAGAATTATTTACATATATTGGTGGAATGCAATAATGTCCAAGAACATAACGTCTACGGACACTATTTCCACTTCAAAAAGGAATAATGTCCATTGGAATGTCGAATAGTGGTTTCGCAGTGTAAAGCTTTTCTCCCTAGTCAAAAATCTGAACTCTGCGAAGTCACTATTGGACATACCCAGAGAAGAAAACAATTAATCCCGTCCATAGCCCAGCTATGCAGTCAATCGTCACTCTGCGGTTATTGCATGCACTTTATTTGCACTTTTTTATTGTGATTATTTCCTTCTCAACGTGGAAATAACGTCCATGTATACTATTTCATTAGACGATATTTCATGCCACCTATATTCTGGTTCCTTATGGGTACGGAAGTCGATTCAACAATTCCAGCCTAGACGTTCATCCTTCTGAATATAAGATGTTGGGCACCCAGACATCAAGACATATTTTGTGGTTCCTATTAGGAACAAACCAGCAAAATCTTATAAATAGCTTAAATATTCCCAAACGCGTCTATTGTCGTCCTGCTATTTTTCTATGTAGTGCAAATAAGCCAACAATCTCTACAAAATTGAAATTGCTCAAAAAATCTTCAAAACTACATAACTAAGAACTTTTAAAGTTGTGAATAAACTGGGAATAAGTCAGTGAAATGAGGACAATTTGTAAGAAATTAGGGAAAAAATATATAAGAGTAAATTAAAAATTGTAAATGAAAAATTTTTTTTTATGTGGAAAAATTTCAAAATTTTCGATGGCAAAACAGACTATTTTCCCCCTTCTTTTGTAAATATGCATATAAAAATTTTTGAAAAACCAAAACATGATGTAAAGGGTAAAATATGCAAAAATATGCACTAAAAAATCGATGCCAAAAGTCTTAAAAAGTTCTGAAACATATAAATATCTTATTTGTGCCTACATATATCGCAGAGGAAAAAACATGCAATTGCATATTTGCTATTTCCCTGGTCATAAGCTTTCTAATTTTTCATTTTGTTATTTATCTTTTTGAATTTTTACACAGTCTATGCATTATAAGTATTAATTTAATTACGTAACTAATCTTGTTAGTTGACTACTCAATAAACATTTAATTAATTCACTATTGCACTCAAATTATGTTGAAATGCCAGAAAATTTTTTTTTTAGTTTTTCACTCCAGAATGGTGCGATAGTAATAGAAACAAGAGAAAAATAAGAAGTACTAATACTAGCAGACACATTCATTTTTTCGTTTTTTATTAAGTAGAAAAACATGTTGTCATCGTTGTCGTATTCCTGCAGCATGCACTGCAACCTGACTGCCAGCTAGACAGACAGACAGACATGCAGCTAGCAACAAAACAGCAAAGCTGTTGCTGTCATTATCATCTGTTGATGTTGTTGACTCATGTTCACACAGCAGCAGGTCTATTTTTTTATTATTATGCCGGTTTTTAACAACTTCTTTTCTGTTGATCTTTTTTGCATTTAAAATGGAATGCGAGAAAATAGCAAGTAAATAAATGAAGACAATAAGTGAAATAGAGGAATAATAATTCTAAGTGGCAGGCTGTTGTTGATACCCTATGATATAAATTTTAAATTAGTTCATAATGAATTAATTTGTTTCAGAACACCTTCCTGTCAGTTTAGTTAAGCACGGCGAAAAAATTGTATTCAATTTATGCGGTATAATAAAATATATGAAGAAGATGTATCGCCCATTCTCTCAAATAATATCTTATCTCATTAGTCTAGGTAACTATACATAAATCAAGCTTAAAGTCTCAATTTGTGCTAAACATTTATCATTAAAAAAGAGGTAAGCTTTGAGCTCTCTACACTTTAAAGCCAACGTTTCCCATGGCTGCACTTGATTTGCTATCATTTAAGATATATGTATATGACATGCCAATAAGCCAACATTCACACAATAGCATCAGCCTTTCTAGGCGTCCAGGAATACTGCTAAGAAATATCCCAGTTGGGAAACTTGCTCAGACAATATAGAAAAAAACTTAATGAACAACAATGTGTTTTTTTTACATTTACATTGTGACGAGGAACTGCTCGCCTAACCAAATTAATATTAAAACTACACCGGCAGAAATCATACACTAATGCTATGTTCTAAAACCAAGGAGGAAAGTACTATCTCAGCTTTAAAATGAGAAAATGATTGGAAGACTACAAACTAGAATCTACCGAAGGATTACATCCGCTCCCTGGTATGCTAAAAATTCGCGGACTAGACGTTCTATCGATTTTAGCTGTATTCTCAGAAAATCTGCTAGCGTGCACTATATGTTCACTAGACAGTCTCCTGCTTTTCGAGGTCTAAATGCATTCGTAATTTATTTCTCATCACTCCGTATTTCCGGAGCCATTATTTAAGAAACAAATTACATCGTCCTAAAACAAAACATGTTTTATCAGGTCGTATCGCAGTACTCGCGCAATTTGTATAAACTTGATATAAACGCAAGTCGGCACCAAGTGCTTCTAAATATTAGCCATTAGTCTAGTCAACACAATTTAAATGTTTGCTATAACCTCGAAAACTATTATTTTCTAAGCTAATTTTGGGTCACTGAGCACGAATATGGTATTCATCTATTTGTCTTAAGAAGTATTATTGAGATACTTTCGATAATTTGAAATTCAAGGTACCATAGAAAAAGTTCAAATAATCGAGAGTGCATATTAACAAGAGTTTAAATTCTGAAAAGGGCAATAGAAAAAAATCCAAGTTAACAAGAGTTGATTGTAATTAAAAAACAAAACCAAAACAGGGCCACATATACAATACCAGTTTTTTATTAAATAGTGTTTTAAAGCTGAATTTTAAGCCAAAAAAACTTAGTTCAGAAAAGGCAGGTTTGATTTAAGAGAGAGTGAGGACTATAATTTGAAAAATCCATCCATATTTGTTATATACAAGCACATACAGCAAAAGACCATTCCAGCTTCTGTCTTAAGTGAAGCCAGTCATTGTTTTTAAGTCAAGCCTGTCGTGTTTTTAGTTCGTTTGTATAGTTTTGTTATGCTTTTATATATGTTCTCTCATAGCACCGCCATTTATAGAACGATTGGCAAAACTTGTATACTTTCAGATTGGTCCCAACGTGATACATTATTATTGCGGAAATGGCGTCTAGCTGTCCGTCAGCTTGTATGTCTCCCTATTTTTGCGTAGTGTTTTTCCAAAATTATTATTAATTCTTTTTGAATTATAGAATAAACTAGATGCAATATTTTTCATACTGAAGGCTTTGTTTTCTCTCTTTAACTTGCCTGTTTTTTTTTATTTATTTCAGTTTTACTCTTTATATATTTTGTTTTGGTTTTTTTTTTGTACTGAACTTGGCTTGCTCAGGGGTTTACTCTCTCAGCCACTTCAACAATTAAAAGAACCAACAGCACAACGTCAACTTTTCGTTCTTAATTTAAAAATTACAGGATTTATTTTTGAAGTAGTCCCATATTGTGTTTTTTAAGTTCAATTTAGTTTAATTCGTATTTAAAACTTTAAACAAATTAATTAGAAAAAACTTAAATTTTTGAAGTAGTTCTATTTTCTCCATGTACGTAAAGAAGCTTGAGTTCCAACCGAACGCATAAGCCCGCAAAATTCACTCGGCTGAGGAGAACGTACCGTTTTCCTCTTATCTAAGCTTATTAGATTTAAAAGTCTACCATTAAAACAACCGTAGAGTCCAAGTTTTTTTTTTTTGTCTAACTTTGGCTTAAATAATTTGAAGTTTTAGATTTAAAATTTTAAAACTTGCTTTTATTTAGTCCAACTGATGTTGAAGATATAATATATATAAATATCAAAGGAAAAACAATACATCCAATTGTGTTTTGACAATCGTGTCGTATAAGAGAAAGATAAACGAAGTTTTTCATACACATTTCCTCATACAAAGTCTTTGGATTTTGTTCAGCTTCAAGGAAAATTGCTGTACAAAGCTAAGATCTCACTATCGGCCCAAATCTCCGATTTTCATCGGCTCTCTTCAATAAATCCATAGGTAAAAACGACATATGGCCTTATTGCCATATGGCAATAAAGCTGATTGAGAGATATGGATACTGCAAAAGTTAATTAAAAATCATCATCCAAAGAATATTTGTAAGCTTTGTTTACGTTTCTTCTACTTCTTCTTTTACTTGACAACCTGTGTTTGGCTGTGTTCTCTTTGTTATTTAATTTCTTCGGATTTTCAGCAAAAAATAAAAATGGAAGACTTTAAGTGGAATTTTTGTTTCTATTTTTTTTAGTTCAAAATTTTATATTCAAGTTTTTTTGTAGATTTTTAGATATTTGTTAGCTGTATCCGTTATAAGTTTTATAATAAATGACTGCGCTATCTGCTTTTTGAGATATTTTTTATTTATCCAGCTTTTTGCTGGAAAACACAGAAAATGCATTTTTAACCATGTGTTTTGTGCATGAAATAACCATTGATCAAGGTAGAAAAAAGAAACACATAAAAAATACATATAAAAGCAACCAGTTGTTTAATGTTGTTTTTCTTTTTTGTAGACGGGTTTCATTTGCAAACATTTTACTGTGGGGTAAAAATTAAATTTAACAGTCTTATGACAAATTTTATCAACTAGCAGCAATGAGTAAAAGTAGCTTGCGGAAAATGTTGTACTAATTTTCTTTAACGTTCTTATCCTATAACTGTTGAAAATTGGAGTGGAACAATATATGCAATTACTGAATTTTTGAGCAATTCAAATTGTATATATTTTATGACGTTATCTACAAAGACAGCTACCTATCTATGCATTTTTCATCCTTCTATCCCACAGTAACTTCATTAGCATTTGCATCATTTTATGTAGATTTTTGTGCACTTAAATTGCACCAACTTCAACTTAATGGAATTTTTAGAGAAAGAGATAAAAAAAGACTTCAGCAAAAATCAGATGACCGGATTATGATATTAATATGAAACTTTGAAAACCAGTTTTTGCACTAACTTTTATTCACCGAATTCGTACAGAAGAAACACATACGCAAACAATTAAATGAAAAAATACAACGAGGTTGTAATGAACAAAGAATGGATATTTCTTGTATTAGCAGAATTATGAATACATATTGAAGTGTTTTTTTTTTCTTTTTAATTTATTCTTTCTTGTCTTTATTTCTAAAATTCAAATTAATGTTGCTCTTTAAACTTGCAGGAATAAAGAGAATGTATAGAAAATTGTAACACAACATGTGAACATATCGCATGCACTTATGAAGAATAGTTTGCAAACATGTGAACTCTTATTTGAAATTAAAAGATCATTGACATTAATTTTAATTTAATTCAACAATCGCCATTTAAAGCAATTTCATATTTCTTAATATATTTAATTTAAAATATTTTATTATTAATAAAATATTTTGGTACCTCGTTAAGATAAACAACCATACTAAATTAATTGTAAAAAAAAGTAATAATTAGCCAATTTGTTCTCAAGTTAGGGTGAAATATACTAATGTCGTATAAAAAGAAATTTTAGCCCGGTAGAAACACCTGAAATCAGACTTGAATTTAGTGCATTAAAATCTTTATATTTCATTTATATTTATTTAAAGGCAATTTTTGCTGCAGACCAGTGTTATCTGCATATTTTCAATATATATTCTTTAGAAGAAATGAAAATGTTTTTCCTTAAAAATTACTTCCAATGTTTATTGATGGGTTAATAAAATTTGCAAGGATGTAGACTATAAATTTTGTAAAAATTCGGCAGCACTGTGGGCGCTATATGTTCTTATATATGACCAATTTTACCGATAAAATTTCTTAGTGGTCGGACACACTATAACTTCCAAATTATTAGTCTTTTTGAGAGAAAATGTATGAAAATGTATGAATTATAGACAGAATGTCGGCTTTAAAGTCCGTCAAAATTAGCCACCTGTTTTCAAACAATGGGCGATATGTGTTGTTATATATCTTCCAAGCTAATAGCTTGATCCATAAAAATGTAAAGATAAGCTGTAGCTAAGGATGTAGGCTATAAATTCTGTAAAAATTAAACAGATATTTTTAACACTGTGGATGCTATATTTTGTTCTATAAGACCAATTTTAGAGATAAAACTCTTTAGTCGTTGGAAATCTTATATCTTCCCAACTAATAGTCTGATCCACAAAAAACGTGTGACTGGAAATGCTGTAGCCTATAAGGTCTATAAATAAATAATTTTTAACACAGTGGCCGCTATATGTTGCTATATACGACCAATTTTAAAAATTCAAAATGCTTTAAAATAAAATTCAAAGTGCATTCAAAATGCACTAAAAATTTGCCTTAACGACTACTTCAAGCAAATTACAACAAAATCATATAAAAGTACAAACAAGTAGGAAAATTTTAAAAAGAGTTATAGTTAGAATTTTTGAAACAATATTATTCTAATATCTTCATTCAGATTCCACAAAATTTACAAAGATTCAGAAGATAAAAAAATTTTTTTTTCTGTATTTACGCTTTTAAACCATAACTGAAATAGCAAATATATAAAGTAAAACAGTTGAAAGTAGCTGATATAACACTTTATCAAAAAAAAGTTAATTTGTCCAAAAACGTCCATCATTAGCGATTCACTACGCCAACATATTTGACATAAAAATCAATAAAGAACTACAGCCTAATTTTTTCTCAATGTTTAAAAGGCCATATATTCCGAACCAAGTAACATAGTAAAAAATAATTTGATTTTTAAATAAATTGATTTATCCGCCTTGAAAATGCGTTTAAATTTTTTTTAAATACGATAATTTTCTTTTTATTTTTCACCGCTATATTGGATGTTCTTCCCTCTGTGCGACTGGACAAATTTTCTTCAAATACAACTAGGATCACTCTAGGTCAACTCACCTTTCACTCAAACCCTCATTATTTAAAACGGGAGCTACCCTGATTATTGAAGACTAAAGTTCATGACATGATATTCACAAAGAATTTTTCCTGATCATTATTTCCAGTTACAAGGAAAAAATTAAAATAAAAATTAAACTAAAATAGCTAATAAGAACTAAATCTCAAGAAGCCCACAATTTTTAAAGCAGTGGCAAAAAGACAAACTGCTTTTTAAATGTAACAATTTCAAAAGCACTAGCTCCCATAGCTATTTTATTTTTAACAATAGCCAAAGGCAAAATGCAATAAGAGCACTAGCAGTACACAGACCCATAAGTAAGTAGAATGAAACAGGCATTTTCTGAAAGCCCCCTAATAATAATTGATCGTCAGCTAGAAGCCGGGCGAACAACAGCAAAAAGCCGCATGCAAAACTATTTAAACCCGCACACGCAAATGCTAACTAAAGGCCGTGTCAGATACAACTTTGTCGCTTTGCGTGACGTTTCTAACTTTGATAGAAAAGTGTAAAGGAAAAGGTGTATGACACAATGAAAACTTTGACAACACTCGCGCATTGATCGTTTACCAAAAAAGTAGTTGATAATTTTGCTATTTATATATATATTTTTTATAAAAATAAAAGTCAATTATGTTATTTTAAGATTTATTATAAATAAATAAATGCCACATACATATTTACCTCTTATTAAAACAGATTCAAACGCGCAATATGTTTCGTTTGGCAATATAATAAAAGAAAATTATTCCAGCTGATTGTCAAAGCAAGCAAAAAGATGAGAGTTGCCGAACTTTTCGCTTCACGCTGCGTTAAAAGTGTTTTATGTAGCATGTTTCGTATAAGTATGTACATTTCATCTTAGATGTCAAAGCGAATCTGTAACGCAACGCGAAGCAAAACTTTTATCTGACATGGCCTTAATAGCTACGAGAAGAGAATAGTGGAGAAATAGAATTGCAGATCTTATACATATGTCCATACACAGAACATCAACTTAAATCCATACGTAGCAGAGAAATGTATGCGTTGATTCACTTTCGCTTTCTACTCATGTTACCCTTCCGCTGCTGTTAACTTTTCTTTGGCCATCCTAAAGTTTGTATATAAAGTCTATTTAAAAATTTTTTTAACGTAACGCTCTATATACTTTTATACAAATTCAATGTTTTTTTCAGAACACACACTATTGGGCAATTCAAAGTGGTGCCATATCAGTCCTATTTTTCATATTTCATATTATTTTATTCATGCATAAAATTTTACTGATAATTTTCAAACAAAAAATTCATATAATTTTACACATGAATGGCATGTGTTTTAAAAAAATTGTATTTCATATTTTATAATTTTCTTTCAAATTTTGATGTTTAAAATAAAATAAATTAAAATGTAGAAAATAAAAAAAACGTGTTTGTGAAAAATTAAAGTGTAAAAGACATTGCAATTTAATACGTGGCGATTTTAAAATTAAATTTTCGGGGAAAATTAAAGAAATTATAACCGTTATGTGATATAAGCTGTTCAAAGTATCAGCTAGTATTTAAATACAAAATACGGGATAGGACAATATGCAATCTCGCTTTAAATTGCCCATATATATTGAATTTAATACACTTCAGTTGTATAATCTTCGATGTATTTTAATATAAACTTCGTAGTTAATCACTAAAAAAATTTCAACTAAATTAAAAAATATGGATAATACTCAATACATTTTTTTTGTATACAAACCATGCTTTTTTTAAGAGAAGTAACACAATTAAGCAATTAATGCCAAGCAGTTAATCAATTAATGTGTTACCTAGAAAATTGTTTAGCGCTGTGGACTCGATATTAGCAGGAAGTTCCAGGGAGAACCTGCAGTGTAAACCATAAGATGAATTTGTGGCATTTTTTCCAAATATTTCAGAACTTTTTATATGAATTTCTTTTAATTTTTCATAAAACATTTTAATTGTAAAGTAATTCAATGGTTGGTATTGAAATTTGACTTATTTTCCTAAGAAAAAGTATTTATAAAAATTAAACTAAAAGATTAATTTCAATTACACTGCAATACCAGCAGGATGTCTTAAAACATATATATACAGACAGGCATAACTGTTGTAGGAAGTACTAGAAAAACTGAAAAATTTATTCTGTTATAAGTTTTTTACTTTTTCTATACTAATGAAAACTGCATTGATTAATTTATTGATGACACATGTTTACAAATTTTGAAAAACTTTTTCATTTGCTAGAAATGAAAGTTGTTTCTTTAGTTATTTGGAACGCTGAACACTAATCTGCACTCCATATTTTTTCCATCAGCTCTAGTTTTCGCGATATAGCGTTATGTAAAAAATAAAGGCACTTTTACCACATATGACGTGAGGAGGAGTTTCCTATTCAGTAAAGAAAATAACTGAAATTCGACAACAAAGTATTCTTGAGCCCGTTCAAACATTGTTTCGCAATTTGCTCAGTACTTTCGGAGATATCATAAAAGTTTAAAAAAAATAAATAATAATAAAAAATAAAATAAAAACTTTATAAAAAATTTTTAATTTTTTGTTTTTAGGAATGCATAAAAATAAAAATACTACAACTAGCTTATTTTTGATTTATTAGCTTGTAGCTAAATGTATTCCAAAAGAATTGCAACATTTTTTATTCAAGTTGGTGCACCACATTTGATTTTATTCATAACTCAGATAGAGAACTAAATTGATAAAAATTAAATTTTCATACAACATTAATTTCTGGCTTTGTGTTTGTGTTTGCTGCTGTTGTATAGAAATTAAAATTTTATCACTTCAGTTCTGTCACTAAATTGTGAAGAAAATCAAAAGTTGTACACCCATTTCAATGAAAAGGAGCTGAATTATTTTGAAATATATTTAGCTGCATGCTACTGAACAAAACACTGGCCCGTTCTTTTATCTTTATTTTCTCATAAAGTTTTAAGAACGAAAATGTAAAAAAAAATTATAAAATTTTATTTTTTTTACTTAAAGTTTAACGATATCGATAAAACTACTGTGCGGATTTTGATAAGAGGTTTGTACGACTTAAAGACTATTTTGTTGTCGAATTTTGAATTTTTTACTTAATTGAATAGAGCATGTCCTTCTCAAGCAATGCTATAATATATGTCCTGCAAGTGCCTTCATTTTGGACATAACGCTATATCGCGAAAACTAGAGCTAGTAAAAAACTCTAATTATATATTCTAAATCTGCATAACATATGTAGTCCGGTAAGGGTTAACGTTTCTCCGGAACGCGATGTACTGTAAACATGTGTTATAAATAAGTTGGCAATCGGCATGAAGAAATTAATATAAAAAATCATGACGGTGGCTTATTTTGTGGATGTAAGGTCTTGACAGATAATTAGATTTCATAAAAACTTTCGAAGAAAATAATAATTATTGCTTTGAATCTAGAATGTTTTTAGTTTTTATTTATTTATGTTCTGTAAAAGGTCTCAGATCTAACCTTAACGCACTACTTCAGTGCTGATTACAATAATACAAGCTCTAGCACCAGTTAAATCATATTTTTTACCACTTTTAAGCCCTTACCCCTGACAAGTCATAAATATTTGCACCATATTGCAAGACTATTTTTCAAAAAGTTCCTCCAAAAATATTTTTCTAAACGGTCAGGCCACACGGGCGTTTTTAAAAAGCGAGTTTCTGCTTTTTTATATAAATTTTAAAGTTTCAAATGTTTAAGCTTTCAAATTTAATATCAAAAGGCAGAAATGCGCATTTTAAAAACGCCCGTATTGCCTGGCACTAAAATAAATAGTTTTATAAATTTACTAAGCAAATAGATTTCTTACAACAACAAAGTTACTGCACTTTACCTTTTTCTTTTGTTCTCAATGAAGAAGTTGGTTTTATTTTCTATTACCAATTTAACAAGTTGATGTTAACCGAAAACAATTGTTAATTTTCGACTTTTTCACAAAAAATTTGACTTTTATCCACCAAACACTGCACACAAATGTTAATGCACTTTTCCTTCTATTAACTTTCAAATATTTGTTTCTTTTATTTTTTTATTAAGCATCTTTGTACTTATTGCATTTTCTTAACTTGTTTTATTCTTATGTTATTTTTTTGTTGACAAAAAAAAATCGTTTTATTCGTTTTTTATTTTACTTATTTTGTTACCAAAACACACGTAGCAATTTTATCGTCACTTACATTCCGCACAAACGTACCGTTCATTTCGCAATATCCGCATAAACTGTTTGTTATATCAGTTATCGTTCGTTAATCAAGTCCTTTTTTAGTTACATTTTGGCCGGCTTTGAAGCAAGAAAACGAAAAAAGAAACTGGCAAAAAGCATACTACTGGCACCTCCATTTGCAGTACAGCTTGTTTTGTGCTGGCATTCCATTCGTAGGGAGTTAAACTTGTTTTTTAGCTTCGAAAGAAACTGTCTTAGCATACAGAGCCAAGTAAGTATTGTTGTGTGTCGCTCGTATCTTGTTTTTTGAATTCGCCTTGATTTAGCAAAAATTTCTCGAATTGCTCGAATTTGGATTTTATACAATACTCATATGTTAAGAGTACAATGCTCTGGTTTAAATCACAAAACCAGTACTTTGAGAGCCTGATTTGTACTAAACCATATTTCTTATTTCCTTAACTGGCAATGCCATTGCATTTGTGATGGGAAGAGTTTAGCCGGCAAAATTGTTTGTTTTGATTGTAATGCGCAGGTTAATAGAGAGTCACTTGAATTGGGTGTCTACAACTAACAGGCTTGGAGTGTGTTAATGCTAAGTTTTGAACTAAATAAAAAAACTATTTAGAAAAGAAACAAACAGGAAAACAAATTTTAAAAAATTTGCAGTCCAGATGACCTTATATTAAGAGCATTAGTTTCATTAGTTTGTGATTTGTGTTATATATTTCCAGGTGAAAAGCATAAAGGTGTTAAAGGCTTGACAATCGAGATTTTCCCAAAATTATTAATTTGCTTCTAAAGATTTAAAACCTGAAATCGGCCCGTTATTATTTCTTTATTCTCCAGAGTAACTTTTTTACAAAATTTTTTATACATTTTTATTAAAATCACTTTAAACATCTTTGTCCATATCTCATGGAAAAAGCTGTTTAACCCTTATGTGAATGTCAAAAAAAAACACCTTCAACAGCATAGCAAGGCACCCGGGTACCTATATGGAAAATAGGGGTGTTCTCAGTTTTAAATACCTTATTTTTAGAACCCGCTGGCCAGATTATTTTTGCTTTATCCCAGTAAAAAAGTTGCTTCCAATAAAGCAGGTTTCTACTATTATGGAATGAAAGTAGCGCTGACAAACCTGCTGATATCGCTGCTGATTTTTGTATGGCGAGTTTCCGGATTGGAGTACTACATTTTTGCTCACAAAAGCGCTTTTGAAGCGCTGAAAATCATCAACATTTTCAGCACTAGAACTGAAAATATATGAAAAAAATGGTTTGATGTGGATTCGCGTCGTTGACGCCATTTTTAATTTTCTTATTTTGTTTCTTTATTTATTTTTATTAATTTCATATTTTTAATCAATGTTTGTTATTTTAACTTCAACTAGTATCGAACTAAGAACCTTCAGGTTTGAATTCCAACGTACCAATCACTCGACCAAAAATACTATTGCAAAACGGCACAAAGAAAGTCAAATAAACTTACTCTTTATTCTCGCTTAGAAACCTGCTTTCGATCAGCACTATAAAATCAGCTTTTTTGTATAGCTTGTGTTCGAAGCTTTTGTATAAGTAAAAAGCAAATACTTTTCTCGCTTCAAAACCTGCATTGTTGTGACGCTATGAAACAGCTTCTGTACAAGCTCATATTTTAAAGCGCTTTATTTCGTTAGTGCTTCAAAAAACATGAAAATTTTTTACTGGGACATTATTAAAGTAAATAAATGAAATTTGGAATAAATCCGACCATTTTAAGTATAATAATTTTTTAAAAAATTTCGACACTAATACAAGAGTTTATATTTTTATCATCTCCGATTTTAATGTCATTCGACTTACATATATTACCCTAGTGTGCGCATCACATGGCGCAAGTATTAGTCCGATAAATCTTATGGTTCCTAAATTATAGCCCTCTAAACTTGAACATCTCATAAGTTTTTTCTAAAAGTTTGTCAACTTTCTGTGGATTTGTCGTAGTTTAAATAACGATAAAACTTTAAAAGTACTTGCGATTCAAAACATTTGTTAGTGAAGTCGTTTCCGGGTGGATTAAAAGTTAACGGACTCGCTAATTTTTAATTTTTTACTATAAAGGCACAAAAATCTGGATAGCGAACTAGATAAGGTACCCAGGTACCTTGACATACTGCTAAGGGTGTTAGAAGTAAATTAGTCTGTAACTCTTATCTAAAATAATTTTTTTCATTCAAAGTTAGTAATAATCGAAAATTTATTAAAATTTAGGAGTTTTCAAGAATTTTCAATTGTGTTGATCATCAGCTTTTGTAAAAATAAATTAAGCTTAAAACGCCAAAGGTACCCGGGTACCTTGTTATTCACATAAGGGTTAAAATACTTTGAGTTGATAAAATTATCTGAAATTTTTCACCGTCCTTAGATTTGATTTCAAAACATAACTGCGCCATTTACAAACCGATTTCCAATTTTTTTCTTTGTTTAAAAGTACGTATTTCTCGATCGGTCCCATTGAAAAGTGAAAAGGGTGACGCCCAGACAAAGTAAATACACACTCCTTTTCAACTTATTCTACTTAGCCGATTCTTATGAAAGTTTACATACACATAACGCTTCTGTTTGAATAATACATCATTATTAAAAAGTAGGAAGTGCCACACCCATGTAAATTAAATATCTTTTTTCAATAACTTCTACTCAACCGATTTTAATAAAACTTTGCACATGTATAGTAATCGTTACAATACGACACTACACAGAAAAAACTAAATTTCATTTTCTGTAAAGGAATTCAATGAAATAGTAAATATTTTGTCTAGGAACGGACCTACAAACAAATTTGTAGGTATAGACAAAAATATCTAAAAAATTTCATTGAAAAAAACGTGTTTTTTTCAGTGATCAAATTGCTTATATCTATAACACAATTTGTCTAAAAATATTTACAAATTGTAAACAAAACAATTTACTAAATCAAAGAAAAAGATTTACTAGATTTTCTGAAAAATATCAAACAATATTTTTGTATGAATTTATAAAACAATTATTCGAAAAATACTAACAAATACTAAACAAAATAGTTTACTTAATCAAACAAAAATATTGAGTGAATTTTTTTAAATATATCAATCAAAACTTTTGTCTGGGTCATTATCAACATTATGCATTAAGCATTTATGAAATTTCACTTTGTTAAGCGTTTTCAAGTCTGAATGTTTATCTAAAGACTCTAAAAGAATGAATGAGAAATAACGCAACGACATTAACAAATTGATTCACTCAAAAATCTTTAGTAAACAAACTTGGTACAATCGCATTCCTTTTGCTGTCATTGTTGTTGTTGTTATTTGTGTGTGTGTCATCATCGGGGTTGTTTTTTTTACAGCACAGTTTTTCTTGTTGTTTTTGGTGTTTGCGTTCTAAATAAAAGTCAAACAAACAATTCATAGATTATGGACTGAACATTTACTGAAAATTAAATTTATTTTTAGACAAACTTTTTTTTTTAATTTTTTGGTCATAATTTTTTCTGTGTATGGCTAGAAAAGTAGGCAGTGACACGCCTATGAAAAGCAAATATTGAATTTAACTACTTCTACTTAACAGATTCTTATGAATCTTCGCACACACAGTTAGTTCTTGCGAAAGTACAACGTGATGATCCAATATGTGGCCAGCGTCACGTTTTTTTTTTTTTGTAGTCGGTTCATTTTATACTTTTAGAATGCAAAAATAGTTTATTTGATATGATTATTTCGAATTTATTTGCTTTTGAATCCAAGGCATGATTAATATTCCAAGGAACAATGGATAAATTAACATCAATTTAATTTTTCAACGTAGATAGCAGAACATAACAACGCCATTTTCGGTTGCCGCTACACTTCCATCATTAGTGCTCATATGTATTTTGCTTATCACCACGTGTGATGTGGGCTCTGTTCAATGTGATTGCAATTCTGAGCATAGCGGCTTTTGAAAACAGCGTTTTTATAATCTGCTGTGTACGCTAAGAAATAATTTTATCTTAATGTTTCCCTTGTTCCTTGGCTAAAAGTGTGATTAATTGAAATAATCATGTTTTTTGCAGATATTTCGAAAACGGCTCGTAGACAAAATAAATGAGTTTCAATTTAGGGCTCAGCGATCCATAATTATCTTACAAACTACTTTTATTTTCAACTTCATTTGTATTGCAAGCTACTGTTATTAAAGATTTTGTTAAATCTTCTAACTTTTTATAAAATTTTGTCTATACACTGTAAAACATTACTTCAAATTTACGATCATATATTGTCTAAATTTGTGTTGAAAATTTTTCCTTGTCTAAAATTACATCGATTTTGTAGTTATTAAAGAAAGAACATTTCAAATTAAACACATATTTAGTCCAAGTGGAAAAAATTTAAAATAAAGTATAATACGGCTATAGCGAGATGGTAGATACCTCAGACTATCAGTCAGGAGGTCGCGGTTCAAATCTCCACGCAGCCAATTGCTTTTTCTTTGTAAAAATATGTTGTTCAGAAATAATGCGTGTGTAATTTTAGGTCGATAATAATCTGTAAAGTGTTGCCGACTATTATCGACCTAATTTTCAACAAAAGTGTTTTAGAGTGTAGCTTACATAATAAGACTATACAACAAAATGAAACTTTTGTCATGACCTTTGATCACCACTTTATTTTTTTGATGTGTTAACTACAAAAACAGTCGAAATTTGAAATTCTGTGGATACGTTTTTTAGATTTTTTTCTAAAATTTCGGATCTTTCAAGTGGCTGCCACACCAATTTCAGCATAACTTCGAAAAACATAAAAAAACTGGGAATATAAGTGACTTTAAGCCGTTTATCCACTATTTTTTTACATACTAAATTGTTTCGGAATTATTCAGACCGTTATGATGAAAAATATATTTTTTTTTATGCAAAATTGAGAAGTTTTCAATATTAAAAAATTTATAAAAACTCGAAAAGGGCAAAAACTACAATAACTCAAACGTGTATCGGCGTTTTGAAAATTTACATCTGGGATTTGTTTTAGGGGGAGCTAAACTCCCCATTCCCCCGCCTTTTTGCACATAGTTGTACTGACTCTCCGCAGAATATCTTGTAGGGCTTACGTTTAAGATGTATGATAAGATTCTGTACTCTGAACTATTTTTTTTTTTCAATGATTATTTCAGTAAGCTTTTATAAGCATTGAAACAGCTTATTGGTCTGCGAAATGTACCAATAAAAAGAATTCTATATATTATTTAATTAAATTTCTAAAACAGGAATTACAATTGCATGTAGTCGTCGAATCAATTTGATTATTTTCCGATTAAACAAACATAAAAGATATGAATAAAATATTTAAAATTGTACTCGAATTACGATTAAGCACGTGCCTCTATTTTAACGTTAATTAATTGCCCATGTACAGTAGTAAAATTCTAACATATTCATTCTATCGACTACATACAGCTACAAGACACATACATGGTATGTATATTCCTGCAAGCAACACGTTTGTTTCCCTTCAAATATTTTCTTTTAAGTATTCGTTAAAAGAAACAAAAAAAATATATATTTTTTTTGCAAATCTTGATAGAATATCTATGGTATCTAAACGTTTTATTTAGTAAACATAAAAGTAACTATGCAATTTTACCCATTACCAAGGTCAAAGTTAAGCACATTATATGAAATGACTTCAACAAGGAGAAAAAGGAGCAAAAGCAAGAAAAATCAATATGGAAAAAAGTCAAAATGTTGAAAGAAGAGCTAAAGAAGAAAAAAAAAACACATAATCGAACCCTATTTGAAAATGTACAAAATAGGAAATACAAACGTTTATAGAATAACAAAGGATTTAGTAATAGAAATTGAAATAAAATACATAAACAATCAAACCACTCACACACATAAATGTGTATATTTAAATAATATTACTAAACAAACATACAAACATGTGTATTTGCCCTGCAAACATATTCCATTGCGGAAGTAATCAAGAAGTGTTTTGAATCGTTCTAGAACTGTAACACACTTTTTGGTCAACTCGCAGAGATAATATTTTAAATACTTGTAGCTAGACATTTTTTAAGGGCCAAACGCATTTTTTGGAAATTTTGAATTTCAACCACTGAAAAATCCATTATTTTTAAGTTATGCTAAGAATGATTTTTAATGAAAAATATTCAATGCTTATCTAATATTAAAATAACTGGAAATTGTGTGAACTTGTATTGCTTCTGCATCCCAAGCTCTGCATATTATTAACATCTTTGGAAAGACCTTTTTACTAGGATTTTAACAACGGTCCCCACCAAAAACTGAAACGGAAGTTAGTCCACAGAAAACATTGATTTGCCTTCAATATAAAGCTTTTGGGACTTAGTGAATTTCTGTCTTGGAAATTGATTTCATTGGGGACTCAAAACCTACCTCCAAAATTTTTTACCAATTCTGGGGAAAGTCCTTTCTATTATGATGAAAGAAAGGAAAAAATTCTACATTCTACAAACAACAACGTTTAACTTTATTTTATTTCTTATTTCAGCTTATTTATATGCTATATAATTTTTAAATAGAAATAATAAATTTCAATAAGAAATTCTTTTCAAAAATATTTACAAGAAAACACGTGGAACAATACACATACAAAACATAAACAAAAAGCTCATACACAATTGCACAAATAAGTAAAAGCCTTTAGATAGAATCCGACAAACAAAAAATATTTTCCACCAATACATATAAACTTAAGTGTGTACGTGCATGTCTTGTCTAAGTATGAGTAAAATTAAATTTATGTAGCTCACATTATTGGGCAATAAGATTATTTAGATGAAAATTGTTAAATTCCATATAAAGCATCAATCGTAACAAATAAATCTACTTGGTCAAGTGGGTATGGGCAGGTATTTCAGGTATTTCTAGTTGAAAAAAGAAAAAACGAAATCATGTAACTCATCAATTCTTCGAAAGTGGAAGCTGTTGTAACAATCTTGGTTCTTACAAACAAAAATTTATACATATATACAAACTTATAGATTAAGCATTATTGTACTGAGAATAAAAGCTATTTTCTGGTTAAACGTGTAGACGTAATAAATTTTCAATGATGCGGTATTTATCCTTTGAAAGTTAA
The DNA here is from genome assembly GCA_956483635.1 of Panzeria rudis. Lineage (NCBI taxonomy): Eukaryota > Metazoa > Arthropoda > Insecta > Diptera > Tachinidae > Panzeria > Panzeria rudis. Next base: position 111,348,972 of record OY101450.1, on the reverse strand, counting down.
GTTATTATTTTTCCTTATTTATTTTTTAATTTTATGTGGATAAATTAAGGTGACCAGAATTGATTTTATATTATTATAGATTTTAACAAACAAACACTCTCCATCAGATGATTAGAACCACTTAAATTTCTGTTTTTGGTAGCTCATACCTTTTTAAATATTTTGTCGACAGCTAAAATTTTATAACCATCGAAAAGAGAGTTTTCTTTAGTTTACAAAAATAGGTACAACTGCATCAAATTTTAATACAACACTAGCTTAAAGGTCCTCCTGTTCCAACAAAAAAGAAGAGAAAAATAGAATATTTTTTCGGTTCATATGATTAGAACCGCTTCGCATTTTTAAATTTTTTCCAAGTAGTCGCATTTGATTTATGCATTAAACTATTTTTAGAAGGAAAACATTACTTTCTGATAAGCATTAGTGAAAACTTAAAAAAAGTTTATTAAAAATAGCGGAATAAACCAAAGTCAGAGTTTATCGTTCGCATGGATATACAGGCCATTGCAGGGAAATTTGCCGAAGTTACAAAACTGTGCTGGGATACTTACAAGATATTGAAAGCTATGCAAAACATCTTGAAAATTACGTTAAACTCTTCTCCTTCAGGACCAAAAATCTGGTTGGAAATGCAATAATGCGAGGATGGTTATAGGCGGGGCTTGGAACCAGAGATCGAACCGGTTTTAAATCATCTTCGCATTATTGCCTGTCTAATGAAACTTGTTCGAGGCACATCGTTTATATGGTTTTAAAGTCTATAGCCGGTTTCGTGTCGCACAGTGGCTCCAATCGGAAAAAATGGTAATAAATATGTATCTTTGAAACTTGCGAACCGATTACAAAACGTTGTATATAAAAATTACGGAGCAAGACCTAAACTTTAAGCTTGCACCACCGTGCTGAAACACGTGGTGAGGTACAGAGTGTCAACGCGGAAGGACTTCGTCAGCGACAGTATCGCTAAGATTAATGAAACTTGGGATGGGTTAAGCCTTAAACTCATCTCTGCGGAGGGAACTCCGATGAGACCGCGTGCGAGATTTTGGCTATCAAAATATTTATTTCAATTTTTTTCTAATTGGAGCCACTGTGCGACACCAAATCGATTCTTAATGTCTATAAATGGTTTTGTGTCGCACAGTGGCTCCAATTGGAAAAAATGGTAATAAATAAACGCATCCCTGCGGAGGAAATTCCGATGAAACCGCATTCGAGAATTTGGTTATCAAAATTAGGCAAGGACGGTGGCAAAATGCTGGAGTGCCAAACAATTTTTCGGCGCTAGGGACGCTAAGGTTAAGGTGTTCCGCCCAAGTAGGTCTGAAGTTGACGTCGTCGAGGCTGCAAACAACCTACTGGTTGGAATGCAGCTTTCAGAACCACAATAAAAACACTACCACAATGGCGATAAAAATCGTCCAGATTAATCTGAAGCACTCAAAGTGTGCAACAGACAACCTAAAGGTTCTCTTAGCCGAATAGAACCTCGACATATGCACGGTACAGGAGCCATGGGTAGCAAACTTCGAGGTTAAGGGGTTCCCGAGGTCCACGTACAAGGTACTATATGCTAAAAGTAATGATAAGCCCAGATCATGTGTAATAGCCAAAAACATACTAATATATTTCTTTGCGCACAATTAAGTTCAGAGGAACTTACTCTTGCGAGGATCGAATTGACAGACGGTAAGAGCTTCCTCATCGCATCATGCTATACGGCACACGACAAGGTAGCACCACGAGACGAAGCGAAAGCTGTCGTTCGATCCATTGGCGCCAACAAAGACATCTTCCTCTGTTGTCATGGCAATGCTAGCCATACAATATTGAGCAGTAGTGAGATCAATGACAGAGGTGAGCATATCTTATATTTCATTAACCTTAGTAAACTAACAATATGTAATTCCGGCACTTGGCCGACTTTTATCTTTTCGAGTTCGGTCAGGTTTAGTGGGTGGGAAGAGGTTCTGGATAATACCCTTGCATATGACAAATTCAGGTTTTCGATTGACAAGCGGAGAGTATCCAATAAGATATCCTTCTCTGATCATAACTGGATACTCTTCGAAATTACATCACAAAACAAAGAAAAACAATGCTTCAGAAACCCGAGGAGAACCGATTTTAACAAGTTCAACGGGACTTTGAAACAAAAATGTAAAAGAGAGCTCAGACTCCTCTGCAGAGTCACTAGACATTCTTCTTAACACCCACTTCCCAGGCTGTACGGACACGGCTAGTGCGACCACTTCATTTGGTGGGCAACAATATGCTGTCAATGTGGATTTTTTTATCTCCGGAGAGAATCTCATTGGCAATCGACACCTTCTCTCCGTTTAAATCGCCAGGTCCTGACGGAATTACGCCAAAGATGCTACCGAGTGCGAAAAATCTATCATACCTTGGCTTTTTAGGCTCTATAAACTTTGCCTCTCTTTCAACTACGTTCTAACCAGCTGGAGGAATGTCAGAGTAATTTTCAATCTCAAGATTGGCAAACGATCTCACAAGGATGCAAAAGACTTCAGACCAATCAGCCTTTCATTTTTCTTGGTCAAGACACTGGAAATATTAATAGACTTTCATATTAGACATCAACTTGTAGGGTCGTCAATACTCTCAGATAGTCAGTATGCCTACCTTAAGGGACGCTCTACCGAAACAGCACTACACGAGGTGGTAAGGTTCAAAGAGAGATCCCTTGAAAATAAACAATATGCTTTGGCCGCCTTCCTAGACATTAAAGACGCCTTTAACAATGTGTCAGTGACAGCCATCCAACAGTCTCTCCGGGATGTCGATGTAAAGGAATACATCAGCAACTGGATTGTCACCATGTTGAAGGGAAGAAACGTCACTGCAAATTTAGGCAATAGCGAAAAGTCAAAATGGGAATGCAGAGAAATACCACAGGGTGGGGTGATCTCACCTTTGCTTCTTGTATTCTAGTTGTTAGCACAACTCTTCTCAGACTAGACGCTGCGGAAGTAAAAGTTGTGGCCTATGCGGACGATGTAGTAATAATGGTATCAGGGATGTTTACGGACGTGATAAGCCATATCATGTCTGAAGGCTTGGGTACACTTTACAAATTGGCTACAGGTTGTGGCCTACGAGTGAACCCTAGCAAAACGGAACTGGTACTATTTACTACAACAACTAAAGTTCAGAGCTTTAGACTCCCTCGGCTGCATAATATGGAACTGTCTCTATTGAAAAATGCAAAATATCCAGGAGTTATCCTGGACACTAAACTATCGTGGAAACTAAATGTGCAACACAGGGTCAAAAAGGCCACAGTTGCCAATTACTCCTGTCGCAGGATGTTTGGTTCTAAATGGGGCTTAAGCCCTTACATGCTTAAATGGATGTACAAAGCAATTGTACGTACGGATCTGTAGTATGGTGATCCGCCATAAGTAAGAAATATGTAGTAGACCAACTATACAGGATACAGACATCTACTTGCATCGGTATTACTGGATGTTTACGTACTAGTCCTTCAGAGGATCTGAACGCTATACTAAACCTAATTCCGATCAACCTTCATGTATTGGCTGCATCCTCAAACAGTGCGGCATCTGGGAGGCCAAGCCAGAATCCTTGGTTACCACCGACACTGAGAAAGCTCACCGATTACATGGTACCTCATCTAGACTATGACAGTACGTTCAAATTCTGTATTCCATCCAGATGGGAGTGGAAGGGGGCAAACATAGAAAAAGACTTCAACTTCAGAATGTATACTGATGGATCGAGACTGATCTGCGGTGTGGGCTCTAGAGTCTTCTCGAAGTATCTTGTAATAAAACTCTCCTTCCGACTTCCTGATAAAGCTAGTGTATTTCAGGCTGAAATATTGGCTATAATGGAGGCGGGTAGAGTGCTGATTGACAGTGGTGTCAAAGGTAGAGTGGGCATCTTCGGTGTCAGCCAGGCAGCACTTCTGGCTCTAAGGCCACACACTACTTTTTCTACTTTAGTTAGCCAACGCAAAGATGTGTTATCCAGAAATTTTTTAAACATAAGAGGATTGCTATAAATAGTAAAGAGATAAAAATTAACTGCCTTATTTATAAAAAAATATATTATGCTAAGTTATTAAATTAGTTTGACTTAAGTTCATTTTTAATTTAATCTTTCGATCAAATTATTTTTTTATTTAAGAAAGAAATTTTAAAGCATGTAAATGTTGAACATTGAAAGAAAAATTTGGCTGTACGGAAGGATGAACTTAAGCCAAACTAATTTAAAAATTTTGGACTAAAAATTCATAACTCAATTAAAATATATTATGTTTATTTGACAACTATTGTAAAGAAAGTCGTCAAATAAGCTCTTAATAAACATAAAATATTTTTTGTAAGTAAAAAAATAAGCATTAAAAAATTAAGTTTAGTAATATTTTCATGCAGGTAAACAAAATCCTTCTGAAAATTTTAATATATTTAGGTAGGCCTGAAACTACTCTTGAACTGAAGACCTCAGGGTTAGTAGTTAAACGCGCTAACTACTCAGCCAAAACAGCAACCTCAGATTGATTGCCCTTTTTCCAATTGGAATCACTGTGTGCCGGGTATACGCTAGTAGTATAATTTTCTTTAATATAGCAGCTTTTCCATAAATTTTTTTCAATGTTGCGTACAGAGTTACCAATTTAGTGCCTTTTGCGCTAGTTTTACCGCTTTATGATGTACCAAAAGTCGCATTTTTTTCTACATCGCTCTTTTAAATAAAGCCGTGAATTTGCGCTTTTTTGTCAAAAAATTTTTTTACAGCGCTTTTTTTAAATAAAACGGTAAATTGCGGTTTTTTGTCAAGAATTTTATTTGTTAAAAGTGTTTTATTTTGGCTTTATTTTAAAATTTAACTTAATAATAACTTGAAATATTGAACACATGTAGTTCGTTTTCTGTCCTGTAAACGAAATAAAAATTCATGTTTTTTAAAGTTTTTTCTTTCAACTGAATTTAATCTAGAGCTTTTTAGTGCTTTTTAAGGAGGTGGACAGCGCTATTTGGTTTTGAATAGTTCACAACACTGGTTGCGTTGCTGCAGTGCCAACTTCATTTAGCCTTCGTAGCGTACAGCGTTAGGCGAGATTTCGCATATTTAATTACACATTCTTCTTAATTGATGTAATGTTCTTAATGCCTCTCGTATCGTCTTATTTACATAGATATTATCCACTATTTTTGTATTAAAACTTCAATACTAGACATTTTTTCTTTTTTGGAATCTTTAATTTCAGATTGTTGTTATTATTCTTTAATCTAAACAAGTTTAATTTACATTAATATGTTTTTAAAGTTATGAGAAATAAAAGCAACTGGTCAGTCAATATAATCTTTAGTTTAGATGATACTTGAACTGGATTCAGTCAATATAGAATTTGTTTTGAACTCAATAATATTGATGATTTTGCTTCTTAATTTTTTTATTTTTTAAGATTTTTCTATTGTTTGAATTTGGCATCACACTAGCATAATATGTATGTCCTTACTTTTTCCTTAACATGTTGTTAAATGTCTGCCTTTTTATATTCTTAACTTTACTCTAGTTTTTCTTTTTCTTAGTAGATTTATTTTTGTTGGTTAGCAAAGAAAATGAAAAGTAAAAATATCCTGTGGCTGTAAGTATAAACATTTAAGGGAATCGTCTACATTTTGTACATAAAATTAAAAAAGAGGAGTATGATGTTGTGTAGGTGTTGTAGTTGTTGATGGTTACCATAATGTTGGCTTTTGACCACATAAACACACAAACACATGCCATCAGACAATTTGATATGAATGTTTACATTTACTCTTTCCCTGATACCAGGAGAGACATGGAAGTATAATGTAGGAATAGCAATATACTGTTGCTTGTCTAAGACATTTTATTCTTTTGTATATGTCTGGTTATTTTGGAAAAATAACTTGTTTTTTTAACAAGTTGTTTTTGATTTTTTTCTATTTTTAGCTATTATTTATTTTAGCTCATTTTTTTTCTTCTTTTTTGGTGTGCTTCATTTCTTGTTGATCCCTTAAGTTATTTACCCATTTAAGGGTTATGGCCTAAAGGACTTTCGCAAAGTATGTCATTAAGCTCGTGCAGTAAACGCGATAGTCGTATGAGAATGGTTATGAAGCAAGAAACTTTCACCGAGTTTGAAATTTCTTGAGAGGTTTATAGCTGCAATGGGAAAGTGATTAGCTTTTCACTCACTATCATACACGCTGACGATTATATATATTACTCATGCACAACCTTGTGTAAAGAAAAACTAATGACGATCCCAATAGACCAGGATTATGAAATATTAAGAAAATGGTTTAATAGGCAACATATAATTTTCACTTTAACTACAGAAATTTATCAGAAAGAGTATTTAAAGACAGCATACGTTTGAATTGCACCAGGCGATAAAATACAGTAAAATCAACAAGTGGAATTGTAGTTTAGCCGATAGTATGCTAAACTTTTAACCAGAAGGTCGCAGGTGCGATGCTTGCAAGGCTTAAGCAGTAGAGCTGTTTGTCTAAAGTTTTTTTTCGTAATTGTTTGGCCTTGAACTTAGGTTCTCACAACTTTTCGCATATTTTAAGTCAACGCCTTTACCATCTCAGCTAAGTCATCTTATTATATAACGACAACACAAAGAAAACATAGACGTGCAGTGACTTGCTTGATTTCAATTCAGTAATTTTTGTCATAAAGCTATTTTCTTTGTTAGCATTTTAAATTATTAATTATAACTATAAAAATTGGTAATTCTACCATCAAGAATAATTTTTGTTTTGAAACATGGATTTTTCAAATTTATCTCTCCTTTTTATATACAAATGTCCCAAAGTAATAGACATAATATGACTTACAGTTTTTAACGGTTACACTAAATTTCATTTTCTGTAAAGGAATTCAAAGAAATAGTAAATATTTTGTCCCGGAACGGACCAACAAACAAATTTGTAAATATAGACAAAAATATCTCAAAAATTTCATTGCAAAAACGTGTTATTGTTGTACACAAAACAATTTACTAAGCCAAACAAAAAGATTTACTGGACTTTCTGAAAAATATCAAACAATATTTTGTCTGAATTTATAAAACAATTAGACTAAATATACTATCAAATATTAAACAAAATAGTTTACTTAATCAAACAAAAATATTTACTGGATTTTTTTAAATATATTAAACAAAATTTTTGTCTGCCTCATCATCATTAGTGTTGTAAAAAGTTCCTACTTTTGACTACTCAATACTACTCGATACAATCTCAACTGGGTACTCGATACTACTGGATACTTTCAACGGCTATTTTATTTGAAAATAAAACTGCTTAATGAGTTAAAATTCACTGTGGCTGAGTAGTAGCGATGCTAGCCTATCAGTCCCGCCATAGACCCTGGAAGTTTTCCGCAGACCAGCTAATCGCTTTGCGGGTTGTGTTTGTTTAAAAATAAAATAAAAAAGATTTACGTTACCCATATCTGACAAGAATAATATGACCCAATGGCAAAATATATAAAGAAAAGTTATCTTAATTCAATCGAAAAATAATATATAGGAAGGAGTTTGACTGAAGATGGAATGCATGGGAATGCCTTTAAAAAGTTGAAACTATCCTAGAGGGAAGAGAACCTGTCACAAGACAATGTTCAAGTTCCGAAACTTTATATGAAAGGGACTGGCAACTTTAACATGACATTGTCATTGGAGGGAGTCAATTGACATAATTAAGATACTCAGTGATAGGGTCTAGACGCAAACTTAAGGTACTTGTCCTGTGTTGATTTATTTAATACTAGTTAAATTACTGAACATTAATCATATAAGTGTTATTTGGAAAAAAATCTGCTTGTACAGTGAGAAGGTATTTTGCTAAGATTGCTGTTGTTCACAAAATTGATTTGATCTCTTTTTACCGGTCACAACTCAGGAGCATTTTGTAGCAATCCCATTTTCACCAATCATGGGATAAGTACGTTCCAGCCAATTAGTACAACATTTACCGCAGTGCACATAGGGGCAAAAGTGTATCAAACCGCGCGATAAATCATCAGCCATATTTGTATAGGAAATATTAATAACAAAGGAAAGGTAATTTTCTATATATATAAAATATATAAAGATATTTAGCCTTTAAAAGAAATTTATTAGAAAAAAGCAACAACAAAAAAAAAATATATATATATATATATATAAGAAATATTTTTTATTCTTCGGTGTTACTATTTTTTGTTACTCCCCTGTGGAAAAATTTTATATCAATTGTCTTCAACGTAATTGTCCTTTTACTGGTAAAAAAGGGAGTGAAAATGGCGATATAATGCATAGATGAAAAAGAAAAATGGGCTTAATTTTGGCGCGTGACATATAAAGTGAGTATATTAAAAGCTAGACATACACAGGCGCACAGAATTTAATGTCGGTTTAAAAGGCCACCAGAGACAAAATTTAAGATACTGCCAAGCCACAAACAACGATGTGCAATATGATGAAATCGGTCTTCAAATGGCGGCGCTATATACAAAAAATAACAATATGGCGAGGCAAAAAAAATTGTTTCTCTTTTAGAAACGTCATTCATTTAGAATATATGTTTTGAACAAAAGTTATGTAAAAAAGTATCCTCTTGCAAACGACATAATTTTTTTTAGATCTCATCTTTGATTTTTTATTTATCGATTGAACTCCCCATATGTCTGCCCCTACGTGCAGCGTAGTGATAGAATATAGTAATAAATTCAGTAAAGTACGACTTTGGCTCGCACACGCAGGGTTCCGTACGAATACACATGTGTATATCCCCTTTCGTTTTTGTCCTTTTTTCATTTTGGAAATTTTCGCGTTGTGCTTTTTTGTTTAATTTCAGTTTTTTGTTTTTTTTAATATTTTTTTTTTTGTTTTGGTAATTTTTTTGCTTTGGCATTTTTTTCATTTTCGTGATTTTATTCTTTTTTTGGATTTTTCGTTTTTTGCATTTCTTTTTTTTTTGTTTTTGTTTTTTCCGATTTTTTTCGGTGATTTGTGGGTCTTGCGTTATTTTTTGTTTTAACGTTTTCTTCGCTTTTTAAAGATATTTTTAGATTTAGCGATTCATTTTATTTTTTGCGCTTTTTTCAGTTTGGCTCTTTTTTCGATTTTGGGGATCTTTTTCGTTTTAGGTTTTAGCGATTTTTTTGCCTTTGACCATTATTTTCATTCTGGCGGGTTTTTGGCGATTTTATTTAGTTTTTGTTTTTTTTCGTTTTGGTCATTTTTTAAATTTTATTTTCGATTTATTTTCGTTCTTGATGATATTTTTAGTTTAAGTGATTTTTTAAGGTTTAAGTGGTTTTTTCGTTTTGACGACTTTTTTCGGTTTATTGCGTTTTTTAGTTTTTTTTGCTGTATTTTTAGTTTTGGTGATTTTTTGCGTTTTAGCGATTTCTTTATTATCGTGGCTTTTTTCATTACATTTTTGTTTTAGCGTTTTTTTTAAATTCAAAGATTTTACCTCTTACGGTTTCCAAGATACAGCAAATTGTCTAAATAACTTAGTGAAAATTACATTAACTAATAGAACACCTTTTAATTTTTATTATTTTAAATATCAGTGTTGATTAGTGTAGTCTATTCTACAGACTACACCAATTAACCCTGACTTAGAAAATTTAAAGTGTCTAGGTATTAGTGTCTGTATATAAGTGTCTGTATATAAGTGTCTGTATATTCCACCCTTTAATTTTTAGCTATCATATATTTGTTGTTGTAGCGGCCGAATTTTTACACATTCTGTGCACGAGAAAACAGCTTGTGAAAGACAAACAGACGGAGAGCGTAGCGAAAACAATAGGGTCGCTTTACACTTTTGGTGTATGGAACCATAAAAATCGCGGTTTTAAAGTGGTTATTCGAATGAAATTTTTATTAAATATTCGTTCGAATATTAGAATAAAACTTTTAAATTATTCGGCTGTTTGAACAAGAAAAAACCAGAATAATTGGCAACACTAATCTAGAGCTTGGTCGTCGTTTAAGCCCTATAATAAAATTTGATCACCAATGTTTGTTTTTTTTTAGAAAATCCCCCTTTTTAGCAGTGTTTTTTACAATTTGTTAGAATATAACCAAAAATTATAGTTATGTGGGGGAGTTAGAGCGTAAATTTGTTCCACCAAAATATTATGACGATCTTGCAGCAAATGGGCAATATTTTCTAAGACTTCAACAATTAAATTGTTTTTCTTCAGAGGCCTAATTGTATTCATACATTAATATCTATTTATTTATTATTTCTTAACTTTACAACATAAATTGCCATTTCTTTTTATTGTATACAGAAACATGTGTATATTTTTATTTAAAATTTCAAATAAAATGTTCTGCTGGAATGCTGATGATGAGAATTGAATATTGAATTCTCATACACGTAAGAATCGATATGTATTAAACAAACTAAAATGAACTGGGAAGAATAACAAAAAACAAGGAATATACATAAGACATGAAATGAATACTAATCGTTTGGTTTCGTTGGTTGCTTATCCAAATACAAACTCTTAATAATTCAATGATTTACAAAATATATTCGTTGTCCGTTTTCTAAAGGCAGGAGTCAATGGAAATCTTCTTAGCTCAACAGTAAATCGAACAGATTTCATTAGATGTAGCTATAGTTTAATTTTTTCCCCTCCTTACAAGCGTTGTTCTTCTCTAAATAATTTTTTATTAAATGATTTGTAGAAATAGGCGTAATTATTTATTATTTCAAATCAATAAAATGTGTTTTAGTTTTTTTTATTTAAGCCTGTTGTGGATAATGATGCGCACGATTTGTTAAATTTCTGATGAGCCACTACAGGAGTGTTTAGTAAGGATTATTGATAAATTACATGGGTTTTATTTGATTTTTTTCTTGCAAAGCATTTTGTAAATTGATTTTTTTTCTTCCATACAACGGATATGAAGCTGATGAGTATTAAAAAATACGTTTGCTATTAAAATTCTTAAACAGTAATAAATTACTGATTGTGGCTTGTGTAAAAGTAAGTTTTTGGGCTTGAGTTAGTATAATGTTGGCCATATAAATTATAGATATATGTATTTAATGTAATATTAGCTAAAAATAAATATAAAGCGAATGTCATATTAAGTATAAGTATAATTGACTTCGTATCTGTATTATTTGCCTAGAAATGAAATGAATATGCAGTCATTAAACAAAATGTTTTGTTATCATAATAAATGAACAGAATTTTTTTTAAAAAGATACGGATGTATGCATAACAAGAACTTGGCTGGAACTTACCATAAGTGACGGAGTGGGTATTAGAGCTATACCACACAGTTGTACACTAAAAACCACAACATGTTGTAGTCCTGACTCATCACTATATTGTTCACAGATTTTTAATATCAAATAGTTCAGTACAACTTGTTAAGAGCCAATTTAATTTCTTCGGTTTTGCTATCTGCATACCAAGTTTTCGTGGCGCATGTGGCCCATATTATCTATATCCATGTTTTGTCTGAACTAAATTTTTTGTAATTGAAAAATGAATTTTTTTACGGTTTTGTCCATAAAGTCAGTCCACTTCTAATAAATGGATACACATAAAAGTTTCCTCAAACGGTATTTGTTTCTGAATCCATGCTTTGCATAGCTTTGGGATTTTATAACATATGCGCTAAATGCAAAACTTAACTACAAAATAGTTCGAATTCGGAAAGGTCCATGGCGAACATATGTGGTAATTGGATTTAATTTTTTTTCTACAATCTTTATGAAGATACCTTTTACGCAAACATAAAATATTTTTAAAAATTTTATATGTTATTGTTTACCGACAAAGAAAAAATTGTTACAATAAATCGGTTGTTATTCTTGAAAATACTGGACCAAGGCTTTGAAAAATGGGGAAATTTTAATTTTCAGATAAGTATATAACAGATTAATGTTTAAACTTCTAAGCATTGACAAATTCTTCATAGCTCTGCTCCTGAGCAATATGGATATCTCATTTTCTTAAGTTGCATAAAAACAAACCTCTCCTATATCCATGATACGTTCAGAAATGGCTCATTTATATTCAAAAGATTTTGATTATGTCCCACTGTGCATTTGACGTGTCATAGAGTGCTTCCGATCGGAAAGAGGGTAATAAATCTGTATCTTTGAAACCTGCGATCCGAATACAAAATCGTGTATGTAAAAATCATAAAAGGAGACATAAGCTTTAAGAATGTTGAAATTTATATCATCCAGTTGAAACACACGTTGAGATAGAGGGTGTCAAATTTGAATACATCGGACATGCAAAATTATATCGGCCTTATAACTTTTACAAATTTTATCCGATTTAAATGAATGTAAACTTCTTGTAAAGTTTTTAAATATACATATAAAAAATACAAATTACTATATTAAGATATCTAAAATATTTTCAAAGATATTTGGCTGTGAATTTTAAAATTTTGGTTTTTGGCCACGACTTAGTTCTCTACTCCGTCAATATCGCCGGTAATAGCACAGCGAAAATATTTTATGATTTTGAACAAAGTCCTAGACTATCAAGGATTTTGTTCAAATTTGTTCAAAATTTTAATGATCTCAATTCTTATAATAAATATAATCAAATAATAATAAATATAATCAAATTTAAGACTGTGAAATGAGCATGAAAAGTGGCTGAATTTTAACAGCAATAGAGTTTAATTGTTCGACGTTTTTCTTAAAAATTGTACGAAACTAATATATATTATTTTCAGTAGTTCAATAGACTAGACTGCAGAAATCAGTTCAGTTGAAATTTTAAATCGATTAGAGTATGCACGCTACATCTAGCATTGTACGAATATGTGCGAATTTTTTACGAAATTTTAAATTGATCGCTTAAGAAAACCCCCTATCGAGTTTTCTAAAGTTCTCTACAAATTATATTAGATGTGTTTAGTGTAATTATTCTGGTTTTGGGTTGTTAACCGTCCGCTAAAAAGTGTTACCAGGAGAGCAGATTTTCTAAGAAAAACTAAAATTTTGCGAAGCATTTTATTTACGTGCATGGAAACTGCACTAAAGTTTATTTTTAAAGTTCCGTACACCAAAAGTTAAAAGGAACTATATTGTTTTCGCTATTCTATCCGTGCATTAGTCTGTCTGTCTGTCTGTCTGTCTGTTTGTCAGTCTGTTTATCATATAAGGCTGTTTTCTAGAAAGCCGTAAGAGGTACGGACATTTAATTTGCAGAGAAAATGTATATATCCACAACAACAAATATATGAAAGTTGAAAATTAAAGGGTGTTCTAAAGCGCGAAACGAAACATGTTGAAATTCTAATATAATATACAGACACTAAAATATAGGTAATCGAAATCTTCAGACTACAGCAAAAAAAGCTAAAAATAAAAAAAAATCCAAAACTAAAAATATAGCCTAACGAAAAAATCACCAAAATGGAAAAATCGTTTAAATGAAAAAATATATAAAAAATCGCTAATATGCAAAATATTACTAAATCTAAAAAAATCGCAAAAATAAGAAATATCGCAAAAAAACAAAAAAAATCACATAAAAGTCATCATAACGAAAAAAATCGACACAACGAAAAAATCTACAAAACGAAAAAAGCGCCAAACTAAAAAAATCACCAAAAACTCAAAATATAGTCGATAACTGAAATAGCCAAAAGAAAATAAATCGCTAAAACTAACAAAAATCGCCAAAACTCGAAAAAACCCCAAAACGAAAAAAGTCGTCAAAAGTAAAAAAAAACACCAACAACAGAAGAAAATCATCAAACTAGCAAAAAATGGCCAAAAACAAAAAAAAATTGCCAAAACAAAAAAATAGCAAAAACTAGAAAAATCGCCCAAACTAAAAACTATCGACAAAAACACAAAAATTCCACAAAACGAAAGAAAATCACGCTAAAATTAATATGTACGATACATATGATTTATGATATTCGTACGGTAAGCTTCGTGTGCGAGTCAGAGACGCTTTTTACTGAATTTTTAATTTTTTTTCTTTATTATTTATTAAAAACATAACTGCCTTCTTATGTTTAAAGTAAGTTAACGAAATACCATCATATTACTCATATGTATAAAAATATTGTCCTAAAATATTGGAAATCCGCATTTTCTTCATATATATTTTTTTTTCGAACTAAAAATTCTAAAAAAATTTCCGTTTAATATATGGTTATACATATATATTACACTTTTTTCATTTGGATTGGATGCCAATTTGTTTGATTTGCATTGAACGTGCAAAAAAAGGCAAAGAAATTATAAACATATTCAATCAACATAATTAAATTGATTAAATAATAATCAAAGATAAAAATTTTATAGCTTATGCAATGTTTTTGTTTAGTAATTAGTAAATAACTGAACTATTAAGGTTGTCTAAAATTAAACGCAGATAATGTTTAATTTTTTTAAATAAGAACAAACGCTTTTAAAGTATCTGTTAATAGTGCTGATTAAAATTCCCAGTACGTTATATACTTGTACAGCGCGAATTTTGTCATTATTTGGAGTGCCAATAGATTTTCAATATGCTTTCATAGAGCCATTACTAAAAGAATTGGCTGGAAGGGGTAATCAAACAACATCGATCTCAAATTACCCGAAACCGAAGAAGTGAAAAATGTCCGTAATATTTTTGGTTGAAAAAAAAATAAAAAATAATTTGATGGCGAGTGATTATCTAAATGATATTTTAGGATTACTTTTAATTGTTTTTCCTATTATAGACTTTCGTAATTTTACAATTGAAAATATTCGGTCGAATTATTGCGACATTATAGATTGTGTATTTCAAATATTTATAAATATTCTTAGCGATCCAATAGCACGCCATGTAATTGATAATAAAAAATTCAACTTAATTCTTTTAAAAGTTAATTTCTCGGAATCGTTTTTTTTTTACTTATCAGAGTATTTACAATTGTTAAAGTACCAATAGTAGGTGTTTCCAGTTATGGTGCACATGTTTTAGCTGATGAATTAGTAGGCAATATTAGTCCAATGTCTTATGTACCACAAGTAATGTTATCTCTAAAAAAATTAATTTTTGGCAAAGACTTTTAAATGTTTTAGTAAATTTTGTAGAATGGCCTCAGTATGATTTGAAATAGATGCCTGCACAAAAACAAATATTTCCCAGTACGTTATATGCAGCGCGAAATTTGTCATTATTTGGAGTACCAATAGCTTTACAATATGCTTTCATAGAGCCATTACTAAAATAATTGGCTGGAAGAGGTCATCAAATAACATCGATCTCAAATTACCTGCAAACCGAAAAAGTGAAAAATGTCCGTAATATTGTGGTTGAAAAATATAAAAAAATTGTTTGAGTGATTATCGAAATGATATTTTAGCACTACTTTTAATTTATTTTTCCTATTATAGACTTTCCAGATTTTACAATTGAAAATATTCAGCCGAATTATTACGGCATTATAGGTGATATACGAGTATACAGTTGTGTATTTCAAATATGTATAAATATTCTTAGTGATCCAACCGTACGCCACGTAATTGATAATGAAAAATTCTACTTAATTATTTTGGGAATTATTTTCTCGGAATCGTTTTTTGACTTATCAAAGTATATACAAGCACCAATGGTAGGCGTTTCCAGTTATGATGCACATTTTTTAACTGATGAATTAGAAGGCAATATTAGTCCAATGTCATATGTACCACAAGCAATGTTATCTCTAAAAGAAAAGAATTTTTGGCAAAGACTTTTAAATATTTTAGTAAATTTTGTAGAATGGGCTCAGTATGATTTGAAATACATGCCTGTACAAAAACATATACATGAATTTTACTTTCCTAATGCTAAACTAACATTTGAAGTAGCCAGAAAGAATTTCTCATTGACACTGCTTAACGATACTTTTTCCTTGACACTACCAAGATTTTATGTGCTCAATATGATAGAAGTTGCAAGATAAAATATTGTAACAAGACCGGATCCTATAAGACCAGGCATTACAAATTTACTGTAGAATAACCACTAAATCGCTAGATATTTAACTTTTTACAAGCAAAATTCTTTATTTAAATGTTTACTTGTTATTTCAAAGATTTTCCTATTAAAATATGTCGCTACTGAAAAATTACCGCCATATCTTGCACAATGAAATTATATATGACAAAGAAAAAATTTGAACACATTTTTTACGAAAATTTCACACACAAAAAAATACAAGATAAATATTTCAGGACTCACTTGCCAATTTACTTTGAGAAAAATTACAGCAATTTCATGTACAGCAAGACATCAAAATATTCCCTCAAATCGCAGCCAAGAAAAAAAGACAATTTAGTGGCAGACATTTACAAAAAGAGACACACAAAAAAAACGAAAACTGAATATTTAATACAAAATAAAGGTGATATAAAAAAGGTAACAAAGTAATCTATTCAGACAAGTAACTCATTTTTAAATACAAATTTATGTTGTAACCTGGCAAATTTTTAATGAACAAAACTTTGTCATTCTTATGATAAATTGAATGATGGTATGAACATACCCCCAGAACAGTACGTACAGAACAAGTATTTAATAAAACAATTGCTGCTGCTTGCTACTTCTAAATAATGTCAGTTAGATGTAGAAATTCATTCAACATTTATAACAAACTTTTGTTTCTATTGTCTGTAGTCAAAAGTAAAATAACAACATATTTCAAGGGATGAATAAATGAAACGCGTAATATAATAACATGAACTTTGGAAAGGGGAAAAAGCTGGGTTACAATTATTATTTTAGTTATACTACTACTTAATGTACAGACAAATTGGATTGTTTCATTTGATATTTTTGTCATAAAAATTTGATTAATTTCTTATGCTTAATGGCAGGTAATAAATTTTAGTTAATAAAACATTAAACAGCTAAAACATTGTTAGAGTATATAAAAAATATGTAGGTTAAAACAAGTTAATTTTTCAAATCTAATTTTACAAATTAGACTAGAAAAAAATACCACAAAGAGAAAAATGTACATAATTTGAATACGAAAAGGGTTTAGACAAGGTTTTTGTAACAAACGGGACACCATACTGGCAAAGATAATTCGAGTACACTGATTTCAATGGTGCTAACCGTTTTTCGAAGTTAGCTCTTGTTAAATTAATATGCTAAAATACAACAAAAAGGATATTTTTGTACTTTTGTGAAAATTTTCGAATTTAAAATGGTTATATTAATATAACATAAGGCGACGCTTTGATTTTTTCATAAAAATTTTACTAAAATGTAAACTTAAAAAATTTTAAGTTTTAATCATCTAAATTCTCCTAAATTTGCAAAAAAAAAACTTTGTACTGTAATTTTTTTGGCCAAATTAGCTAAATTTTAATATTAAATGCATGCCAAAAGTATAAGAAAATCGTTTTTATGGTAATTTAATAAGAACATGCTAAATTGTGAATATCGCGGAAAGGGCTCAGACCATTGAATTCAGTGTACTCGAATTATATTTGCCAGTATGGTGACCCGCTTGTTATATTTTGAGACTAGCATAGTGTCATTAAAGCAAGTTTCGCAAGTCGTCTATCCAACTTTTATGAAATTTCACACCATTCGATCAATAAAAAATTTTTAAATGATGAAAGTGCTATTTTCAGTTTTTAGCATTTTAGCTAGTGATCAGAGAAGATCTTCAAGAACAACTAAGCGTAAGTGTTTTTGAGATCGGTTTACATTCGTGTCACTGAAAACAAATTCTCACGAAATTCAAAATGAAATACATATCGCTTCTTTAATGCATCATCAGGAAAACTGAAAATATGGGCAAAAAAAGTGTTTATGCATAATAAATGTGCACCAAACATTAAAAAATATGCTCACAAAATCTAAAAAAAATATGTTCTTAAAACTTTATTATTTCCTTTAAAATTTATAATTTTTATTTAAAAAATTTATTATTTGACATATTGTCATAATTTTATTTTAAATGAAGTTTATTTCTTGATAGTTAGACATTGTCTATATGCATTACATTGGTGCTTAACCAAATCGGCAGTAGACTTCAACGATGCCAACTGTTCATAGTTGTGACTGAAGTCTACTGACGATTTGGTAAAGCGCCAATGAAATGCATATATACAATGCTTAACTATCAGCAAATAAAATTCATTTATAATTTCTATACTTAATATGCATTGCTAGCCCCACGAATTATATAAGTCTGTGGACATTATTTCCCCTTCAAAAAGGAAATAATGTCCAGGGAAATATCGAATAGTTGCTTCGCAGAGTAAAGATTTTCTGTCTACTTAAAAATCGAAATTCTGCAAAGCCACTATTGAACATACCCAGAGGAGAAAAGCCTTAAGCTCGCTCAAAGGCCGGCTATACAAATAATATTTGTCCTGCCATTTGTACCATTTTCAAGGACTTTATTAGCATTTTTTATTTACATTCACCCGGATTATGGATATCGAAGTTGAATTTGTTGCTACGACAAAAATATGCAAATTTTTTTTATTCTATAAGAACTTAGCGTAGTCACAAATTCGACTTCGACGCAGCGACGCCATTTTTAGCACTTTTTTACGATATGGCAAAAAACGATATGACATACTGTGTTGTTATATCGTAAGTTTTTTACGATATGACAACACAGAAATATGACAACATCGTGAATGGTTATCTCTGTGTTTTTTATATCGTAAAAAACTTACGATATGACAACACAGTATGTCATATCATTTTTTGTTATATCGTAAAAAAGAGCAAAAAAAGGCATCGCTGCCCCGACATAGATAAAACGGATGAATATTTTCTTTTCAAAAGTACATAATTGAACCTTTTTAAATCAGTCAATAAACTCGGAATAAATTATTGCATGAGGAAAGTTTTTAAGAAATTTATGAAAAAATAAATTAGAGTAAATTTAAAATTGCAAAAGAAAAATTTTCTAAATATGAGAGAAACTAAAAAAATTTTCGATCACAAAACAGATTTTTTTGGTTTTTTTTTAAATAAGCATACTAACATTTAATAAGCCAAAATATGCTGTTATTTCTCACTTAAGTTTGAGAAAAATTGGTTCAATGTTGGATATTAGTTACTAGATTGGCGGGCTATGGGTTAACTTAGAATGTAAATTTGTTGTTATTGTTTGTGCTGTTTTCAAACAAAAAAATCACTGATTCAGTAAAGAACATTCACTGATTCAGTAAAACTGATAGAAAAACTTTTGTTTGAAAAATGTTTATGTATAATTGCTCGTCATATTACTTTGAAAGTGTATGCCGCCTATAAACATACTTTCGAAACAGTTAAGGATTCTGAAGGATTTTTAACAAATGCTTACGATTTTACATTTAATAAACATTATTATAAAAGAAATTAAGAAAAGCTTAAGTCCCACTATTTAAATAAGTTTATTCTCAAGTTGAATTGCAGTTTGGTTGCTATATGGTTTGTTTGAATATAGCAATCATACTGCAATGCACCTTAAGCTGTTCTTAGACTATTCCACAATCTGTTCGACTTCCGCACAAAATGCATCCCTGATATAATGTGCTGTTATTGCCTCTTTAAAAGTTGCCATAAACTCATTTGATCAGGGGTGCATTTTCTACAGAAGTCAATCGGCTTGTGAGATCGTGTAAAACATTTTTTATAAGCTATACTAGTCATGCACATACGTACAATTTTTTCACGAGGGTTCCGTTTTGATTTTTCTATAATTGCTACGATAGCCTCTTTCAATAAGTTGTAAAATGTTGTGTCTGTAACAGGGTAGTCATTTTAATCGACTTTTCAATTGTTCGATTAATCAATTAATCGAAATTGAGGTTTTTAAATTAATCGAGCAATCGAGTAAAACTATTATTTCATTCAAGTTATTCGAGTAAGCTACTGCTAAAAATTATTCGATTTAATCGGAAAATTATTGAATTTAATCGATTTTTTGTACATTTTTGTGAACAAAAATAAAACAAAACAAGTTTTTTCGCGTTTTTATATATTTTAATAATAAAAACAAAAGAAAACACAACACCTCTACATGCATTAGATCATAAACTGATCCTTTAAAATAGTTTTTTTTCACTATTCAAATGTCGCGCTTTGAGAACATTTTGCGCCAGGAAATATTTAATACCATTCCGGCCTGTCCTGCATTCAATGCAGAATAAAAATAATCGGATTTGGCATAACATAAGTGTTGTTATAAATATAAATACGGTTACACTTTGGAAATATTTGCCCAAAAAAAACGTAACCACTACTTTTGCTCAGAGTTAGTTTGATTTAACTTGTTTTTATATCACAAAATAAGTTATGATGCAAAAAGCTATTTTTATATTATTTTTAATAAATGCGAACCCATATTAAAAAAAAATATTGTTATTAAAAGAAATGTAATTTTAACTTGTCTGTGGATTACGTTTTTTTCGGCAAATATTTGCCAAGTGTGACCGTACTTAAGGCTTCTATAATTCCGAACATTACATTCGATATTTTACGAAACATTTAGTTAACTAGTTGCTCTCGAAATATCTTCTTTATTTCAAATAATTTTTTTTTATTTCCGAATTTTTTAAAAGACATTTGAAGTTGGTTTCTTTCTCCCTATTATTGTTACTACATTATTTAATTAATTTTTTTATCATGCGGACTATTATTAGTATGAAATAACGTTCGAATTGAATGGTAAATTTCATATAGATTAAAAAATTTTTCCAATTTTTATTAAGAAATCTACAAAAACTCATTAAAAAAAAGAAAATTTGCCTAAAATTTTTTAATCGAATTATTCGACTAATCGACCTAAATTACTCGAATAAATTTTTACTCGAAATTTAAATTTTTTGTTTGATCGAACATTATTTGTGTTTTATTGTTCGATTAATCGAGCAAACATTATTCGAGTGAATACCCTAGTCTGTAAGCTTATTGTAATATTTTTCTCAAGTCATTTAGTTTGTTGAAATGGTTTGTGGGGAATAAAGAGTAGTATATATCGAAAAAAAAAACAAATAAATGTACCGTTATTTGGACAATGGCCGAAATAAAAATTTTTATTATTATTTTCGATTTTAGCACATCCTAATTATCCTACAAAAGACATTAGAAGATGAATGATTTTAAAGCATTTATTTTAAGTTTCTTGTTTTACTTGGCTTTATTACTCCAAACATGTTGGTCTTAAATAAAAAATTATCAGAAACAGTTTTTTAGGAAATGTTGTCAGCTTTAACTTTGTATGCAGAATTTTTTTGCGAAAGGTTATATTTTCAGACCTATGAGCAGAAAACTAAAATATGTTACCTTAAAGGCTGATCAGCCGCCAAACACTGAGACTTTCTTTAAAAATACATATATTTGCCAATGACCAACTGTGCCAATTTTCAAACCTCTGCGTGTTATTTCATACGATTTGTCTAATTTAACTGGCCTATTTAAGTCCTCAAATTTACACCCCTTTTGCACATAGTTATACTGATTCGGCATAGCCCTTGCATTTAAGGTGTAACATGTGTTCAGTACTTTTATGAAAAAGACCACGATGAACATTGAATAACAGGTTTACGAAGCAAGAAAATTAACATATCAATATCTAGAAAACTCGAATCAATTTGTAAAAAAGGCAAAAGCCTTAGATTTCCCAAATTATATAAAATCATCCAGCAGAATCTTTCCCAACATGTTTGACTATCACATTATAATATGACTTATTTTTCAATATTATATGGCTTATTTTTCAGTCCAAGGAACAAATTTGCATATTCAATAATTGGACATGGTTGGGCCAATATGAAACTTTATTTGGAAGAACATTTTATTACAGTTATTTAACGTGATGAAGCTCAAAAAGTTATAAGCTCTGAATTTCGAAGTCTTTCACTTTGGAACAAAATCTGTAACAAACCGGATAACTTAAAATATTCTATAAGCTTATTACTTCTCTCATTATTTTTTCAATTAAGAAAAACTTGCAAAATCTCCTTTTAATACACCTACCACCACTTAATATATGTATATTTCTCAGGGGGCCTTTCTTCCTTTGTTCATTTATTTACTCAATAGCTTGTTTTCCATCCAAAACACTTGCAGCTTGTTAACAAATTTGACAAATCTATTTTGACATTTGTATAGCAGACTTAAAAATAAAATACCACAAGCAAGTAAAACCACTTAATCTGTTATGCAGCGAACTTGTAAAGTATAATTTTGGGGCGTTTTTTAACCCATTTCTTATCTTTTCAAGTCTTTATTTATTAATATATTTTTTGTCGTTAAGCTGACCCTTCGCTTTCCACCACAATAAATATCTCCACTATGGCGATTCAGTGTAACAAACCGCACAATAGCTGCTAAAGATATTACAAAAATATTATGGTTATTATAACACCCTTTACGAAGGGGTTAGAGTTTTGTTTATTTTTCCGCCTTCATTTTCCTTCATTCAGTCATTCAGTTTTCCTTGAGAATATAAAAAAAAAGTGAATTAAACTTTTCTTTGCCACTTAGTTTATATTTAGTTTATACTTCCTTTTGTCATTGCAACCATTTACAATAGCAGTAATTTGTATGCAGTGGCAGTTGAACAAAAATGTCAAGTTGAAAACCATGAAATTCAAAAGTGCTATTGGGTGAGAGAAATTTCATAACAAACAGCATAAATTGTTTCGGAAAGAATTAAAACAAAACATGAACAAAGATGGTTTTTATATATGGGTGATTCTTATTCTAAAGGTAAATTGGGAGTTTTTTTTTCTTTACCAATGTAACCAAATGGAATATCAGTATGTAGGATTCATATTATAGTTTTCGCTTCATTCAGTGGATCCTTAATGGGTATAGGACATGAAAGCACTATATATCTACTCTCCAGAAATAAGGAAATTATAATAATTGCAGGAGAAAATTAAAAGTTATTACCACCTTTTTAATTTTGACTTGGGCTTACATTGAAAAATAACAAATTGTTATATATTAAAATAATTCTTTACAAACATTTAAGGTGCGAAAAGTAGCTCTTTTTACTAATAAAACTATTTTTTTTATAATCGCCCAGCAATGTTGAAAGTTATTGCAATTTCATATAATTATTTGTAGAAAAGTACGACCTACTTAATACTTACTTCGAAAATATAACAACCCATAGTGCAGTATTGGGGTGCTAATGGAGTAGTGAAGCTACTATATAGCCTCTCCTATTCAAATGACAAACTTTCCTGCACGTGGCGTACCCTGCCGATAACAGACGAGGCTCTGTAGACCGGCGTTGGGCGGAATACCACTAAGAGCCGAAATGACTAAATACATTGCACACTGCCCGCCTGGAGGCGATGCTGGCAGCCCCAGCTTCAGGATCGTATGTTTAGCCCAATCAGTTACTCATCTTAAAACACAATGATTACAGAAACCGTAACAAATCAAAGTTTCTTAAAATAAAATCAGAAGTTAACAAATAGTGTGTCAAAAAATTTTCGACTTAAAAGTGGATTCTGGTACCTAAAAGGGTGTAGAATAACATAAAATGACTTTTTCTCAAAACTTCATTTTCCCACACTAGGTCCCTTTTCTCGGAGAAGGTCACATATAGTTTCTATCCTTCAGCTGCTGTTAACTTTTTTCACGTCGTAAAATTTATGGATAAATTATATATAAATTTTTTTTGCGTAACGCTCAATACATTTATATACGAATTCAATATTTCTGTGGTTTTCATGAATTAGCGCGGATGTGCATTTTTGTCGAATTTGAGTTATTGATGCCAAATTGCATTATTTTAAATGCTCTTTTACGTGGACAAAAAATTTTGCTAATAACATGGACCCATTCCAAAATTTTTTTTCTAAAACCACCAACTTTTTTATTCATTCAAACTTAATTCTTAATTCACTGTAATAAATCGACTTACAGTTACATGCTGGCAATTTATTCCCGTTGAAAAAAACACATAGTCACAAGCGTTGTTACTTTTAAACACATTTCCGAAATATATTTTGGTTATTGTTCAGTTAATCAAAACTTATAGTGACTTGTGCGCAAGCATTTTCAAGGTAAAAAAGGTCTTGTGTGCTTGAATAAGTTCAATGTAAATAACTGTTATCGACATAAGCTTTTTTTCTGAACACAATTTTAGTGTCCTTCGCAAATTGTTTTTTACTTATTTTCTATGATCTTACCCTTAGGGAATTTTCGCCTAAAATTTTTACACAAACTTCTAACCACTTATATTTATATGACTGTTCAAAAAAAAAATTTTGATAAAAATCACTTAAACTCTGTAGTATTAGAAATGAAGTATTTCGGCTCTCCCGAAGAAATTGGTTTTCAGACAGACGCGCTTATTCAAGAAAACCACTGTTTTCATTCAGAACACACACTGCATTTTGAGTTTAAAACAATTCAGACGTATAATCTTGCATGTGTTCACTAAACAATTTTAATTAAATTATAAAAATATAGATAACACTCAATACATTTTTTTCACAAACCGTTTAAATATTTAGAAGCACAAACCTACGCCGTTATTTTAGTGTATGTTACTAATGCAATTTTAATAACTCAACTGAGTAATGAAGCATACTAAAAAAGCGAACCGCTCAATACACAAGACTGCGAAGAACAACAATTAAAAAAAGATTATAATTTCTAAAAATTTTCATAAATTTGATGTGTGAAATAAGAGAAGCAAATGCAAATATTCAAAAGCTGTTATAAATTTAATAACGATTTTCGAAATATTCATACTTTCTTCATGTGGAAAATCGACAGCATGCATTACGCATAAGCCATTTTTTGTGAAGAGAGTATAAACAGTATTTTCGTTTTGAACACATAATGGACTGTCGTACACAAAAAGAAACTTATGTACATTTATTTATAATCTATTAAATCATGATAAAGCAGTTTTCATTTTAAAATTTATACGTTTATTTTATGAATTGATTTACTATACTTTCAAGGGATACGATAAAATGATTTATCATGCCTGTACGTGGTTGCGTTTCGGAAAGTCACTCAATAAACGTTTTGGAACTAGTCCATTTTTATATTGATTTGAATAGAATCAAAAAATATCACTAAAAATGTTCTGCAATTAATGCCTTGGAAATTTCTACTTCTCTCAGCCAATACTTACAACAAATTTTTAATATCAACAACTTTAGCTATAAATGTGTCAGCTGTTATTGCATAGACAGCTTTCTTCTTTCTTCGGCCTAAATATGTTCCAACTTAGACCTTGCAGTTATTTTGTTTTTTGTTCTGAGTTTATACAGCGACAGTTAGTGGGAGTTGTGAAGAACTATTAGAATTGTCAAAACTATTTTCTGAAGGAAACATTTTGTCGGTCGCTGTGTTGCCCTAGAAAATGCATTTTATATTTGTTTGAACCTTTTCTTGTACTTTTTATTGTTCTTTAATATGAGGGTAAGGCTTACATACTATGTGTCTTTAAAGAGTTGCAATTCCTTTCTTTTTTCAGAGACAGAAATTAGTTTTAAAAAGTAATTGATTTCTTTTAGTTAAGATGAAATGGAAAAGCTGTATGACGAATTAAGGGGAAAGGGAAAAAGTGTCCAAAAAAATTCTCTTAATAAAATGGAAAATTGTGAAATGACTTCTAAAATATTGTATCGCACAAAAATATTACCGAGAACGAAGAACAAAATATGTGATCCAATTAATTTGGAGTTTTTTCTTTAAATATCTTTTAAAAACCATTTTGCTTGATTAAAGGCTATAATTTTTATCATCTGTTGATTGCATCCTCCAGCACACTGTTACAACCATCTATTTCTTTAAACATTTTAAACTTTTTTAACAACAATTAAAAACTAAGAAAATTAAACCCCATTAACATCAAGTATAATTACCATCTGTCCGTTGCAACACTTTAAGTAGTTGTTAGAAAAAAAGTTATTTTTCATGAACTCATTTTAGTTTTTTACTAAAATAGCCAGAAATAGTAAGAAATGCAGCAGCCGAAACTAAGAAAAGAAAAAAGTGTTAAATAATAGTTGACTGCACCAAATTTTGTATACCTATCACATTAAAATAAACTAATTTTTTGTACATAAAATTTATTAAGCAGCGACAAAAAAATTTAGAATATAGTATTAATTGCCCTTTGGCTTGGTGAAGTAAGTCATCGCAGTGAAATAAAATTTTGATTTAGCCTGAACTGCATACGAAACATCTGTGGTCGCAGAAGATCCGGGCTACGTACAACACAACAAACAAGCCAATGCAAACTTTGCAGAATAGACTTAATTTCATTCTAATATGCGTTTTTTGGTGGAAACCCTGAAGTCCCAGCTGTATGTGAAATAACCACAATGGACCAATGCGCTCGTAGTCAAAATAACCTAGGCCATTATAGAGATATCAAAATGGACTCAATATATCTGTGCCACTATTTCATTGGAAACAAGGAATAACTACTTAAAAGGCTTAGTATCGGTATCCACAAGCACAAAATATTGAATAAATCGAATTTTAAGTTTAAACAAAATTTTAAATTGTATGGTTTTCTGAAGTTTCTACTGTAAATACGCAGCATAATTACTTGCAAGATACTTGAATTTATCCAAAAATTTCTCTACGATTGAAAGCTTTGGCACCTACCAAGAGAATGAGCACATAAAACCAATTTAACCCTGGATATATTATCACATTCAGTTAAAGGTTGCAGTAGTTACAATCAAACCTATACCAAGAAGGGTCATACAAGAAATATACCATATAGGCCTATAAACCTTTTAGCAATAGCGTAAAAACTTGCGGAAAAACTACTTTTCTTTAGTCGACTTAAGTCCTTATTTCTTTTTGCCATAGATATAATGGCCGAATTATGTCTTTAAAATAAGTCACCCAAATTTATTCAAAGAAGGCCGTGTAATGAAACAAGTTTAAACGTTTTCGACTAAAGTAAAATAATGTCTTTTTAATGTAATTTGGAGTGCTGAATTCCAATCTGCAGTCGGACAGTGGTTCCAGTTAGAAAAAAGGGAGATAAATGTGTATATTTGAGAATTTGCGATCCGATTACAAAACGATATATGTAAAAATTATAGAGGAGGATCTAAGCTTTAAGATTTAAAAAATTCGGATTAACCTGTTGAATCATACGGTGAGGTAGAGAGTGTCAAAATTTACTACCTCGGGCATAAAAATCTTTGTTGGCCTCATAACTTTTACAAATATTATTCTATTTTATTAAATTAAACCCTGTTGAAAAGTTTATGAATAGATAAAGCTGCATAATTTATTTTATTAGAATATTTTCAAAGATATTTATTTTTGTATTTTAAAGTTTTAGATTTTGTCCTCGAAACTGTTTCCTGTTTTGTAAATATCAAAAAAATATTTTATGATTTCTAACACAATCCTTGATAAGATGCAAGAAAATATTTTTAATTATATCAATTCATGTAGTCATGAAATATATTCGGTGTTATCTTTAGCTATTTATAAAAATAGCGTCTTTATATATTTATAAACTTTGCAACAAAGTTAAAATCATTAAAATCGGATAATATTTGTAAAAGGTATGACACCCTGTAGCTCACCGTATTTTAACAAGGTGGTCCTAATTTCAACACGCGTAAAGCTTAGGTCCTCCTCTATGATTTTTACATGATTCGTTTTGTCATCGATTCGTAAGTTTTAGATACAGATTTATTACCATTTTTTCCAATTGCAACCATTCTAAGGCGGCTTAATTCCTTTTTTTTTTTTTTGGTTCTAGCTTTCGAGAGATACATTTATTTTATAAATGAAGTAGATACACGACGAATATTTTAACATAACTGGAGAATGGGGTTTTCTACTCTTGGTTTTAAAAAGGGGTAAGCTCTCAATTGATAGAAAAACGACTTTCAAACAACAGTAAAATTTTAATTTTTCTATGTATGTGTGCTGAATGTATAAAATCAAACAGATTTGGAATTTTGCAAACTGGAACCTTTTGTTCGGTTTTCGGTTTTTTTACAACACTCTGTTTGTGCGGAAAAGAATTCTGATGAGAAGACTGTGGTGTTCTCGAAACATCTGATGTAAGTTCAACCTTCTGTACAACCAATTTTTTCTTGGAATGATCAATTATTACATTCTTTAGAATTTCTCTATAAAATAAAAATAATTTAATCGAAAGATGAAATTGAAAACGAGCTTAAGCCAAACTAATTAAATAACTTTGCAATTTTATTCAATTATATGCAAATATCTCAATAACGGCTCATCTGAATACTACAAATCTTTGCAATGTGTTAAAGCTATTGATCTGTTCTTTCAAGGTGTATTTTGTATTGATCGGAATAAAATCTACTGAGCTACAGATGTTGTATTTCTCGATATTTTCTGCTCAAATAAGATGAGAAAAATCACTTTAATAATATTGTTAAGCCTTTATGTAAAAGAAAATTTCATGACGAGCAAATTAAGCATAAAATCGTTAAGATTCAACGAAAAATAAGAGACTTATAATAAATTAAGTAAAAAAATCATACAAAAAATTATACAAAATTGCTTTTTATCGAAAACATATTTTGGAGTAGACACCTTAAAAATATTTTCTATAATATGTATCGGCTTTTTTCATTTAATATCTAATTATTTTCAATTGATTTTAGTCTTATCAATACAAAACGTATCTTGATTGAAAGAGCATATCATTGGTTTTAATATGTTGTAAAACTTGCGGCATTCAGATCAGCCGCTCTCGAAATATTTGCCAACCAAATTCAGCACCTCAAA
The DNA here is from genome assembly GCA_956483635.1 of Panzeria rudis. Taxonomy (NCBI): domain Eukaryota; kingdom Metazoa; phylum Arthropoda; class Insecta; order Diptera; family Tachinidae; genus Panzeria; species Panzeria rudis. The sequence goes on along the minus strand of OY101450.1, from coordinate 111,320,241 downwards.
TTACATTAACGGCGTTCAGTGTTTGATGCAAATATTCTTGCGAAAGTGCAAATGCAAAATATACAAAATTTCATAAAAAAAAAATTGACTTTCAGTTGCGCCAGTGCAAAGGCTTACACGAAACTTGTGTAATTACAAGAGCTTGACAGATGTTGTAGGATTATCTTATTGCTTAATAAGAACATCAAATTTACATTAGATGTTTCTTGGGCCTCCACTATGGCTGCCAAACAGGACTGGTTTTTGTAAATCCCGCGATTCGGGATTTCAGAATTTCAAGTCCCTGGATACCAGGATTTTTCAGGATAATAATAAAACCTTTAATTTATGAAGTAAAATGTCTTCATTATGTTTATTCTTAATAACAACTATAAAAAATTAAGAAAGAAAATATAATTTTAATGTATCTTTATATTATATTTTACTAAATAGTAAAGTATATATTTGTGAAAGAGGACGTTACAAAACTAAAAGTTAATTCACTGAATTAGAATATTAGAAAATAAATTAGCTACAACAATTTTAAATCTTTTTGCTAACTTAGCGATCGAAATTTCCCTTCTTCCCTCTATTACTGAGTTATCACTGGACCAAATCACGGCATAAAAATGCTCTGAGTCCCCTATGACCAGGTATTTAGTAAAATAAAATTTTGTTACCTATTTATATATTTTGTAGTTAGTCAAACCACTCTAGCACAAGCTCGGATAATAAATACCATGAAAGGAGAGATTTCAGAGCTGCAGGTCTATCTGAAAAGATAGTTTTATGTGAGCCCTTAGGATTTTTATTTAAAATAATGACGGCGCATGTTACAATGGTCTCAATTTCCGTCTGAAATACCGTAGGCTATTTACACATGGAAACATATTTTTAGCATTAGTCTAAAGACTCACACAGCAGCACGGGGCTTTGGGTCTATCCGCAAACCACAGTATATTTCTGGATTCCATAGGTGAACCAACATCCTCAAAGGTAGCCATGAGTGCCGTAAGCTGAAAGCAACATAATATCTTCCCAAACCTCACTTAATGGTTTATGCTTGTGATTCGGCATAGCTTTAAGATATTGTAGTCAGGATCGATGAGTGCTTTTTTCCAACACAATGAACAGAGTTTCCAAAACATATCCTGTAAGCAGCCACTAATGCAAAGGATCTTTTGGAGATATGAAAAGGCAAGAAAATATGCCAACATCTTGACCTTGCATAGCTTAGTAGCTTCTACAATCAGCCGAGTTCTTGGCCACCACACAAACGTGACGTATGTGATAGTTAATCTGAAATTCATGCTTGTTCTATCCCAGCAAAAATATCCGTCTACCGGAAGCAGGTTTGTAAGGGAGAGATTTCGGTACTCTCCTTTACCAACCTGCTTCCGTATTACATGATTTTTGTATGGGATGTCCCACTTGGTAGGTCTGGAGGCATGAGCTTCTTTTTGCGTATCTTGGATGCATTAACCTCATGTCTTTTTTATATGTACATAATTAATAAAAAATTTTGCTCTTTATATCACAATTTCACCTACACTTGGATACATTTTTTATTTGAAATTATTTTATGTTGTTTTTATATATATTTATGTATTAAGTGGTACAAACACAATTGGAAACTATATTACACTACAATTTACTTTTATTAAATACTTTTTGCTCGCGTATTGAATCAGGAATCGATCCCACGATCTCCGCATGGTAGGCTAGAACACTAACCACCAAGCCACCGAGGCACATTTATTTTCATACACAATTTAATGGAAGAATAAAAAAATCAAATGACGAAGTAAAAATAACACTCGCATCCATATTTGTAAGCGAGAGAGGATGTACTATAAAAAAGTTTGAGTTGAAAAAAACTTCGGGCTTAAAAAACATGAAAAAAACATAAATATCCGACCACCTTCCCTGTGTGTGCATTAAATTTCTTCATTCGCTTACGTTATTGCAACCTCGTAAGGCAGAGGGGATGCACTATGTGCTTTTGAGCATCTCCGAAGCCCTTCTATTTAATCTTAGTGCATCCTTGTACCAAATTTATTTTTGCTGGGATACTCCATGCGGAATAACAGTGTTCGGAATTGCCATAGCATTGTTTTTGCAGCAACAATGCTTTGATAATGCCGAACATTTTCTTTCGGCATGTAATACAGAATATAACTTATAAATTGCATAAAACCCACATGATAATTTTAGGGCTCATACTTCATCCAGGTGCATCCAGCACAACTCTAGAGGCTTTTTGTGTAAATAGGTATTCCAAGGCAGCCTTCTGCCAAGAAAATCACATAACGATAATATACCAAAATCAAATTTTCTCCTAAAAGTGAAGTATAGCATAAGCATCATTCATGACGCCTGAGAGAATACAGCCGAACTTTCCAGTTACCTTAATTGGCGCATCCAGTCAGTTCATGCCCACTTTTACTACGACCAAGTGAGTAGGAATAGAGGATACCCTTCGGCAACCATAATACATTTAAAATCATAAATTAGTGTCGCATTTGTTACTTTTCATTACGAGTATTTTGTATAAGAATTTTAAAACCTAGCTTAAATATTTCCGGACACCACGGGATGTTTTTGACTTGTGCCGGGATTCGGGATTTATCAATCCCGAAAAATCCCGGGATTTGCGGAATCGGGATCTCGGGACTGGCATCCCTAGCCTTCGCTCATTATCAGGATTATCTGCTAACGGAAAATCTACAATATCTTTATAAAAAAAAATTTTTAATTTCCGGATACATCCAAAGATAATAAAATTACTTACAAACCATTAAATTTTGGGTCCCATGTGATTATAGAACACAACATTCAGCTATTAGAACACAACATTTAGCTTGTAGTGGACGACAATAAAAAAATTGCATGCATTTAACTGATCAAACTGGTTCACTTGATTAACAATGCTAATTTTGCTAAGTGGGAAATTCAATATAAACTCAACTGTGAGAGAAGTTCTCTAATATCAACACATTGGCTAACTGCATAAATAAATCATTAAATAAATTTTATGTTCGCGATATGTTAAAATAATTCTTAAATAAAGAAACTTCTTTTGAAAATTCATTTTTAAAATAAAAAAAAATTAAGTTTTTGTTATTGTTATTTTCAATATAAATGTTCAAAACATACTTTCACAAGCAGCTGTGTATTGTTATATGTTTTAAGTACCACCGTGAGCTGCGGTTTTAATTGTACCTTGAAGCAAATATAATTTTAAAAACAGATTCTTGTTCATTTCTTTATGTATTTTAAAAATATTAAGCGTGTTAGAATGTACATAAGTGCGTGCATAGCTCTGTGTATGTGTATGTGTGTGCTCGTGTGTCTGTGCAAGGCGTGAATACACGTAGTAGTATTAACTGTCAGCACTAAAAATACGCCAGTGTGTCTAACTAAAAGCAGAAAATGAAAAACTGGCAACAACTTCAAGATTTATTAGAATCAAGATTAACGAATTAGTTAATTTTTCATCATGTTTCTTCTTCAACAACGGAATTCGCAAGAGCGTTTTGTGAAAATTTACTTTGAAAAAGTTGTAGAAAAAAATTAAAAACGACAAGTAAAAAGTTTGGCGTGGGGAATAAAGTTATTAAGTTCCTCCCAGTCTTGCAAACAGGATATGCTGGTTGTTTTGTAGAATGATATAATTTTTTTTCCCAATTATTAGAAAACATGCTGTATTCCGTTTTTTTTTTTTTTGCTCGGATGTATTTATGTTTGAACATTATGTTATAGTCATGGGAATTAATTTACTTTCACACGTTTTTATCTTCGCTTACACGTTGTACTTTGTCCAACCCAGAACTACCCAAGTCGCATAGAAACTTTGCCATTTACTAGCTAATTAAGTAATGTTGATAATTTAATAATCTTAAGGCGACTAATTTGTTGTTAAAACATACAATAAGAGAAAAGTTTTATTGCCAAGAATAATCAAGAGCAAAAAAGTTTTCTGTTCAGCAGTTGTATGTTGGTCTATTTATGTGCGTTTAATTACTTTCAAAGCCACGTTTTAAAATAAAGAACGTAGAAAATTTACAATATTTTATGAAAAATTATATTGAAAAATATTTATATGTAATTTTAAGTAAGAAAGTTAAATGTCTATTAAATTTCTAATTAGAAAACTTTAAAATTGTATTGTTTAGTTTAAAGTAGGGATGTAACGATACGCCGTTTTGCCGATCCGATACCGATACCGATATTTAAAAATAAATATCGCCGATACCGATTCCGATACCGATACGAATATTGAAATTGAGTTCAAGTTTAGATTAACAAAACTCAAGTCCAATTTTTTTATTATACAAAATTACATTGTAAGAGAGAATATATAAAATTGATTTTAACCCAGTATAAAAAATTTGAAGTAATTTTTAAGGAGCTACATTTTCTTTGCTTCAAAAAAATCTATATTAAAAATATGCAGAGAATTAGTAGAAAAGCAAGAAAAATTTTTTAATTCCTTTGTAATTTTAAAAAATACTCGCCATGCTTTTAAAAAAATCGATTTTTAAAGAACATTTATCAACTAATATTCTTCTAAATAACTTAATAGCTTAATTATTAAAAGTCTTCAAAAAGTTTATATTTATTCACTTAAATTTACATGAAAATAAAGTTTTGAGTTTAAATTCGCATAAAAAAAATTGTGAAAATGGATAATTTTTTATCCTTTTTCCTTGAGGAAAAACCATTGTAGAACACCGAAAAAGAAATTTGTCCTAGCATCGCTTCCAATTCGGTGATTGGTAATCGAAAAACAGAACTTCTTGCAATGGCAAGGATATGTAAAACTAATTAGAAATTATCCAAATTTGCAACGCTTCCGGATCGCGAATTCTACATTTTAATGACTTCTTTGGATTGTCTTTTTTTGCTGGAATAAGATTTAAAAAACAACGACTTGAATTTGAATTCATGGTAAAATTAACAAAAAATAAATATTTTTTTTTACAAAATAGCAGCATAAAAGATTATTAATTTCTAAAATTGATATTAATAAGATTTAAAAAATAACGAAGTGAATTTAATTCATGGTGAAATTGAACAAAAATAAATTATTTGTTAAAAAAAACTCTGAAAAAAATTTTAAAAGTATCGTCGTATCGACAGTAAAATATCGCCGATACCGATGTATCGGAAAATCTGAAGTATCGCCGATATATCGGTATCGGTATCGGTATTCGTTACATCCCTAGTTTAAAGCTGGTATAAAAATATACCGCTGATTTACTCAAACAACACAGTAAGACTATTTGCATTTCAAACGGACTAGAAAATATAATTTCTAGAATTTCACAGCAAGGTCTGAAGTAGGGATGTAACCGATTCTGATACCGGTACCGATATATCGGCGATACTTAAGATTTTCCGATACATCGGTATCGCCGATATTTTACTGTCGATACGGCGATACTTTTGAAATTTTTTTCAGAGTTTGTTTTTAACAAGCAATTTAATTTTACCATGAATTAAATTTCATTCGTTGTTTTTTAAAGCTTATTAATATCAATTTTAATTATTAATAATATTATACGCTGTTATTTTGTAAAAAAAAGTTTTTGTTAATATTACCATGAATTAAAAGTCAATTCGTTGTTTTTTAAATCTTATTCCCATCAAAAAAAATACTCGAAAAAAGTCATAAAAATCTAGAATTTGAGATCCGGTAGTAGTGCGAATTCGGATAATTTCTAATTAGTTTTACATATTTTTGTCATTGCAAAAGTTGTCTTTTTCGATTAGCAATCACCGAATGTTTACATTACTGTCAAAAAATTATAAATATATTACACAGACTCCGTAGTATTAAAAATAAAGTATTTCGACTCTCCTCAAAAATTGGTTCTTATATATACGCGCTTATTCAAGAAAACCACAGAAATATCCTTTAAAAAATCGATTTTTTTAAAAAGCATGTCTAGTATTCTTAAAAATTATAAAGGAATTAGAATTTTTTTTATGAATTAAATAAAATTTTACTTGTGTTTCTACTAATAATCTGCATATTTTTAATATAGATTCTCGGGAAGCAATAAAAATGTAGTTCCTTAAAAATTACTTCCAATTTTTTATGCTGGGTTAATATCAATTTTAAATATTAATAATCTCTTACACTGTAATATTGTATAATATCAAAATTACCTTAATTGAGATTTCTTAATTACACTTGACCTCAATTTCAAAATGCGTATCGGTATCGCCGATATTTCTTTTTGAGTATCGGTATTGGTATCGGATCGGCAAAAAGGCGTATCGTTACATCCCTAGTCTAAAGGAGGGACTTGCGTTAAAGTTTGTCGGAGTATGATGTGCAAAAGATTTTATATTTTTTAGTGTACAGATAGTTACTCATACGCCACGTAGAATTTTGTGTAATCACATATTACGTATACGCATAGTACTACAGCCAAAAGAAGGTTTGTTTTGAGCGTAAAGACACACAAGTTCGTCCATTCTTCAGCCCAGCAATTATTAATTTTTCCACAAGATTTCGTGATAAACTATTAAAGTGGGCCCACATCTGTGAATATATGAGCCGAACACGTTCGCCGGAAGTATTTGTGGCGCATTTTAGTTAGTGTGGACGTGTGCGGCGAACAGAAACGATGCAAGAATTTTCGCCACATTCAACGCATTCAACCTTGGCTTTTTTGTTTCTGACGAACAACGCAAAATTTGTGCCGCATGCTGTTCTGTGGATGCATTTGTAGAAATAGTGCTAATTTTATTACTTTATCATTTGCTTGAGCGGGTGGACGTAAAAATGTTCGTGAATAAGTATTTGTGTGATAAATATTTAAAAGCTCGTCCACATCTACAAGCTAAAATTGTTGCCGCAAATATTTTCGGCGAATACGTTCGACGCAAATATTTTTAGCTGTGGACCCACCTTTATGAAGTTAAGTACTTTATTGATGTAATCAAAATATAGTTTCAGGGTGTCGAAGTACAACGAATTAAGCACAGTTTCTCGGAAAAGCATATCGTTTGGTGTATTGCTAGGCAGGCACAACATCCGCTTTCATAAAAAATCGTACCAATTTTTCTACTATATAATTTTTTTTTGTAACCCCATATTTGGGCTCCGTAGAACATTATAGGCCGGGAAGTAGCATCAAATATTTTGAGCTTATTTTTATTAGAAATTTTCGGATGTTTATTTTATTTAGACCAAAAGGATGACATCGCCATTTTTGATGTTGCAAATTTTCTCTTTAAATGATTCCGAAATGATAAATTAAAGCAAAGTTCCATACCCAAATACCTATAAGAGTTCACTATTTCAACTATGTTTTCACCAAAATTCCACTTTAGGTTTTTAGATATCCTGGTACTGCTACGGAAAACTTTAAATTCTACAATTGAAAGTATTTATAAAGAGCGCTAATCATAATTTGAAGACTAGTTGGGGAGTCAAATATTAATACAATATAGTCAGCACACATAAATATTTTCACATTGATGCTATCAATACAAATACCACCAGGAAGAATATCAGCTAGGTCGTTTAAGTATAGAGCAAACAAAATTGGGCTCAGTATACAATGTATACTATACATCCTTGTTTGACACCAAGATTTACTTTAAACTGTTTTCATACGACTTCATTAGTATTCTAATAATTTGTGCAGACAGTTCCATACTTGACAGTTTATAAAATAAATAATTCCTTTGCATCAAATCGAAAGCGCAGGAAAAATCAACAAAGAATGCGTAAGTATTTTTGCCATGCAAATTTGTAAGATTAAATATGATGTCAATGGCAGAATAGTGTTTTCTGAATCCAGCTTGGTATTCATTCTAAATCTTGTATTTATCAATCCAGTCGGAAATGTGATTCAGAAGAATGTTGTTGAAATACTTGCAGACCGTATCGATGAGAGACAAGCCACGATAATTGGAGAGGCAGTTAGGATCTCCTTTCTATAAAATTGGAATGAGGATCGCAGTTTTGAAGCTAGCCGGTATATTTTCTTGCAGGAATATTACATTCAGTACAACTAAGAGTTCATTCATAAAGTTAGAGGGGGTGTACTGAAAAAATTCGTAGCTGATACCAACCACCAAAATAAAATATTGAATAGAATTGGTATAGAGCTTAAACAGTTGCATATCGAGTTAATTTGAGAAGGGTTAAATACGTAATATACGCATACTGTAGATTATGCATTGCCTCTAGTCGTCGTCTCGACATAAAATTATCTGAAAAAACAATTTTTATTTTTTCAAGCAACCAAAAAAAATTTGTTTTTTATATCACATTGTCAATTTACAAGTAGGGATGCAGTGATATATTGAATGGGATTTTTTTTTCATTTTTAATTCCGAAAAAAACGTGAAGGAAATGATAATTTCCAATTTGTAGCGTGAAGCTGTAGACGTATGAGTAATATGGTAGCACATACCATCATATTACTCATACGTCTATGCGTCGGCCGAAAAAAATGGTAAATTCGCAAATTTTTGTTTTCTTTTTGTTAAATCCCCAATGTCGACAATTGTATTTCGTTAATTTAATTTCGTTAAAATTAATTTTTTTTATTATTGTTTTCAATATACATGATATGTTTATTGCAGTGTATTGCATATTGCAGTTAGTTTAAATTTTTCAACTAATCAAGAATGACACAACATTTCAGAATCAATAGCATTCAGCTAATTTGGTTCATTTAATCAGGCGCAATATGTTTTTTGCATTTTCCCAAAATTCGATGAAAGTGTAACGAACGAGTTTTATAACTCACCTAGTCATATGAGAACTAACTCGACTTGTTGCGAACGTGGACCAGGCGGTAAAAATACAGTAAAAATATGGCTGTTCAATATATTATTATTTTTTTTTAATATAAAAGTATTGCTATGTTTTTAATCCCCGACCAAAAAGAAGGGTGTTATAAGTTTGTAGTGTGTGTCTGTGTATCTTTGTTAATGTTTATCTGTACACTTCATCGTACAGCCCAAACAGCTGGATCATTTTATCTGTTTATAATGTGACTTGATCGAGAGTGTTCTTAGCTCTATGTTAGAAGAAAATCGGTTCAGTCATTTATAAGGTATCACATCTTTTCTAGATGAATCCTTTTTAATCTTTGTGTCTTTGGCAGAATAGCTACCAAACACCTGGAACGATTTTAATTTAGTAAATTATGTTTGAATGGTGACTTGATCCAAAATCTTCTAACGTATGTTTAAAGAAAATTGATCCAACTCTTTTGAAGTCATCTTCTATTTTCTTCGGTGGTTTTTAACATTTTTAATTTAATATTATTAATAAATAGTAAAGAAAGAAAAATTAAGAAATAAGTTTGTTACTATTTTCATTCAGGTAAAAAAATGCTTGTGAAAATTTTACCAATTTCAGAAAATCTGCTCTCCTGGCGACATTTTTGTCCAAGCGGGTAACAATTAAAAGCTAGATAAATTATATCAAATGTATCTCATAGAATTTGTAAAGAAATTTGAAAAACTAAATGGGCGCTTTTTACGGTTATGTACACCAAAAGTGTAAAGCAACCCTATTGTTTTCACTACGCTGTACGTCTGTCTGTCTGTCTCGATGTCCGTCACAAGCTGTTTTCTCGGGAACCGTAATAGCTACGTGCCTCTAATTTTCACAGAAAATGAAGAACTTCAGCCGCTACAACAACAAAAATATGATAGCTAAAAATTATAGGGTGTTTTAAGGCGAGCAACGAAAATTTTTGAAATACTACTGTAATATAAAGACACTTACATATATATGTATTTATATATATACTTTAAATTTTCAAAGTAAGTGTTAATTGGTGTAGTTAATAGAATAGACTACACCAATCAATACTGATATTTAAAGCAAAAAAAAATTAAAGGGTGTTCTATCAGTTAATGTAATTTTGACTATGTAAATTAGACAACGGGCATGTTCTGTACTTCATATGGAATTAAAATGTGCGGAATTATCAAAACATTGTTGTTGTAAATTAATATTTATAACAACAATGCTTTGATAATTCCACACATTTTAATTTCACATGAAATACAGAAAATACCGGAATATATTGGAAACCGTATGATGCAAACTCTTGAAATTTTGAAAACGCTAGAACTAAAAAATTCCATAATTAAAAAAATGTCAAAACGAAAATCGCCAAAATGAAAAAAAGTGCTTAAAAGGAAAAAGCACCAAAATTAAAACAAATCGCTAAACCACAAAAAATCACCAAAACTAAAAAGATCGCCCAAAAACTAAAAAACGCAAAAAACCGAACACATCGTTAGAACGAAAAAAATCGCTAAAAACTAAAAATATCATTAAAAACAAAAAACAAATCATCAAAAATGAAAAAATTACCAGAGCGAAAGCGCCAAAACGAAAAAAAATGTCAATACCAAAAAAAAAATCACCAAAAACCGAAAAAAATTGCCAAAACCGAAAAAAGCGCCAAAACAGAAAAAAGCCAAAAAACTAAAATAAATCACTAAAGGTAAAAACATCGTCAAAAAGCGAAAAAAAACGCCAAACGTGCATACCTTAATCGATTGAAAATTTCAATTGCAGCAATTTTTTATTTTTGAAATATTGAAAAGAAAATTATTTTATTTTTGAAAAAATTTTGAGAAATACCTTCAACAATGGGTGAAACTTCTTTGCATGATTTTTCTTACCCATTTTTAATACTTGATTTTATCAATTATGTTATACATGTCGTACATGACTACAATTTGTTCGTGTAATACTCACAATCGCAACTATGAATCAAACGTATATGTTTAAAGGGTGAAAACGATGCGGCTCAACTAAAGATTTTTCGAAAAAAACTCACTAACAAATACTAAACAGATTTTTTACACATGAATACATAATACATATGTATTGTCACATACTGATGTCATCGTCCAGCAAAAAAAAAACACTTGAATCCTTTTCATTCGTTAGTTTTTTTTTGGAAGAAGAAGAATATGATGACCTAATCCCTCATGCAACCCTTTTTCCACTTGAATATGATTTTATTTAGAAACTTTTCGTCCCCAAATTTTTATTTTGCAAAGTATCGCTGTAGTTTTTATATATATATTTTTTTTTTGTTGAGATTTTTTAACAAACCATCATCTTGTTCTTTTGATAATATTGTTGGTAATGTTGTTTTTCTTTTTGTTTCGACTAGATTTCAAAATTTCTGTTCTCTTTAATAAACTTTTTTTTTTGCCTGCTAAGATTAGTGTATACATTTTTATGCATAACGGAAACACTTCTCAAATTTTATAGCTGACCAAGAAGTTTTTCTTAACGCTTATTTTTTAGCTTGAAATCTGTATTGGGAGAGCAGCATGTCATCAGCTGTTGTATGTGGAGTTTTTGGGTGGTGTTTTTTGTACATACATATATATAATATTTTGTCTTAAAATTGTAGGCTCTAGCCATATAGTTCTATTAAAGTTCTCTTAAATTTTTATAAGACTCATGGGAAATAGTGTCCTTTTACATTATTTTTAAAAGAAAAGAAAAAAATCCGAATTTATGGGTAAGAATATTTTCAAATATTTTGTGAATGAGTTGTTGTGTAGCAAGCACTAGGTATCAACATGTTGAAGTGACATATTCTACATATATTAAATCTTAAAATATTATGTAAATATTTTTACTATTCAAGAATTTCAAGTCAAGAGGAGAAGAAAAAAGTGCTCATACATTTTTTTATTTTTTTTAACATACAAAAACAACATATTTAAAGTTTGCTTTAGTAACGCAGATAAAAACTATTTTTTCGTGTTTCCTAACACAACTCCTTTCGTTTGTGTGTGTGCTTGCTGTTGTGTCAATTATAAATTTAAATTTTTTTATAATTGATTTCCGAAAGAATAGTAAAGAAGCACTAGCACTAGTCAAAAAAAAAATAGTTGAATATTTAGAAAAATATTTAGGAGCTCTTTTTGTTAACCTCTTAAACACTTTATAGCTCAGTAGCTGTCCTAAATACCATCATTGTACTTTGTTGAGTTAAAAAGATGAAGCTCCACATTACCAAAAATACATGTTTATTCGACCGATTCTTATTATTTCTTCGACTTTATGTATATCACAAATGTCGATTTTATTTCTATAAATAACATTTCCTGAAGTACACTGTGTCATTAGGAAAGCATTTCAAAGCCCTATTCCAAAATGACCTTTACAGTTGTTACGTTTCAAAGAACTTATACAGAACATTTTTTTAAAAATCATAACGATGAGGGGCTTTAGAGTCAGCTAATATAGCGTTGAGTAATATGTGAACAGCCCGTTAACCTCCTTAAATGGCTTAAATTTTTAAAAACAATTTTCAAACTCTTATAGTTGTATTCTGCTTTAACTCGAAAGAAAATTTTTAGTTCTGAAAATTTTTCGAGAAAAACGTCCAACAATTAAGCTCTATTTTTGTAAAAATTTTGCCATTTTTCACCATTATTTTAATGTCTTGACTTTGGTTTTTTCACGGCTAGATGAATTGAGATAACCAAAAAATTTCTTCCGCATACTATCAAGGATTTTCTTAAAAATCATATAATATATTTTTGAAAGCTTTGGCTATGCAAGTACCGCAGATATTTTTATGAAATTGGAAACAAAGTCAAGTCAAAAACCCAAATTTTAAGATTCAAAGCCAAATATCTCTGAAAATATTAAAGATATCTTACTAAAATAAATATTTTTGACTTTTTATAAATTTTGCAAAAAGTTTTAATTCAACGAAATCGGACAATATTTGTAAAAGGTATGAGACCTACAATGTTCTACATGCCCAAGGTAGTCAATTTTGACACCCCTTAGCTCACCTCATGTTTCAACAGGGTGATCAATGTTTCAAAATTCTTAAAGCATATGTCCAACTCTATGATTATTGCGTATAACATTTTGTAATCGGATCACAAATTTCAAAGCTACAGATTTATTTAAATTTTTTTTTAATTGGAGCCACTGTGCGATGTATAAAATCAGAAAATTGTCAGTGGGGGTGGCCATAATAAAATCGTCAGTTATACTAAATATTTTAGCGTATAATTGATACGTTTGGTGCAATAACTCGGCAATCCACAAAAACAAAATATTGGATAAATCGGCTTTTAAGTTTGAACAAAATTTCAAAGTGTATGGTTTTCGGAATTTTCTAATGTACATATGCATCATAATTTTTATTTATTTTTATAAAGAGAAGTAGCACACTTGGGCAATTAATGCCTACCAGTTAATTACTTTATATGCTACGTTCTTTGAGAAAAATATATGTAGTGTAGAGAGAACAGGTGGTGAAATGAGAGAGATATAGAAATCTTAATTCATTTCAACTCTGCTTTTGCGAGTTTATTTGGAGCAGAGTCGCAGTGCCTCTGATGTTAAGTAGAGACATTAATTTTTTTAAGTTATGTAAACATTTTATTAGTTATTTTACTTCGCCGACGATTCTGCTGCAATATCGACGATGAAGGATGCTGTGATCTGCATTAGAATATATCAGTACTAATCGCTGTTGGTACTGCTAAGTGATTAGTGCTATGCCTTCATCACTTTTACAGTCCAACAACAATCAACACAGTGATGAAACACCGATGCTCATCAGAAAAATTTATGATGTTTTCTTTTTTAAAGAGAAGTAGTACAACCAGGCAATTAATGACTGCCAGTTAATTAATTAATTTATTACCTTCTTTGGGGATAGTGTAGAGAGAACAGGTGGTAAAGTGCGAGAGAGATAGAAAGCTTAATTCATTTACAATCCTGCTATTGCACGTTTTATGTAGAGCAGTGTTGCAAGTCCCTGTGGTGTCAAGTAGAGGCATCGAGTTGTTTAAGCTGTGTAGCCATTTTATTAGTTATTTTACTGCGCCGACGATTCTGCTACAATACAGACGAAGTAGGGTGCTGTGAAATGCATTAGGATATGTTGGTATTAACTGCTGCCGGTACTGCCAAAGTTATCAGTGCTATGCCTATATCACTTTAACAGACAAACAACAACCAATACAATAACACAACAATGCACATTAGAAAAATGCATGATGTTGTTGGCTTGCCTGAAACTAGTCCTGATCTCAAGACCTCAGGGTTTGTAGTCAAACACGCTAACTACTCAGCCAACAGCGCCCTCCAAAAGGAAAATTTATGATGTTGATGGCTTGCCTCAAACTAGTCTCGAACTCAAGACCTCACGGCTAGTGGTCAACCCTCTAACCACTTCAGTCAACAGCACCGTCAAAATACTAGAATTTATTAAAAAAAATTTTCTGATATGAAAAGCTATGGTACCTAGTACGGTAGTGAGCACATAGAACCAATTTTTTATTTCATCTAGCTTACCGAGTTATTGCACTAACCCCTTCAATTTCATTTATATTTTTGGATGTCAAACATTTCTTGAATATTCCCGTCAAAATGTTTTGTAATTTTTGAAATTCGTAGTATTTTATTAATGGGTTATAAAGTTATGAGTGGGACTTATTTATATTATTAGTATAATACAAATTAGAGCTGCTACCTAGTTTTTTGTTGTTATGTATTAATAAAACAAGTAGACAACCAATTTTTAAGCTTATAAGTCAAAAATATCGAAGAGGGTAAAGTACTTTTCTTCAAATCTGAACGAGCACACACAGGTTCATATTCCAGCTGGGCAAAAATATCAAATTTTTGACACTTGGAAACGAAAACTTTTTGCACAGGTCTCAGGTATTTTTTGCAGTTTGAGCTACAAAAATAGCCTAGTGAGAAAAATAAATGTTTACTTTCATTTATTGCATAATTGTTTAATTTTGCATGCTTCAGGTGAAAAGTTTATATAACGAGATCATTAGCCTTTGTGCGCTGGAGTTTTTGAAATTTTGTATGAGTGTGTAGGGATTCAACTATATTCGGAGCTCGCTAAATGTGGGCTGCTCAACTAGTCTAACATAACCGAGTATTCCTTACATCAATTTCACTGTATCATTTTAGCTTGTCGTGGCCACATTTGTTTAAGAAGGGGAAACAGCGCTACTCTAAGCTCAATGCTGTAGAGATGTATGCCAAACAATAGAATTTTCCAGCTATAGCTAGAACCCGATTTTTTACTTTTTTTTATATGACCATTAGGGCTATAACTATTTCACACTTTTTGCGAGTATAAAAAATGGCATAGTATAGTCGTGTAGAACACTAAAAGTTATTAATAAGATAAATGATAATTTTTTCGGATCTTTAAAAAAGTTCACGCAGGGATCGGGTTGAAGTTTGAAAACAACCATTTTTATCTCACGGAAATTTTAAAAATATACACCTGATATTTGTATATATTCCTATACGTATCACTTAAATTCTATTTTGAAATTTATCCACTGCCTTAGATTTAAAAATTTTCCTACGGTTTACAATTCATTCCGGTTCAGAATTCGTTGGAAGGTTTTAGAAATGTGCTTCGCTGTGTGAGGTTTTTCTTAGCAAAACGACGGGGGACAGGTGTTTTCATGACTAAAACATTCTTGGCTACTCCGTGGTACTATGCCAAAAATTTGGTTATAGCCCTAATGACCATATGCAAGAGTGACTAAAAATGAAATTGGAAACTGAAGATATAAGTTTACAGTTGAAAATTTATTGCATATTACTATTAACTGTTTCTAGTCCTATACTATAATTATAAGATTTAATATGTTGTTGTATAGGATAACAATAAATAAATAAATGAATAAAAATAAATAAGTTTATGTCTATGTTACTTACAAATCGGAGCCTTGGTTTCAAAATTCGTATTATATGGGCTGGCAGTGAATTTTCTTCCTCAACTTAGAGTTTTGCATTTGTTTAATTCTGTTAAGCTCTCTATTAGCCTTCAACTGCAAAATTTTCAAGGTTTAATTTTTTACAATTTAAATGCTCATATTTTCATTTCATAACTGCTTACTCTGATATCATATCAGAATTTTCTTCTTTGTTTAAACCAAAGATCATAACTTTTAAATCAAAACTCATCTAGAGGCATTAAAATAAATATATTCCAGCAATCTTCATTTATAGTATATGCAATTTTTTTGTTTTTTTTTGCACTTTGTTCATTTTTCTTAAGTTTTCAACAAATTGTGAATGCAAACAGCTTGATAGGAAAATTCACACCGACAAGGATATCCTTAAAAAGAAGAACAAGAAAAAAGTAAAACAACACTCATATACCTTGTTTTAAAACATAATTTTTTTTATCTGTTTCTCGTCTGCGTTACAAAAAACGTATCAGGGAAAAAAACACAAACCAAACGAAAAGCTAAAATTTGCCATCACTGACAAGATGAGTTACTTACTTATTTTAAACACTTTGTTTAATCCCAAGCACAAGCCGCTTCTATTGCTCTTTCCCTACTACACTTTTGGAATTACATATTCTATTTTAAATAGAGATACTTGTAAAAAGCAAGACTTTTAACCAAAACCGCAAATATTTTGTTTAACTTTTTTTTTATTTCTTCGAAATGAACTGCAGTGTGTGTGTTGGCTGCAAAAACATGATGCATACAACGAATGGTTTGTAGCAGTTACTTAGTAAAAGTAAATTTTTGATGTTCACTAGCAGGAAAATTGTCTTCCTGTATAAATTTCATAATTTCCTTAGTTTTAGTCTTGACAGCTACCAATTTCCTTTTTGAATGAAAAGCTTTTTTTGTGTTTATACTTTTTATGTAAAACCAAAAACCAAAAAAAAAACTTTGCATATCTAAATTTAACATTTATTGAGGTTTTATATAAAATATATTAAAGATTTACATAAATATTAGTTAGTTATAAAAAAGAAAAATAATCTTAAATAGAATGTTTTATTAAACTTAATATTTAACTTCGATCTATGCGATATTTTTTATTAAATTCGTTCTTTGAAACTTTTTTATTAGAAAAATAATTAAGCACAAAATCTGATATAAAGAACTTGCTTTAAAGTTATTTTGGAATCTAAACAAAATTAACAAATACATATTTATTTAAAAAAACTACTCTGCTTTTCAGCAAATATAAAACTTTCTTTCAAAGAACACATGTCAAAAAATAAATAAATAAAAGAATTGTACCAAAATATATAAAAAGGGGGGAAAATTTTAATATAACATCATGTCTCCTGTTTCTCTAAAACTGTCTTTCTTAATGTCAAATTTATTTATGATTTTTAATGTTACGGTTTTTATTTAACTTTTTTCACAACTTATTTATTTTCTTTTCTTTCATCGTTTGAACTAAAAAGCCAAAAGGGTCATTTTTTACAAATAAAACGAAAGAAGAAATTTGAATTTCATAGAATGACAAAAAATGGGGATTTAAATGAATGTGCAGCTATATATTTTGTGCTAAGTGTTGACGCTAATAAAGCTCATATTTTATTTTAGTGTCTTATTTTTTGCTTTTAAATCCATTTAAGGGGAGCAAATATGTTACAATTTCCCAAAACTAAAAGTTTAACAAATAAAATTTATTTGTTTTGTTAGCCAACTACCACAACATACTCGTAGACAGAAAACAGAAAAACTTTGCATATAAAAATGTTTTAGTAAAATTAATTTAGTGTAAGTAAGAGAATAAAATTTAAAAAAAATGTGTCATGTTTTTGTCAGATGCTTGGAAAGGAGTAGGAAGATTATGGTGAAATAAACACATTAAAATTGAAAAATGTGACAACATTGAATAAATTGTTGATATGGGCTTAGACGGTCCTATAATCTTTTTTTATGTAATGAGAATTTGCAGTGTAGGAGATACATAAGATTTTATTTTGTTTATACATATTTACCTTAAGAACAATTTTGAAAAACTTAAGTTTTACTATTTTAAGAGAAATAAAAAGTTTTTCACGCTACATCAAGCACAGTTAGCATACAAAAAAATTGTTATCCACAAGAATGTACAGTTACGCTTAGTTTCTCGTAGATTTTTTACTTAAAAGTGCTAACCACTCCTTATACCTAAAATGTAAGCATTACAGGAGTTCCTATGCCGATTCACCATAACAAGGCAAAAAAGAGAGAACTTTAACTCCCCTAAAATTAATCCTAAGCATAAACTTTCAAAACAGCAATATAGTATGTATGCAATTTTTCCCCTATACTACACACAGAAAAATTTCCATGTAAAATCGTCGAAAATCAGGTTAATTTAACATTTTTCGGTAGTGATTTTGCTTTATAGGCTTTTCATTTTAATTCAACATGATTTACAATAATTTTGAAGGCAAATGTATCCTTTTGAATTAACTATATTTCATGTTGATTTAATATTGCAGTACAGTTAAATCAAAATAAAGTTGAAACTACGAAAAAAAATATTGAATCAAAGTTACTTCGATTTGAAACAACGTGAATTTGATATTGAAACAACACGAAGAATCATGTTGAATCAAAGTTATTTCAAGTTTTAACAAAGTGAATTTAAAATTTAAACAACACTAAGAATCATGTTGAATTATAGTTATATCAAGCTGAAACAACATTACTTTAATGTAGCTATTCTATTAATGATTTTACTTACGTTATAGGCATCAGAAAACTTTGTGCTGTAGCTGGCTGGCTGCCCCAGCCAAGATTTGAACTCGTACCACCTGCATAATAGTCCACGTGCTAACCACTGCAGCCACAACAGCTTCAAATTTTTCTTTACCTATACACTAAATACATAAATACCATCGCATGTAAAATGAAAATCATTTTAATTCAATATGATTTAAATGATTACACTACTTCACATATTTTCAACTTTTTGCGATCACCTCAAAAATTAAATGTTTTCTAAAGTAATTTGGAGTCACTGAACACGAATATGACATTCAGATATTTCTCTTAAGAACCGTTTTCTAGATATTCGCAAAAAAACCCTTTTTTTGCAGTTTATAAGGCTATTTCCAAAAATCTGGAGTACTGTTTACTTGAATTGAGCAAATTTGGCATTGTTGCATAGATATGCTTTTCGTCTTTCAGTCCATATTCAAAATGTGTTGATCGGATCAAAATTCAATGAGTTTACAGGTCTTTAGATTTGAAAAAAACCTTGTTTTTTACACGTTTTTTTAAATTTACTATTTTAAGCCGCTCCAGTAAGGCAAACTAAATTTTCTAAAATTTATTTTAGACCCACATCTTGAAGAAAATTTTGTTCCAAATATTGTAAGCTTAAAACTAGTTACATCGGACTAAATATGAGAAAGTTACAACATATTTAGTGAACACATCAAAACTTTAATTTGCATTCGTTGTTCCTCAGGTCAGTACGAGTTTTTGCTTCCATTCCATTACTTTTACTCGTTTGAAAAAGAAAGGTGGACATATCGCATATCAAAGCTACCCAAATCATGTGTAGTTTTCAACACTGTATTCAGATTTTTATAATTAAAACTTTTATGAAAGACTTACGGCAAAACAAGTGAAAGAATGGTTCTATGTGGTGATTTGTGCGTATTAAATTTTTTTCTTAATTCTATAAAATCGTTCATTATTGATATTTTCCAATGAAATTTTGCAGTTATATAGGAATTTATGTGAAAACTATGATTTGTTTCTCATAATCCTTACAATTCCTAAGAAAGTTCCAATAAATCTAAAAAATAGGTAGATTTCAAAAGGGTGCATGCCCATCAAAAATTTTAAATTCGATTAAGTTGTTTTTCTAAAATCATGTATGTGAAGACACCTTTTATAGAGAAAACAATTATGGTGCTTTTTTGGGCAAAAATTGTCATAAATTCAAAATATTTTAATTTTCAAATTAAATATTGTATATTTTCCTACTCTGAAAGAATACTGCCATCAACTTTTTTCTTAACTATTCGCAATTTTTTCATGTAAGTAACAAAGAAATAATTGTGACAATCGGTTGTTATTTGGATCCGATATCTTAAAAATAATGGACCAAGGATTTGAAAAATTGAGAAATTTTAATATTAAAATTAGTGTACCTCACTAACTATACAAGATATTTGTTTAACCAAAGACTTTTTTAGAACTTTACAAGGTATATAAGGAAACAAAAGTTTGTTGGAATCGAGTGAGAAACAGACAAGTGTTGAAAAATTTTACATGACCGAAGTGCACTACTTTGCACTTCATACCTCTGAACCTGAGAAAACTTTCTAAATTTTTGCCCGATGTAAACAATTTTACTTTTTGTACGTTGGGAACAAAATTTTATTTAAGATATGGGTCAAAACAAAAATTTAAAATTTTTTGTTTGCTTTAATGGAACATTTCAAAATGGTGAATTTTGAAAAATCGTAAAAAATTGAATTTTTTCAAATGTAAAGGCTTGTAATTCAGTGAATTTTAATCTGATCAACACAGTATAAATATGAACTGAAAGAGGAAAAACATATCTATGCAACAATGCCAAACTTGCTGGTTCCGATGAGTAGAATTGGTAGTCTCGAAACAGCTGTCAGTTCAACATTCCGTACATTCAAATTTTTCTTTGAATGTTCAATATTTACATGCTGTAGAATTTCTTTCTTAAATAAAAAATAGTTTGATGGAAAGATTAAATTAAAAATGAACTTAGGCCAAACTAATTAGTTCTGTATATTGAACATTTTTTCTAATTAAATAACTCTAAAACTTAAAAATCTGACAACGTGCATTGTAGGGTATAAAAAGTCGGTTTATACTTGCTTTGAATAAATTTTTTGTCCAAATATTTTTGTTTATCTTTATATTTCTATTAGTACTAACGTAGACTAAAACATACATTTTATTAATAATTTAAATAATGCAAAATAATTTTTGAAATTGCTTGTATAAATCATCGCATTAAAATATTAAGATAAAAACGTTAAGAAATCCTTAAAATTACATAAGGGACTATGGGGTTTGACTCATTCCTATTTTACTATTCTTTTTTTTTTTGCATTCAACTCTCTAAAGTAACCGTCATTTGGTGACGTTACAATTTTGTTTAGTCGTAACATTGATATTATAGAATAGTACGAGTACATATATAAAATAGTTTTTATTTCAGCTATATATTTCTTTAACAATATTTAGGTAAGGCTAGATGTGACCTTACACCAAGATCCCAAAGCAATAACTTAACAATGTAGACAGAAGGCCAAATACAATACGATATGAAAATGTTAGAATACCAAAAACGAACATCTATAGGAATATAGAAATGAAAAATGAAAAAAAAATAGCAAAACATCTCAGATTGGGCTTAAAACTTACAAAATCAAATATGACAATAGAGTGTGAACTTTTGTTACGCTACAATTAATAGAGTGGTGGTGGTATTACTATATGCTTACTCATAATTTTCATTAGCTACAAGGAACAGTAATTTTATAATTATTTTTTTTTTAATATTACTGCATACGATCGAAGAACTTGATGAAAGACTGCACCAGAAAGGAAATATATCGATTTACTAAATTTGAGAGGCATCACACTACGCAGTGTGGCAAATAAAATAATTGAGGGGCTTAAAAGCAAGGGATACAAGTACAAAGAACAAAATTCTGAGTAATTAAGCTTCAAAGTTTTTTGTTCCTATAGGAACATAGATGCATTTCATGCCCAATTTTTCTGGTTTCTAATACATAGCGTTTTTTGAGTTCATCCTACAGGTCTGAATTTTTTTATAGTGTTTGTTATATGTTAACATTATATGCTGATTTTAAGATATAACTCGATCTCGCCAGTTTTGGTACTTGTAACCCTTTGCTTTTAACCCCATAAACTATCAAGATAACCAACAATTGGCTATAAGAATTCATATCATCAGATTTAAAAAATAAGTACACTAGCGCCAGGACAGGCAGATCCTGCGTCGATCACGTCAATACATTGCTTATTACACTGTACAAAAACAACAAAAAGATAACAGAAAATATATTAGTGTCGGCGTTTTGCAAGTTTACATCTAAGATAAATTTTAGGTGGAGTTAAAGTTCCCCCCTTTTCCATATAGTTACATTGACTCGATATAGGAAATCTTGTAGTCCTTATGTTTAATGTATAAGATTTGTTCAGTACTTTCATGTAAAGCACCACGAGAAACATTTCTGTTGCACATTTTAGCCATACAACTCTTCGCTTAAGGGTCTTTTGGTCCCTTTCTTAAAAAATAAAAACTGCCCTTCATCGGCGAAAAAAAGGATCAAATATTCTACAAATATATTTTCCCTAAAATTGTACTATTGAGCTATAAAGACTGCCCTTTTGTCGCTTTCTTAAAAAAAGGGGGGAAAATTCCATTCAGTGGAAAAATCCCTTTCAGAGGAAGTAATGGGTGCTAAAGTGGAACATAATTTGTATTCCAATCAATATGAATATATATCGCTAGGAGATCAGAACTGGGTTACATTTTCATTTCTTTTGTTTTTGTAAAAGGCAAAAATTATTTAAAACAAAAAATTTATATTTTTTCAAAATTTTTGGTGAAACATACAAGTTACCGGCGGCTTTCTAAATTTATTATGCATATTATTTTCTTTCTGTTAGACATCCTGAAATTAACAAAAACAATATTACAGAAACAACGCGTTGCAATGGCTAAAAGAAAAATCTACAAAATGAGAATATCTGTACGAATAAAATGTAAGAGGAAGTGCTAACATGACAAACATATTTTAACCTGCTGAACAGTTCGCCTTAAGCACACTAGGGAAATAACTGCTTGTACTATTGGCACCAGCGTTGCCAATTTAGCATATTTAATGCATGATCTAGCATTTTTTGAGCCCACCTAGCATGAAAAAAATGCTTTTAGCATATAGCATATTTTTCCAAAAAATATTTAGCATTTTTTGGCTTTTTTTTGCGTTTGAATTTTTATGTCTTACTTTAATTTGTAGCCTATTATCGGATGTACAAATATCTAAATGTGATATTCCACAGGAAAAGGGAGATCAAGTCCCAAAATCTAAATTCATTTATCATATTTTCTAAAATTACACATTATTGCTAACAAAAATGCATGTAAATAATCAGAAAATTCCAAAATATTGCTTAGTTATAGCATTATGGAGTTCTAGTATAGAAATCTCAAGCTTTAAAATATTGAGTTTCGCAGCTTTCTGTATTTTTATAATTCCCATCTATCCATCTAGTTTAAATCGATCGTAAAATGCTCACTACACAGAAAAAACTAATTTTTCACTTCAAATACCAAATTCCCTGAATCAAATGTAAATGTGTTCAATTTAGGTTCTACAAAGAAATTTGTAAATTCAAATGCAAAAATTTGTAATAATTTGTTTGAAAAAAAACTCTGATTTTTTTCGATAAACAAACTGTTTCAATCAAAAAATGTTTTAGAGAAATTTAAAAAATAAATCAAAGTATTTCATAATTTTAACATGTTGCCAACATGGCGGTAGGTAATTGAAATGAAATAATAAGTCAAACAAAATTATTTATCAAACTAAATAGAGATAATAATAAAGACTTAAAATCAGTTTCAAAAACATGTTTGCTAAAAAAAAAAGCTATCATAATTTTTTCTGTGTATATGTCTTAAGCAGTGTTATCAACTTTAACCTTAAATTTACCTAAACATCTGTTTTTAGTCTACCTGTAAAATTTTGCACTTTTTCGATACAAAAATGCGAAAGAACAACATTATATATATTTCAAAAAAATTCTAGTGTTGTCTTGTGTTAACTTTGATAGAAATGGTACCACTTATAAAAATAATAATGAAAATTAATTTGAAGGTGACTGGATATTTTACATGAAAATTGTAAACATGAAAATCCTGGTCTATGTACAAACTTTCACAGAACCCTACGGTAAATGGAACTGACACAAAATAAGTCACATGACCGGTCTCCAGGTGATAGGGACCAGTCCGAGTTCTAACACTTCCTATGAAGCGGACCAGCCACTTTTACATGGAGATGGCCTAGGATGGGGTTAATTGATACTTTGTATGCACCTTGTAACTTGTCTCTGAACTATCTTATGGAGTCCTATTCGCTGTAGAATAATATAGATTATATATAAATATTATTCCAAAATTTAGCTGTAATTATCAATTAATCTATTTTTTTATTGTTACAAATCCAAGTAGAAATTGTATTTTATCTTTAAGCGGTGTCTTTGATAGGATTCGAACTGGCAACCTCCGGCATACAGGCGAGTACACTACCCACTCGACCACAGGGGAACTTATATTTCAATTATGTAAATACCAGTTAAGCTGGAATTAATATCTGAATATAGTTACGGAACAGGTTTCTGAGTGGCATAGCAGTCTCATTGAAGGGAGACAATTAATATTATATACTCGTAGATACTATGTAATAGGCCTTAGATCAGGGTGCATCGAATTTGTTCAGTGCCGTTTACTAAAATACTAGCCGGAGTACCAACTAAATTGACTGAAAATGGTTAATATGTGACCATTTACATAACATGTCTTTTTGCACCATTAACTCACTCACTACTCCTTATTTCTGGTACCAGTCTCATTTTCTCAAGTCATAGGAAGAGTATTTTTGGATCATTTGTCACCAAATTTTCCGCAGGGAACCTTAAGAAATCTTTTAAGGAAAAATGCGGTATTTTTTATTAACTAAGGGCCGGAAAACAGTGGCATTTTTAAAACGCCCGTTTCTGCTTTCTTAAACTAATTAGATCCTGACCCTAAGGAACCAGTTTATTAAATTGAATTTTAAAATCTTTTTGATTTTCAAAATCAACATTTGCAGTATTTTTGAACTACATTTTTATGTTAAAAATAAAATAAATGTTCTTTTATTTTAAATGCAATTATAATCGTTGTAATCTTATACCATGCTAATTCCACTGTTCTAACAAATTAAAAGGATTTTTCTTTCGAATCTTGATGAAATATTTTTTTAGCTTTTTTAAGCATATTTTTAACATATTTTAGCATTTTTTTAATAAAATTCTATCATTTTTTCCTCATCAGGTTTTGGCAACACTGATTGGCACCTACTTGAAATCAACCAAAAGAAGCTAAATACAACTTGTTTTTGCAATAAAAAATATTATTTGTTCAAAGCTGCATAATCATGTTGTGTATGTTTGTGTGCATGTATGTATGTATGTATGTATGAATGTGTGTATGTAGTGGCAGCGGAAACAGTAGTTATTGACATAATAATCAAAGACATCTAGTGCTAGCAGCAAGGAAATCTCAGCAAACTCAAACGTGTATAAGAACATAACTCTGCACTAATACAAAAATAAAACAACAATACAGAATAATAATGAGAACGAACAAACATGAGTTGTGGGAGAAATGAAAATAAAAAATACAATTTAATAATTCTCGTGCAAAAGCAACAAATGAGACATAAAAATGTGCCAGCTTCCATTTTTCATTCATTATTTTATCGATGCTTTAACTTGGAAAAACAGATGAGTCTTGGGGCTTATGTTATTATTACGAATACTATTACGTAGAACTTTTCATGTTATTATTTGTCTCTATGTATGTGTGTGTGGGGATACAAATTTTCACAACTAGATGTGTATAATGAAAGCAACAATAATACAAATAGTAAGTAATGCATAAATTTATGGTCGTATTTATGAAAATTATTTTCTTAACATTGATGCTACGAGGAAAAAATTTTGTATATTAAATTTTAATTTAAAAGTGGTTTATTTTTGTGTAGAATTCTTTGTGCAACTCGACTTTTAAAGTAATCTAAAATATACAAGCAGACTCAAGCAAATATATAATTAGAAAAATTCGGACAAAGTTTTAAATGTCAGAGAATAGTAATATTTTTAAAATTTCTGTAAAAAAATATTCACGAAAGATTTGTGATTGTCAAATCACTTCCGACTTTGTGGAGTCTTCGACTTTCTAAAAATAGTAGCATTACACTGTGATACACTAAAATTATTCAGGGTTTCTCATGCACCATTTCTAGATTCATACAACACATATCCACACACAGACACACACATAAATTAAAATTTTTCTGTTAGATGGAAATTGTGATTTTTATCAATTGAGGTCCTTAACTTAATTTTGAATAAAATCGACATTATCCTTATTATTGGTTTGCTGCTTTCAAATACTTTTTCCTGCATTTATGGGTCAAAACAATAATAAGGTGACGTTTTGTGGAGCGATTTTAATAATTTATGGCTTATTTTGGTCCTAATCAGCGTTGCCAGTTTAGCCTTTTCGAGGCTAGATTTAACCTTTTATTTTCTCTTTTAGCCTCGAAATTTACGTTTTATTTACGTTGTTATAGGCAGAGTTTTAAAGAAAAAAATATGCATTGCATCAAATAAGCTATATTTTAAGCTATTTACCTTTGTTTTTTTTCATTATCTGCTTGAAGAACGCTCTTATTTAATAGCACTACGCAACAAAATGAATCTTTTGTCATGACCTTTGATAACCACTATAATTTTTTTAATGTGTTATGATCCCCTACATACAAAACCAGTCAAAATTTCAAGTTCTACTGACACGTTGTTTTCTAAAGTTTTGGAATTTTCAAAAGGCTGCTCCACCGATTTCATCATACCTTGAAAACGGGTAGGCCAATTTTATTACAAAAAACACTAAAAAACTTAAAATAAAATTTCCATTCAGTCGTAAAATATATTTTTGTATACTCAATGGCTTCGGAATTATTCAGACCGCAGTGATGAATTTAGCATTTTTTAGCTTTTATTTTTTGTGCAAGTTAGCTTTTTCTAGCCTTGTAAATATACCGATTTAGCTCCTTTTTCCTACAGCGCCAGGCAACACTGTTCCTAATATAGCTTTCTGATACATGATAAAAATGGAAAGTTTTTGCCCTCTTAATTTTGTACGAATACGAATAATTTGGATGAAAAAACTTGTTTTGTTCCGGTTTTTACTGAATAACTCCGAAATAATTGGAAATTTAAAAACTTGTATATGAACGACTTAAAAGTAATTTTAATTCTTAATCGGTTAAACCGCTCTACACTTATGATATGAAATATCCCATGTTTTTTGTAGCACTAAAGAAATAAAGTGCTTTATAATTCGCTTTAAAATATCAGCTTGTTCAGAAGCAGCTTCATAGCGTCATAACAATGCAGGTTTCGAAGTAAGAAAAGTATTTGCTTTTTACTTATACAAAAGCTTCGTACAAAAGCTATAAAAAAAGCTGTCTCTTGGAATATTAATTATGCCTGATTCTTTCTGAATATTACGTTACGAACCTAAGCCTAATAATTTGGGAAAAAAAGGTTTGGTGGCATTAAGCATTAAATTTTTAATTGATTTAAAAAAACAGCTGCCCTCAATATTATTATTAATCTAGTGGAACTACAATTTAAGTATTAAAAAAATTAAGAGTACAAGTAACACAATGTAATGCTCAAAATTTTTTTCAACAACTTAACTTAAGATCTCATAGATGTGTAATAGTAATTGGTAGCATGAAAAGATATATTTTACCAATTTAGTTGTTCACTCATTTTCTCTATTTCAATTCAAATAATAACGAAAGACCAATAAATTTAACGAATACAAAATATTTGAAATATTCAAAAGGGAATTTCTAATTCTAAAATGGCAATGACCGTGTAAAAGCAATCTGATAGTGTAACCTACAAAACCAGGAATAACAGCAAAGCACACACTCATACACAGAGAGATTACACATTCAAACTCACAAATCAAGTGAAAAGTTTCACATGTATGTTAATATATATACAAACGTGTGTACTAAATAAACTAAAATTTTTTATACATTTTTTTCTATGGTACCAGTAGAAAAATATATAAATAAGCAATTCAGACTAGAGATGCACAACGGTCACGTGGCTTACAACAATCCAACATAGAGAAACAAAAACCTATATAAAAGCAATATGTCGGAATTATGATTGAAAATCATATAAAATTTGTGAGAAATAATTTGTTGTTTAAGTCTTTGATGTTTATTTTCTTTGTTCATAGCTATAATTCACTGTTGCGCTCAATTGTGTGACTTGCTGTTGTTTTTTTATGTTCGTATTGTGTAAATGTAAATAACCGACAAATAACCGATAATCTTCGCAACTACCAGCGAAAATTTCCTGCTTTTGATTTAAAGTTACTATTGTTTCAAATTAACTTCAAACGAATATTTATTAATCTAGCATTAAATCTCTTTGATTTAATATTTTTCACTATTAAAATAACATTGTTATCAACGTTGCATTGCATTTTAAGTCAACATGATTATAACTTTAATTTCACATAAAATTTATGTTAAATCATAAATGAAATAATATTAAATTTAAATGAAATACATGTTGCTTATGATGGTGTCTGTTTAGTGTATATCTAAAATAAAGTTTGAAGCTTTTATGGCTGCAGTTGTTAGCGCGTTAACTACCAAGAAAATGTCCCGAGTTTAAATCTTAACTGGGGAAGTCAACTGCAACAGAAATTTTTTTAAATGCTAATACACATAAGGTAAGTAAAATATTTAGTAAAATAGCTACATTAAATTCATGTTGTTTCAACTTTAAATAACTTTGATTCAACATGATTATTCGTGTAGTTTCAATATAAAATTGACGTTGTTTCTACTTGAATAACTTTGATTCAAAATGATTCTTCGTGTTCTTTCAGTATCAAGTTCACTTCGTTTCAACTTGAAATTCGTTTGATTCAACATGATTATTGGTGTTATTTCAGTATCAAAATCAAGTTGTATCAACATGAAATAACTTTATTTAACTGTACTGGAATATTAAATCAACGCGAAATATAGTTATTTCAAAATAAAAAATGTTATTTGAATCACTTTGATTAAACATGATTCTTCGTGTTATTTCGGTTAATTAAACTTTAAATCAGTTTGATTCAACATGATTCTTCAGTATACAATTCACGTTTTTTAACTTTAAATCACTTTGATTCAACATGATTCTTCGTGCTATTTAAGACTCGAATTCATGTTGTTTTAACTGGAAACAACTTTGATTCGACATGATTCTTCGTATTATTTTATTATTAACATTATTTTGATTTAAATGTACTGGAATATTAAATCGGCATGAAATATAGATAATTCATTAAAAAAAAGTTCTTTGAAGGTTATTGTAAAATCATGTTCAATTAACATGAAACACCTATGAAGCAAAATCACTACCGAAAAATGTTAAATTAACCTTGTTTTCGGCGATTTTAATACAAAATTTTTAGGTGTGAACGTAATTGCAATTGGTCTTTGTAATATGAGTGGGAATAAGCGTAAGTTAAAAAAAGTTTAAGAATGCTCATAAGATATTAGGCGTGAATGAGCCCCCATTAGAAGAATTCTCGTTTCAATTTTCACATATAAGAATTAAAATCACATTCAACAGAGCCACCTGACAAAAGGTGATAACCAAAACAGGCGTGAGCACTGACGATGGAAGTGTAGCGACTTCCGAAAGTGGCGCTACTCTGTACTGCTGTGTACGTTGAAAAATTCAGTTGCTGTTAATTTTTCCCTTGTTCCTTGAAATATTAATCATGCCCAATTCTTTCTGAATATAACGTTACGAACCTTAGCCTAATAATCAATTTGAATTCACAAAGCAAATACGTTCGAAATAATCATATTAATAAAGAACTTTTTTAAATTTTGTATGATCTTTTGAAAATGTTCGCTCAAAAGTAAGAAATAGAGATCCAAAGAATTTAGATTCCGACGCATAAATTTTAAAAAGCAATTTGTGAATTCTAAAACAAAATTACAAATTTCCGAAACGTGAGCTTTTGTGGTCTCTTTTCTTTATGTGATCTTGCGTTATTATTATAATGCAGATTCATAAGAACAACGCAAGATCAAATTTACCGTCTAATGCAAATGCAAACAACAATAGAAATGCTTAAGCAAGCAAATACTACAACTGGCAATAGAAGACAGAAAACGGAACGACAATTGAAATGGGCAAAGGCAGCAGCAGCAGCAACAGCAACAGCAACAACAAATAATAATGCTAGTTGCCAGCAATAAATGTAACTATAGTAAATTATTGGCAAAGTTTAACTTTAGAGAAATTGTTTACACACTCAAACTCAACAACAACTACAAACATATTTGCATACACATGTACACTAAAAATAAGAACACAAACATATTTACTTACATGCATTTAGCATACAAACAACAAAAGTATGCTGTACAAGCCGTAGTGGATACACCGGAAGTTAACATGTTAGTTTTCTCTATATTCCTCTATTTCTATACAAAACGACGCACACATACAAATCTATACATAACAATTTTCGTAAAAAAATATCTGTTGGTGTTATAAAAAATCGCAAGTTTTTCCATATTTTTTCTTTTTTATCAATGAATGCCAACAAACAAATAAAAAACTGGAAAATCGAAAAGTTTTCTCATTTCACAAGCGTAAATTTCATTTGACACAGGACTTAATTTTATAAGTTAAGGAATAAAAATTGAAAATATATTTTTTTCTTTCAATTCTTTTTTAACAAAAAAATTTACATAGAATAATTGAAAAACTAAATTTACAATAGTAAATTGTAATTTGGAATTGATTTAAAAGTTATTAAAGCAACGAAACAAGATATTCAATATCCCCCGTAGAACAGATGAAGGAAAAAAAGATTGACAAAGAAATTGTGTTAAGTAGTAAAGACAATTTTGACTTAGAATAATATTAATTTAAAAAGTTTATGTTTTGATCGCTAACAGTTGACATTTAAAACTCTTGAGAAATACAATTCGATAGCAAATTATTATTGCTACGTTGTAGCGGTCATAAAATCGGAACTACTGGACGAGTTTGAAAAAGGTCTTCAGAATTTGAAAGGGTATTTGGTCTCTAACTGAACAGTGCCAATAAAAAAATGTATTGGAAAGGCAGCTTTTCAAAATGTCCCTTTCACGCTCGTCAGGCTGAAGGTGTACAATTGTAACTTTTTCATTTTATAAGTGCAATAACTTTTTGTTACGAATTAGATACTTTATACTGAAAATTTTGTAAAAAGCGTTACGAATAGGCCCTAAATAAAAATGTACGTAAGGGAATATAAAAAAGGTTTTTTTGGAATATATAAAGAAAGTTTATTCAGTCTGTTTGCATGAAACACAGGTTGTTTCCTTTATGGAGTGCTCATCACACACCGGTTTCATGCAAAAATTAATCAAATATATTTAAACAAAATAATAGAATGGAGAGGCTTAGTGCACAAAACAAAACTTAAAACTGTATGGTTTTTTAAATTTTCAACTTTAAATATGCAGCATAAGTAGTTGCAAAACAATCGAATTTATCCAAACATCTCTCTATGATGCAGAGCTATGGTACCTAGTAAGAAAATGAGCATATAAAACCAATTTTTGATCTTATGTGGCTTACCGAGTTATTGCACTAAGCCCTTCAATTGTTGCAACTGATACATTAATTATTATATAGTTAGAAAGAAAGTCATCAATAATTTGCTATAAAAACTTATATATCCACAAATAATTATATGAAGTTGCAATTGTACCCATACCGCCTTTTAGCATTCCACCTGAAGAGGGTTAAAAAGTCCCACAAATCGTACGTGTATAACAATTTCATAAAAACTTGTTGGAATAGAAGTAGTAAATACCAGCTTGTGCTGGCTAAGTAACTACTGTATTCCAAAACCCACAGTGTTCTCTTTATATTTGCAAAAAAAAATCATGCATGAATGTGCCCCTCGCGGAAAAAAATTAAAAAAGTGTTGGCACTTTCCAATTTTATATTTTAATATGATCAGAATAGTTTTGTTTTAAAAAACTACGTATTGTATATATCCTTATATATGCAGTGTTTGCGGAACACCGAAGAAGAATTGCAATAATCTAAATTATGACGTTTTAAAGTTACTTCTAGATACAACAGAAATTTAATTGAACAAAATTTCAAGAACAGCCTAACCAAATTTTTTCTTCTTCCAGTTTTATAGTTCCTAAGCCATTTATTATGTATGCCACATTTCAAGCACTTTTTTTCGCGAGATATTACACTTGTCTTTCTAGATTGATCATTCGACACACAGTGAGTGCAGCGGCCTAAGCAGGACTTTAAATCTGAAGAATTGGCTAGTAAAATTTAGCGACTTGCCAATGTATACTAGGGTGGAACGTCGATGTATGAATGAGAAAAATTCATCCAATCGATCTCGAATACCCTCAGAAAGTAGCATATGGCTATATAATATCCAAAATTTGTTAAAATTTCTTTCGAAATATCGCACCTGTTCATCAAAAGTAACACAACTCAAAAAATTCTATTTTCCACTTTTTTGAAGGAAACAGTGTATGATTACCATATCTAACCACTGTAAAAATTTTGGTATTGTATTATTTTATTGAAATATTATTGAGTTTCCTTTACAACGGTATATTTGTTTATAACAATAATTCCATTATATTGGCGCAATTAGTTTTTTGCCTCTACTGAAAACTTGTAAATTTTGAGTTGTGTTACTTCTGATGAACAGGTGCGATATGTATGTCTCTAAAATCAATAATGGACAAAATTGTTCAAAATTAAACATATTGGATTACTTGGAACTTTCTTTCTTTCTTTCTTTCTTGATATTTACAAAGCTGATATTTACAAAAAAAAAAGGAAATACTCTTTCGCTATGGCCGATAAGACTATCCGTTTAGAAATGCGTGATTTATGTTTCAAATATTTTGACTCTGTCCTACTATGCGGGGAGTGTCCAAGAATGTTTTAGTAATTAAAACACCTGTCTCTCATCGTTTTGCTAAAAAAAAACCTCACGCGGGGAAGCAAATTCCTAAGACTAAAATGAAATTTTTGTTTGAGTAATTAATTTTTTTTAAGTGTAATTTTTAATTCTAAAGCAGTGGATCAATTCCAAAATAGCATTTAAGTGATACGCATAGGAATATATAAAAATATCAGGTGCATATTTTTTAAAATTTCCGTGAGATACAAATGGTTGTTTTCAAACTTTAACCCGATCCCTGCATAAACTTTTTTATTAATAACTTTTAATGTTCTACACGACTATACTATGCCGTTTTTGATACTCGCGAAAAGTGCGAAAAGGTTATAGCCCTAATGTGCACTGTCGGAATTTTTTTGTAATAAGCAAAAAAATGTAAAAAACATTTCTTTTTCGCAGATATTCGTGTTCACCAAGCGAAAACTGGCGTTATAGCTTCATCTTAACCCAACAAAAACGAATACTTCGGCTGAAACTCCTGTTTCGAAAAGCGCTCCGAAAAGGCATGATTTTCCTTCGCGATATCCCACTGCGGTAACACCTTGTATCATCGTCTTGTTGTGTCATCCAATTAAATCATTGTTAAAGTACAGACAAATTGAATCGTAATTTGTTATAAATCTCTTTCCTCCATGAACAAAATGCACGCAAAGAAAAGATATGGTTGTGGCATGGTTGCGTCAGCAATGACATGTTTCGCGACACAGTTTTTGAATGTGGCAAATAACTTATTATTGTATTAAATGACTGTGAACCTTATTTAGTCTATGAAATTATTAGATTTCATGAAAATTGACACATGGTTGGCTTGACCAATATATATTGTTGAAAAAATTCTGACTACAATCATGGTTTATTTAAATATTCAACAACAGAATGGTTCTATAATAATAAAATATCGTTCTTATCTATATTATTTTGTTTGCAATAAAGCTATGGTTATAAAACAGACATGGCTCTCTGCTTCCAAAAAAGTTTTTATTCTATCCCTTTGTTGAATGCTTTTTGTTAGTTTTGTGTTTTACTTGACAGCGTTTGGTTTATTTTTGTGAGCGGTTGCTGTGAAAAAATAAAAATATTAAAATTAGAATAACAAAAAGTGATATATTCCGGCAATTAATGTTCGGCCATGTTCTGAAGACCATTTAGTTTTGAAATAGCAAAATTTCAAAAGCAAAGAAAAGTGTTCTTTAATCGGACAATTTAGTGCATTCGTAGATTTGTTCTGATAAAATATGTGAAATATCTGAAACACAAAAACCAATAAGTAAGCTTTTTAGTTGGATTCTATTCTGAAAGTTGCCGATTTCACAACTAAATGTTTTTCAGAACATGCCCGATTGTAAATATAACATATCAACTAATATGTATGTCCGAGTATCTAAGTGAAAATAGATAATAATTTTTATTTCAGATTCAACACACTGACCAGTTGAAAAAGTTTGTTTTTGATTTAAATTGAAATAATAAAATTGTTTAGCTCCTGTCAATTTGTTAATCAATTTATGGTTAAGAAAACAATAAATATATGATTATATAGAACAATATACAGGGTGGCTGATGAAAGCCGCTACCAAAAAAAATTGAATAACTTTTTTTCTATTTAATGAATCTGGTTAATTTTTTTTTTATTTTGCAGATTGACTTTTACATTTAACAAAAATGGATAACTGGGACACTGAAACAAGAATTTGGATTGTCCGCGGCTATCACGCACTGGAGTCCGCAGTTTCGGTTCAAAGAGAGTATAGGCGCACGTTTGGCGGCAATCCTCCGAGCAGATGGACCATAATGAGACTTGTAAACAATTTTGCCGAGCATGGGACAGTCAACAGAAGACCGTACCATCGAAACCCTTCAGTTCGAACGGAGGAAACAATCGCTGCTGTAGCTGCTGCCATACAAAACAATCCACGTGTTTCGACAAGAAGCTTATCTCCTCAAATGGGTATAAGCAGACAGTCATTACAGTCAATTATGCACAAAGATTTGGACTTATTCCCATAAAAAATTCAAATGGCCAACAAACTGAACGCTGCAGACTTGCCGATTCGCTTGGAATTTTGCCAGAAGATGCTTCAAATGGTGGAAGAGGATGGAAATGGTTACATATGGTTATTTAGAACCATTTATATGGTTAACTTTAACCATATATATGGTTATTTCAGACCATATTTTGTAATTTTGAACAATATATATGGTTATTTTGAATTATATACATGGTAACTTGCACCATGCATATGGTTGTTTTTTAACCATATATATGGTTATTTCAAACCATTTATTGTAATTTTGAGCCACATATATCTTCGTTCTGAAATATACATATGCTTGCTTGAACCATGTATATGGTTGTTTGAACTATATATATGGTTATTTTCAACCACATATTCAATCATAGTATGTTGTACTTCGATTATGGTTGCCTAAACAATGTTTTTTTTTTGCGTGTGGGAAATATAAAAAGAGAGCATGCTCTAAATGCATGCGACAATTCTTTAGAACCTGCTTTTTTGAAAGATACAATGCTAACGAAATAAGGACTTTAAGCATCGCGTGAGCAACCGGGTACGTATTAACAGTATATATTGAAAGTAAATATTATGTGGTAAAATGAACTGCTAATACGTATCCTGTTGCTTACGCGACAGTCAACGCTCTAGTTTATTTTAAAATTCGTATTGAATGTTTGTAAAAAGCCGACAAACTTCGGAATTTACACAATATGAAGACTGAGAGATCTCTGCCT
The DNA here is from genome assembly GCA_956483635.1 of Panzeria rudis. NCBI lineage: Eukaryota > Metazoa > Arthropoda > Insecta > Diptera > Tachinidae > Panzeria > Panzeria rudis. The sequence goes on along the minus strand of OY101450.1, from coordinate 111,284,830 downwards.
TCTTTTTTTAAGAGCTAAATAATTAATGTGTTACCTTCTTTGGGAAAAGAATAGTGTAGAGAGAACAGATGGCGAAGTGGGAGACAGAAAAGAAGCTTAATTTATTACAACCCTGCTATTGCGGATTTTTTTGTATAGTAGTGCTGCCGCCCCGCTGGTGTCAAGTAGAGTCATTAATTTGTTTAAGCTCTGTACCCATTTATTAGTTCTTTTACTTCGTTGACGATTCTGCTGAAATAACGACGAAGGAGGGTACTGTGAAGTGCGCTAGGATATGTTAGTATTAATCGGTGCCGGTACTGACAAAGTCATCAGTGCTATGCCTTCATCACGATAACAGTCCAACAACAACCAACACAATAACATACCAATGTACTTAAGAAAAAGTCATGATGTTGTTGCCTTGGCTGAAACTAGTCTTCAACTCAAGAACTCAGGGTTTGTAGTCAAACGGTGTAACCGTTCAGCAAACAGCTTCCAGCGTGATAATATTTTTTTGCTGGGAAGTTTATCTGAAATTTGGCTTATTATGTATAAAAATAGTTGAAAATTCTAGTGTAATAAGTTACAACAACAATAAAAAAATGCTTAACGTTGCATCATATGATATTTCACAAAAGGCTCGATTTGATCTTATTTGGAAAATTTTGATGCTGCGGAAGAGGGCTGAAAGTAAGTTCCAATATATTTTTCGTTACTTTTCCAATCTAACTGACAATCTAAAGCAACGTTCTTGTGCTATTCGAAGTGGAAATTCGAAAAAAACTGACGCTGCACCTTAATGTCTACTTGTTAGTTTTAAGTAATTGATAGAATACATAATGTTAACTTATTGCACTTATTGCACAAAAGATCCACTAGGTGTCGCAGTGCCGGTCTTTATACCAGATCTTTCCCGGATTCTAATTACACTGTACAGCAAAAAATAAAATAACCAGGCTCTAACACATGATTCCGATACACAGAAAAAATTATGATAGCTTTTTTTTAACAAACATGTTTTTGAAACTGATTTTAAGTCTTTATTATTGTCTCTATTTAGTTGGTAAATAATTTTGTTTGACTTATTATTTCATTTCATTTACCTACCCCCAATGTTGGCAACCTGATAAGATTATAAAATTCTTTGATTTATTTTTTAAATTTCTCTAAAACATTTTTTGATTGAAACAATTTGTTTATTGAAAAAATTTTTTTTCAAACAAATTAATACAAATTTTTGCATTTGAATTTACAATTTATTTATAGGACCTAAATTGAACAAATTTACATTTGATTCAGGGAATTTGGTATTTGAAATGAAAAATTAGTTTTTTCTGTGTAGAGAGGACGAAAAAATAAAAATAAATAGAAAGTGTTAAAACTTAGACCGGGCCGAGGCACTTAAGAATCAGCCTACTACCAATGGCTACTTTTGTATCAGTTCCCTTCCGCCAAGGGTAGTTTTACTCGAATTTATACAATAGACCGCCTAAGCTGTATCTGAAGCAAATCTGACAAAAGAAATCAATTAATATCTAAAAACATAGATACGCATTACTTGTGGAAATTTAAAAGCCTTTATTTGAAATAAAACTTATTTACTATTTAAGTTCTGTTTCCATAAGTTTTTATTAAATTTCTACAATTTATGTCACATTTTCCCGCAAATGTCTCTAGAGTGCTAAAACTTTAAATACCAATGGGCAAGGACTATGATGAAATTGAAAAACAATTTGTATTAACTAATACGCCATAAATTACTCTTGTCTAAGCTGACAGACAGTAAATGACACTTTCATAGTTTTCTAAATACCCTGTTTGAAACTTCTGCGTTCTTCCCACCATTGGGACACAATAAATTATTAAACCAATAATTGATTTTATTTCTAAATTAAATATAAAAACTTTAACATGTGGGACTTTAAATAAGTTTCCTTTTGGTTTAACAGCCAGCCAGCCAGCCACAAAACTTTAACTTGTTATTTATTGCAACATATAAAAAAGGTGTCAAGTGGTATTTGTTGTACGACTAAGTAGTTTTTGTTCTTGTTGCGGTTGAAGAACGCAATAAAAACCCATTGCCAACCATTTAAATGCCACATAATTTTCATGATTTTTATTTACATTTTATTTTAAGTACACACAATTTACAAAACGTAACAAAAAAAAAGAGATGAGAACTAAATACAAGAAGAAGAACAGTAAAGAAAAATAAAATGTAAATAGGAAAAAGAGTATATATTTACAAGTCCATATAATCGTGCGTTCGAAACTTGAATTGCACCGTTAAAGTGTCTGCTAACGAAGTATAACACGCTTAAATTTGCCACACAAGAGCAACCAAATACAAGTAAATACCCGAAAGGATTGCATTACAAGCAGACATTTACGTGTGTATTATTCTGTTTTATGTTTATCTTTCGATTAACCCTTGAAGTGCGTATCATATTTTATGTATTTATTACATCAGTAAACATATGAAGCTGATTTCTTAATAAGAATTTTAGATATTTGTGAAAAAGAGATACCCGCCACGTGGAACAAACGAACATATTGCATTTTATAATTCTTAGCCAGCAGCAAACGAATCGGAGCAGAATAAAATTGTTTCACTGCCAAACTATGGAATTTCTTGTTTATAAACTTTTTCGGTTATTGTGCGAACAATACATTTATATTATTATCAAAATTTCAGTTCAAAAAGTCATACAGGAAGAATTTGTCTATACGATTATGAGCTAAGGAATACAATTCTTAAAAATAACTAAATTTCTTTGAATATAAACCCATACAGTTCGACTAAAAATTCATAACTCGATTGTTAAACTCTAAAGGTACCTAGCATAAAAATGTATGTACATGTTCAAATAAACTGAATAAACAAACATTCACACACTAGAACGAGGACGGATCAATAAGTTCGTGACTTTTCAAACTTCCCTCGTAGTTATATGAAATGCAACACTGTCATCATCAAGTACCGTCTGTTAATAGACTACTGTCAAATTTTGAGCAAGTGTCGTCATTTACTTTGCGTTTAACAGATGTTCAAAACATACAACATCGTTTATTTTTCTAAAAATTGAAACATTATTTATTGCGAAAAAAATACCGTCAATCAAACCAAGGAAAAGCTCGATAAATTCTATGGGGACTCTGCACCGTCGATTTCAATGGTAAAAAAGTGGTTTATTGACTTTCGTTGTACTCGCAAAAGTACAAATGACGCTGAACGTTCTAGACGCCCAATTGAGGTCAGTACACCCGAAAATGTCGAAAAAATCCACGATATGGTGTTGGCCGATCGAAGAGTAAAAGTGCGTGAGATTGTTGATGCCATAGGCATTTCATATGGCAGTGTGGCTTCGATTTTAAATGATCAGCTGGGTTTAAGAAAGCTGTCTGCAAGATGGGTGCCGCGTTTGCTCTCAATTGACCATAAACGTAAAACGTGTGCAGTGTCAACGGCAAAACTCTAAGAATCGTGCTACGAATTGGTACCTCAGCCGCCATATTCTCCGGATTTAGCCCCTAGTGACTACTTCTTATTTCCAAACCTAAAGAAATGGCTCGGTGGAAAAAGATTTAGCTCCAACGATGAAATTATTAACCAAACAAATGCCTAGTTTAAGGACCTCGAAAAATCCTAGTTTTTGGAAGGGATACAAAAACTGGAGTAACGTTGGACTAAGTGTATTGAGTTAAAAGGAGATTATATTGAAAAATAAATTTTTGTTTTGCAAAAAACACTGTGTTTCATTTAAAAAGTTACGGACTTATTGATCCGCCCTCGGAAACCGGAAATATGCCTATAAAATTTCTTTCATGCGCATTAAATACAATACCAATTTCTCTCACCATGAATTACATATATTGTTTCCTTTTTTTATAGTCGAAATAATGTCCACTTATTTTCAATTCAAAAAGGAAATAATGTGCATGGGAATGCCGAATAGTGGCTTCATAGACTAATGGTTTTCTGCTTAGTCAAAAATCTTAGCCCTGCGAAGCCACTATTCGACATACAAAGAGAAGAAAACAATTAATCCCGTCCAAAGCTCGACTAAGCAGTCAATCTTCATTCTGCAGTACTATTTGCATGAATTTTATTTGCATTTTTTTATGGTCATTATATCCCTTTCAACGTGGAAATAACGTTCATGGACACTATTTCATTGTACGATATTGCATGCCACCTGTATATTCTGGTTCCTAATGGGTCCGGAAGTCGATTTAACAATACCAGACTGGACTTTCATTTGTTCGAATATAACATGTTGGGCACCAAGACAATAAGGCATATATTGTGGTTCCTATTAGGAACAAATCAGCAAAATCGCATAAATAGGTTCAATATTCGCAAACGCGACTATTCTCGTCCTGCTATTTTTCTATGAAGTGCAAATAAGCCAACAATCTCAACAGAAAATCCTCAAAAATACAGAATTGAAAATATTTAAAGATGTAATTAAACCGGGAATAAATCAGCAGAAGGAGAATGAGAAATGTGTAATAAATTGGCAAAAAAATACATTAGAGTAAATTTAAAATCGTAAAAGAAAAATTTTTTAAATTAGGAAAAATTTTAAAATTTTCGATGGCAAAACAGTATTTTTTTTTTCAAATATACACACTAAAAATTAAAATACCAAAATATGCAGGAAAACAGCTAAACATATCACAAAAACTACAGAAAATGCCCGAACAATGTGGCTAAATATAAACTAAGCAAAAACATGCTGCTAAATATGCAGTAAAAAATCGATGAAAAAATTCTTTAAAAGTTCTAAAATTTATAAATATCTTAATTGTGCCATCGCACAGGAAAGAAACATGCAACTACATATGTGCGGTTTCCCTGCTAATATTTATCCATCGATTTTCATGAAATAAATCTTACTTTATTTGTAATACAGGGTGGCTGATGAAAGTCGCTACCAAAAGAAGACTTGATAACTTTTTTTTCTATCTAATTAATCTGAATTTTTTTGGTTTTTTGTACATTGATCCCTAGATTTAATAAATATAGAAAAATGGAACACTGAAAAAAGAATCTGGATTGTCCGCCGCTATCACGCATTAGAGTCTGTAGTTTCGGTTCAAGGAGAATATAAGCACACGTTTGGCGGCGATCCTCCGAGTAGATGGACCGTTATGAGACTACACAGAAAAAAATAGACAAGAATTATGTTCAATAAGACCATGTTATTGAAAAAAATATGAATTTCAATAACATTTTTCATTAACTTAATAAAATATATCGTTGTTTGTATTTCTACCCCATGCCGGTTATATCTCTTCTTTTCATACAAAAGTACTTAAAACAAGTTTTATCTCATAAAAATATAACTGGGACATGGCTCGGCTGTAGAGAGCAAGCTTTACGACCGGGAAGCCCGAGTTCGTATCCCAGGCATGTCAACATTAATTTTAATTTATATTTTTTTCTTTTGAAATAATCTTGCTATCAATATAGCGGAATTCTTTATCACAGGAAATTTGAAAAAAAAAATTATTGAATACCGGGATTTTTGTTATCAAAAACGAAAGTTATTTTTTTCTGTGTACTGAATAATCTTGCAGAGCATGAGACAGCGAAACCCTTCGGTTCAGACAGAGCAGACTATTGCTGCTGTAAATGCTGCCATAAAAAGCAACCCCAGTGTTTCTACAAGGAAACTATATGCTCAAATGCGTGTCGGTAGGCAGACTTTGCAGACACTAACGCATAAGGGTTTGAACCTATTCCCCTAGAAAATTCAAATGGCTAATAAAACTTAATGCAGCAGACTTACCGATTCGCTTTGAATTTTGCCAGAAGATGCCTGAAAAGGTAGAAGAGGATGAGAGCTTGCTGAATTGTCTTTAATATAGCAAAATTCATCAGCCACCCTGTATAAATGGCTTTATGCTTTGCTAATAACAATGATAATTTTTGCTCCTTTTCGATTCTTCATATATTTTTAAAAAATGAAAATTTTCTAATTTCGGCACAAAAAAAATATTTCTCGTCATTGCGGTCTGAATAATTTTGAACTATTTAGTTTGGAATAAAATAATATTCAAGCAGCTCAAAGGTAGTTGTGTTTCAAGTTTTTTGTTGCTTTTGTCATAAAATTGTACATCCCTTTTCCAAGTTATAATGAAATCGGTGGAGCAGCTTCTCCAAAACTCGCGATTTTTTGCAAAAATCGGCTAATTTCAATTTATTGTGAATAAAATCAACATTTATCATTCGATTTTCGTGAAATAAAGCTTATTTTATTTGCAGTATATGTGGGCTTATTGTCAGCGAATAAAATTGGTAATATTTTGTAATATTCGAATTTGTGTAAATTTTTAAAATAAATAAAAATATTTCAATTTTATATAAAAAAATATATATATTTTTCATCATTGCTTTTTTTGCGTTCTGTATAATTCCGAAACCATTGAGGATATAAAAAAATAATGTCGAAAAGGTTTAAGCTAATTTTATTTAAAGTTTTTTATTGGTTTTTGTAATAAAATTGTACACTGCTTTTATAAGCTATAAAAAATCAGTGGATCCATGGAATCAGTTTCTTCACAAATCCAAAATTTTAGGGAAAAATTCATATAAAAAATGTATCCATAGAACTTAAAATTTCGAATGTTTTTGTAGCTAGAGGACCATACACATCAAAAAATATAGCAGTGCTCCTTGGCATTTTTCTTGTTGACTTGTGTATATTTTTTTTTTCAAAAATATAAGTTAAAATATAACCGATATTTTTTTGGTTAAAAATAAAAGTTAAAATTTTAAAGTATCAGTACTGATATAAGAGCCATCTCATCAGCGTTCTTTATTAATTTTAAACACTTATCAGGTTGGATATTTGTAAGCAAGAAAACCAACTATTTAACCAATTTATTTAAGGAAATAGAATATATGTAACTTCTTATATTAACTTACAAGCAAAATTAATAAGAAATTCTCCATGTCCGCTTATTTTTTCCAAATATTCCTTGCGCTATTTTTTATGTTAGCTTATGTTTTTGACCAAAAAATATCTGTCAAATTTTAACTTTTATTTATGACCGAAAAAATATCGGTCGAATTTTAACTTTTAGTTTTGGCCGTACAAATGTCGGTCGAATTTTAACTTTTATTTTTGACCAAAAAAATATAAGCCACGTTTTTTTATCTTTCATTTTTGACCGAAAAAATATCAGTCAAATTTTAGCATATCAGGTCAAAAATAAAAATTTTTTTGAATGAAAAACTATTAGTCAAAAAATAACTAGTACTATTTGATTTTTTTTTATAAAACTAATAACAGTTACGGTCCCTGATCGAAAAAGACAATTCAATAAAAAAAAACTCCGATTTTCATACACAGACACAAATTAAAATTTTCTATTTTATTAAAATCGTCACTTTCATTCATTGATTTTTTTTTACTTAACTGTGAATGAAATCAAAAGTTGTCGATCGATTTTAATTATATATGGCTTGTTCTGTTTGGAATATAATTACCTATGTGCTTATAGAACAATAATGGAATTTTCGTTTATTTTTGAAGTGTAAACTTCTTTTAGCGCGGTAGGCATATTTTTTGGTGAGACCAAATCTCTAAACTCGCGATACCGTTTTATGTTACGAGACGCAAAATTTTGTTGAGAAACGAATGCACGAAATGTATTAAAATTCGGCGTGTATTACTTTAAGGACGAGATAAACGGGCACCCCCATACAAATAAAGTATTAATATTCACATATCTGAGCAACTAAAGCACGGAATGTATCAAAATTCAGCGTGTGCTACTTTAAAAACAAGATACAACTTCCAGCAAATTTTTGTGGCGGTAGGACGAGGGGAATGGGCAACTTCCAGAAAATTGTTGGGGCGATAGGACGAGGGGAACGGGCTCGCCCTATACAAATAAAATATTAATATTCATATATCTGTGCAACTATAGCACGGAATGTTTTGATATTCGGCGTGTATTCCTTCCAGAACACAATACAACTTTCAGCAAATTTTGGTGGAGGTAGGCCGAGGGGAACGGGCACCCCCTATACAAAAAAAATATTAATACTCGGCGTGTATTCCTTCCAGAACTAAATACAACTTCCAGAAAATTATTGGGGCACTAGGCCGATGGGAACGGGCACCCCCCATACAAATGTAATAATAATATTCATTTATCTGTGCAACTATAACACTGAATGTTTCAAAATTCGACGTGTATTGCTTTAAGAGCAAAGTAAAACTTGCAACGAAATTTATTAACGACTACCCTAATTCAAAGAAAGTAAAGAAACTAAACAATGAATGTTTTTTATTATAACTAGTACCCATCTAAAAAATGTCTAACGCGCCAAAATAAGTTTTCACTTCTGTCGGCACTCCCGGAGTGCAACCCGTATTTTTTTTCACATTAAAATTGAGCAGATTAAAAAGCAATCCTTTTACGGCTTTAACATAATATTATGTCAAATGTCGTTTTTTTTCAATTGGATGGGACAAACCGTTATATTAACATTTGTCGTAATGGATTTAAATTTTTATTATAATATTATGGTTATCGAAATATCTAGTTCACATTTGGTGTTGAACGAGTAAAGTTGTTGTGCGCCATTAAAATTTACAAGGATTAAATTGAAAAATTTAAATTTTAAACTTCTTAGCAATACTAAAACTCAGACACATATGAACACATGCAAATTAAGGGAAATTTTATCTTTGAAAAATTAAGCAATATTTCCCTATTTCGATGTAAGAGAATTTTTAATTTTAGCACGCTAATGCTCATGTATAACAAATAACAAATTTATAATTTTGGATATACGGATATTTCACAGTTTCTTCCAGAAAATGTTCGTAAATTTTCAGGTTTCAGTGAGTTTTTTTCTTTCAGGATACGTATTATCCAAACATTATATTAATTCTCACTTAAAGCGTGGTACGGAGCTCTTAAGGAAGTTCACATTCCCATAAGAACTGCGTGTAAAAAAAGCTTACGGAAGTTCACGTTGGTACATTCCTTAAAGACATTTCCCTTTGCTAGTACGGAGTTCCAAAAGAAAATCACACGGAATTTTGGCCGTTATTGTCTATTACAGGGATGCTAGAAACTATAAGTGGGGACTTTTTTCCGTAAACTAAAACAAAAATTAATGTTCATACAATTGTTTGGTCACGAAATCTTTGACATTTCCTATTTTTCGCAAGTTGTAATTAATTCTTATTGTTTTTGTGTGTTGTAAATTAAAAAAGAAATGTGTGTATGCAAATATTATTCTCTACAGAAAGCTTGCTATACGATTATTTTTCCGTGTAGAAATAAATGTAAATATCCAAATGTGAATTTCCGTAAGAAGACCGTACCACGCTTAAAAGGTTAATATATAGAAATATCAAAAAAAAACTTAACGCATACAATGCACAATTGTGGTTTTTAGGTTGACACTGTTGCTTAAGTTGGCTGGCATTAGGCTACGAGTATAGTGTTGGTAGTAAAATAATCCTCCCGCTAGACAAGTTAAATACGCCATAAAAATTTACCTCAACAACGAACAACATAAGGATACTTATTATGGTCTTAAAAACTACACCAAAAAAAAAACTTGCAAAACGAAAGACAAATTTTTCAAAACGCAATAAAACAAATTAAAAAAGAAAAACTAAAAGTAAACGCTTGAAAATTCAATAAAGATTTTGAATTTTTAAACTTTTACAAACAAAGCTTTGTTTTTAAACAAATAGTTAATTTGCATGTTTAGTATGGTCTTTTTTTCATTTATTTTTCTTCAAAGTAAAGTAAAAACAAATGAATTTAGAAGAATGAAAAAAACAAACGCCGTAGAAACCAGCCAACATTATTCATTTACATTAAATCTGCATATCCTTGACTTTCTTTTTGGAATTTTTGTTGATTTTCTGATGTTTTCTTTTCATTGTTTTTTCGTTTTCGTTCATATATTTTAGCATTTTTTTTTTATTTTTGTTGGCAAAATAGACTAGACAGAATGGCTGAAATTAGTATATGAATGCAAAGGAATGTGTTTGTATGTAATATTATTTGTTTGTTGTATATTTGTTAAAATGTATGCATTTGTTCTAGAGATTAGTTTAGTTATTTGTTACGCTCAAGTGCATTATCATTTCGTTGACTTTGTCACATTTGTACGTTGTATGTGTAAACATCATTTCTACTTATTCACACATTTTGCAGACGGACAGATAGACACACTCAGTTGTTAGTTCAAATGACTCTGTGTCTAGTATTCACGCGTTAAATATCAACGAAAACACTATATAACAATAGCTAAAAATATAGTTGATCGGTTGAATACGACCTTAAGATAACACTAAGAGTATTATTTACAATTTCTACAAAAAAAGCACTTCAAAATAGAGACACATACAGAAAGGCGGGTCAACTAAAACAATTTAAAAAACTGTAAGCAATCTGGGAGCATACTTCCTATATGCAATAAAAATTATGCAAATCGGTCTATAAATGGAGGAGAGTTGTAGCATAACTTGAGAAAAGTCAGTTCGATTTTGTTAAAATAAAAACCTTGAAATCAAAATTTAAACTTCCTTTTACTAAATGAAGGGAAAAAGAGAATTTATGGTGGACCAAAGGTCTGAAACACATGCAATCTGCAGTAAGAGCAAAACTCATTCCAGGTAGGAAGATTTTTATTAGCGTGATCTCAAAAGGGTGAAAAGAGCCTATGAAAGGATTTCAGTTCCCTTGGGAAGTAGAAAGTATGGCAAGGGCTGGGGAGACTATTGAAGCCATGTCAAGACCAAAAATAGGTGAAGCAATAGACGACTTACTGACATTGGAAAAAGCTATCTGGATTAGAGTAATTTTCTTACCAAAGGCTAGTATGAAGGTCACTCGAAGCCGGAATGTTTCAGTCTGGTTAGTCTTTCGTCTTTTCGACTGAAAAAAATTAACTCAGAAACGCAATTGCTCCGCATATTGGACCAGTGATGCTCAGGATATATGTACATCTCAAGGGTAGGTCTGTTGAGAGCGTTCTTCATGATGTTTTTGATTTTACTGAGTGGGGGCTGCAGCATAAAGACTGGAATTCAGCTGAGTTTGAAGGCATTCAAAGAGCGTTCAATAAAATTAATATAGAGGCAAGTAGAGAATAGCTAGAGATGCTGAGTGCTCGAAACTTTTTGGTGAAGTGGATATTTCTTATGATAACCAGCAGTTATCAGTCCGGGAATGGGAAGCGAAAGCCTGCGGAAAGTAGTGACCTTAGAACGCCACAGGGGGAAGTGTTTTCACCTCTATTGCGGCTGTTTATGATGAACTTAATTCTTAGGCGTTCTGATAGCAACGGCCGGAAGACACTCGCTTATGCGGGCGACTGGTAGCGGGGAAGATCGGTCCTTAGTAAACTGTCCTTCTGGACTAGCAGCTAGCTCTCTCTACCAGGAGGTAGCTTTGGGTTGCCTAGACTTTAAAGGGTAGAGCTTAGTGTAAATAGTTGTGTGTTTTCCTAGATAGTACATTTTCATGGAAATGGAACACGAAGGAAATGCTTAAGAAAAGGCTCAATGCTCACTAAGCGTGTAGGAAGTATAAAGGGAGGAACTTGGGGCCTGTAACCAAAAGTGATAAGCTAAATTTACACATCGATTGGGGATTCTTTCGTATAGTTGTGTAATAAGGTGGGAGGCATTGAGGAATGATAGTATGTAACAGGAAATTGCCTGTCAAGGAACTGACTGTCAAGGACTAGAGGTATACATCAGGTATTATCACGGATACCCTAAGAACTACTCCTCAGGCAGACTTGGATGTCATTCTGCTGGCAGCCCCAGCAGCAGGACCAAATGCGGAAGCCCAATCAGCTACCCATCTCAAATACCATCGATTAACGAAACCGAAACAAATCATAATGAAAATAGAAACTATCCCTTGATGACGACACTCAGCATGAAAACTCGGACACGAATTGGAACCTGGAATATTAGGACGCTTTTGGAACCTTCACGGCTCGCACAACTATGTCATGAATTTAAAAACTATGGGCTCTGTATTCTTGGATTAAGTGAAACTCGTTGGCCGCTCTCTGGCGAAATTAATGCAGCAGATGGTCTTACCTTAGTCGTATTCTGGCAAGCCAGATGATCGGCGTAGTAGGATTTCTCTTATCTAGGGAGTCCCACAGAGCAATGACCGACTGGAAACCATATTCCGACCGAATAATTATGGCAAGATTCCGTACTCGTGCAAGAAACCTAACATGCATACAGTGTTACGCTCCCACTGATCCCTCCAATACATCTACCAAAGAGAAATTCTACAGTTTGCTTGAAAGGGCGATTGCGTCTACAAACAGAGGCGACATTATGATGGTAATGGGCGACTTCAATACCCAAATAGGTCCAGATAATAGTAACGTGGAAGGTATTATGGGAAAACATGCTATCAGAAATCGAACCGAAAACGGAGAACTGTTCACAGATATGTGTGTAAAAAATAATCTGGTGATTAGAGGATTAATTTTTTCGCACAAGATCATACACAAGGTTACATGGATATCTCCAGACCATTCAACTGCCAACCAGATCGACCACATAACAATAAGCCGAAAATGGCGTGGATATTTACTTGATGTAAATAACCAGAGAGGAGCAGATGTATATAGTGACCACCACCTACTCACAGCCAGCATAAGACTAAAGCTAGCAGCTATTAGAAAGAATGAAGCCCAGAGAAAGAAAAAATTCAATGTAATGCACTTGAAAAATCCCACAGTGTGTGCAAATTTTATAGAATAGCTATCTCCACTTGTTGATAACAATGTTAAAGAATGGGAAGTGATAAGGAACGCATGCCTTGATGCTGCTAAGGAACATGTTGGTTATGCCGAGCCTAGGCGGAAACAATGGATATCCGGCCATACATGGAACATGGTGCTTAACAGGAAACAAGCTAAAGCAGCTGTTAATGCAGCAACAACTCGCAGTGCTAAAGCAGCACTACAACATAGCTACAGCCCTCTTGACCGCGCAGTAAAACGTAGTGCAAGAAAAGATAAGCGAGCGTGGTCAAACAATCTCGCCGTAGAAGCTCAGAAGGCAGCAGAAACAAATCGAAATGGGGATCAGTACAAAACAATTAATAAGCTAGTCAACCAAACGACGGCATCTGGAAAGCCATTAAGGAACGACATGGGTGAACGGACGAATGCACAGATTGCCCTGATACTGAAGTAATTGTTAAATGTATCAAGACCCTAAAAACAATAAATCACCCGGCTGTGACGGGATTCCACCGGAGCTGCTAAAAGTCGACCCACTATTAAGTGCCAAAACAATTCGGCCAATGCTAAGGGATATATGGACTAATGAAGAACTACCAGACGAACTTAAGGAAGGCATTATCGTTAAAGATATGTTTACATGGTAATACAAAGTATTAAAGCTTTGTAGAATCAAAATATTATCAAATTCTCTCCGTGTTTAAGTAAGGAGAACAAAAGTCTGTTGTAAGTATTTTTCATGTTTACACCTCTGTTATGATGATAATATATAATTTTCTAAAATAGCTTAGAAAATAAACATACACCGAGCGCTTGTCAAATGTTGTATCCGTATTCTCTCCTACTCGATACATTTTGCGTTTACATTCTACAGAATTTTCTGGCATGCCGTAATACATGTATTACCATGTAAACATACCTTAAGTTGCCAAAGAAAGGGGATTTAAATGACCGAGGCAACTGGAGGGGCATAACTTTGCTCAGCTCCATTAACAAAACTCTCATATTATCTCTACCCGAATATCTCTACCCGAATATCGGACAAACTGTCACCAGAATTAATGGCAGAGCAAGCAGGTTTCCGATCACAGAAATCGTGTACAGACCACGTGAATAGCCTTAGAGTAATCGTAGAGCAATCTGTGGAATGGCGATCCCCACTTTATTTCATATTTATAGATTTTGAAAATGCATTCGATACACTATCTCACGACGTTATATGGGCCGCATTGGCATGCAAAGGCGTACCGGAAAAGCTAATTAACCTCGTCAAAGCGCTATACAGGGAAGCAAACTGTCGTATCCTATATGAGAACCAACTTAGCCGCAGGTTTACTGAGATTCACGGTTGACCTTGCATTACACTGAGTATGGCTGAGCGCTGCGGGCTCTCTGCTCTCTATCTCAGAAACGATTGGGCGTATAAAAAAATGTTTAATACAAAATTTGTTGCAAATTTTGTGATCTACAATTTTTATTATAACTGTTAACATCATTGGAGCTATAGAAACCGATCTATGTGACCTTTGACCTTGAATAACTTACGGCAACTTGAGACAACTTTTAGAACAATACAATGAAGGCGTATACAAATTTTCAGCTTATTATCTCTCATGCCGCAGTGAAACCCTAAAATGGCTAGGCTATTAAATCTATTTAAATATATTGATCGTATCTTGTCTATAATCACAGGCTATAGGGTACAACAATGTGAAAGTATGTAGAATAATAAAAAAACACAATGCAAAAAAAAAAACAAATTAAAAATATACTGAAAAAACACATCGTGAAGTAAATGTTTGTTAGTTCAAAACTTGAGTTGATATTTTTTTGCGAAATATTTGTTCTCTGTAGTCGACATAAAGGCACAAAATATCTGTTGGCATTGTAGTCTGCAAAGTTTTGTTTGTTGACATACGTAACACCTCATTTCAGTTTTAACTGTGCAACAAAATCTAAAAGATAACACAGCCACCGACACTGACTGACACTCATTTAGGTTTTAATACGATATGCAAAAATATTTGTATATTTTACTTTATTGTTGATTTTATGCAGATTTATATTAATTGAAATTTAGATTAAAATATATTTGGATACTTTTTTATAATTAAACAAAAAAGATATCATTATAGTGGTTGGGTATATATACAGGCAGAGCTCATTAATTTGAAATTCAAGGGAACAGAGACCTTAAAATAATAACAATTGATTTGAGCAATCATAAAGTTGTTAGGTATTAGATACTCAGGGAGAGTTACATGCCGTGGAATATATAGAGTAGGCAACGTAAATGGATGCAGTGTTCCTTGTGCGCCTCAAGGATTAATAATCAAAACAGTCTTATTGTCGCTGTGGATAACACAAAAGCCTTTTAGTTTTACTGACTTTTAGTTAAAATAAATCCCAAGGAAACAAAAATCTCTCTTAACCAGTGTGCAATCCATTACTTAAATATTATCTTGACAGTTCCTTATCATAAAAATATTCGCATTATATTCCCATTACATTCTAAATACCTTTTTAATACTCGTCATTCAAAAACAATGAAACCTACAATTAAATTAAAAATAAAAGAAAGTGTCCTGCTGATGTGTGCAAACAACCCTTTTACTCAAAATATTAATGAAAAAAGCTTTTGTAATTTGTTTAGTAACACTTCATTTTTTTCTTACTTTTGGACAATGAAGCCTTACAAAGGTGTGAAGTCCTTTTTAGCTGGTTTTCATATTATTTATTTTTTTTTTGCTCTTTATATTAACTGACACACCACTCCATATCAAGCAAAAACAACAACCGAGAAACACTTTTAACATTGACACTTACATCCATACAAAGAAATAAACAAGCAGCAGATCCTTTTTTAAATAAGACGTGACAAAAGTTTTATTTTGCCAAGTTTTCTTTTATTGCCATTGTACATTGACACTTGTTTTGCGTTTTATATATTTTATTTTTCTTTATTGTTGTCTCAAATTGTATTTTATTAGGTGCAGCAGGCTTTGGGTTTCACATTTTTAAGGCCATAAATTGTGTTGGGCTATTTTTTTCTGTTTCTTTGTTTGCAAAAACAACGTGTTCAAAAGGGTCAAGGTGTTAAATCGTTGATATTGTTGTTTTATAATTTTTGCTTGTATTTTGGTCATAAAAATGAATACCTACAAGTTTCAATTAATATTAAGAACGACAAGAGCACGTGAGTTTTTTTCTTTTTTCTTTTATATTCAAATTTCATATTTGGTAAGTATGTATGTCCTTATATAATTTATATCGACATTTTTTAAACAGTTTAAATTAACAACAAAATTGTTTGTTATTATAGATTTTTATAGTCGAAAAGACTGCAGCAAATTTCTGCGCAAATTTTATCGAAATAAAATTTTTTTGTATATTTTTTCATATTGGCCGGAAGTATTTTTAATTAAGTTAATAATGATGAATTTTTTAGGAATGTTTTCTTTCATATCGATGGTAACACGTAACTGCTTCTTTTTTTATTATTATTTTTCAGGAAACGCAGAAAACGTTAATGAAATCTTTAAAAACATTCCTATGCTCAAAATAATAAAAAATTAAATTTGTTAATAGTATCTACTATTTAATTCTTAGCTTTTTTATTTAGTAGTTAGTGACGCTTTCACCCTAATTATATATTAAAAACGAACACACATACTGCTTAAGCCTTTTTCGGCTTTTCTGCAGAAACACCCAGGGTCTTGGCAGGAAGCGAACCTTTGTATCGAAGCTATGTAAAATCTTCAACAGAAAAGTTGTAAAAATCAGTAAGATGTCACAGCATTCCAGTTGGCCACGGACAGCCGGAACAAATCATAACGACATTTTCGAACAACTGTCGCGAAAAATGTGTACGTTTTATTGAGAGAAAATGTCGCTCAGTTTTTCGCTCACATAATAGTAGTGTGAGAACGTGGGCGAATTAGTCGTCCAGTTTGTCTGCAAGGATTATATATTTATAAGTGACAATAAATGAAAAAATATCGCCTATTATATCGGCAATGATTATATAATTGCAAAATGACAATGTCGTCTATTTAATCAAAGAACCGACAGTATTTAATATAACGCACTAAATTTAACTTCTTGCCTACTTGTATGTTTTCGTATCATTTGCCAACATACCAAACGGCTTGAGAAAAATATTATAATAAGCTTGAAAAAGTATTGAAAATAAATTGAAAAAACTATCGTAACAATTGTAGAAAAATCAAAACGGAACCCTCTTGAAAATATTATAAATTTATGCTTACTATAAGCTTATTCTTGCAATTGTAGAATAAGCTTATGAAAATAATATTATATTAACTTTTATATAGAAAACCTAATTTGTCTTAATATTTTTATAAGCTTTGAAGAATAAAATTTCCAAATAATATATTTTTTAATGTTGAAAAAAAATCTTATTATCTACTTCAAATTCATTCGATTTCATTTATTTATTACATACATATATATGTTTCTTATGATGTAATTTACAAAATTACACGTGCACCCAATTTCCAATTTAAAACTAGATGTAAGTGCCGCTGTAAAATGTATTGTATATTGTTCTCTTGAATATATGTATGACGTTTATAACCATACTTTAAAAACAGTTGTGTATAATAATAGTTTCTCAAGCATTGTTAAAAACTGCTTGTGAAATCACGTTTTGTAAACATTATTATAAGCCAAGTTAAGAAAAGCTTAAGGCCCACTATTTATATAAGCTTATTCTCAAGTTGTATTGGATTTTGCTTACTGTATGGTATGTTTGGTTATTATTGACTGACTTAGCTGCACAGAAAGAAAAACGCCGTACTAAATTCAACTATTTTCTACTACTTTGAGTATTCTTAAATTTTGTACAAAAATACTTATTTTATGTACAACTATTAGTATTAACTTTTTACACAGTCGTACTTTGTTGGTATTTGTTTGCTTGTTGATAGCTTCAGTCGCATCCCAGCAGTTAAATTTTCAACTAGATACGCTTTGGGACAGTCATATACTAGCTGTAATGATACTAGTCAAAAAACGACAGTCATACTACTAGTTTTAACAAGACTAGTAACGATACCAGTAAAAAGATGAATTGTGTTACTAGTTGTGTCGAGAATAGTAACGATACTAGTCAAAAAGGACACAATTTTCAGGTATACGACTTATACATAAAACATATTTTTAAGTCTTAAAAAATAAGTAGAAAGTGGCTCAGTGGGTAGAGTACTTGTCTTAAAATATGAGGAATGTATTTTCGTACCGCGGTCGAGCCAAAATTTATTTAAGAAATACAAAGCGATAAATAAAACAAATGAAAAGACCACTACTTTATAACAACTGGTATTCCAATTGGGTTATAAGTGTATACAAATGAACTAGTTGTGCTCCTATGAAAACCAAATGTTAAAATCGATAGTTCAATATATGAAAAAAGACAAATAGGCAACAAGTCTGAGTTATAAAACAACTAGTATATTTCTAAACACATACTAGTCATTTTGTCTGCAGGGATGTTGTGCTTATGTCGTTGTCTTGCTGTTGGTTATTCTGTTTGTTCGTTCAGTGCCGACTAATATAGCCTACAAACTAGGGATGGGCAAGTGAAAAAAATATATCGGTATATATCTATATCGATAAGTTTTTATATATCGATGGGCATCGATATATATCGAATAAAAAATATCGATATATCGAAATATCGATATTTTTTCAACAATCACAATTCATACGTAGTCCCCAAATTTTTTCAAAAAGAAAACAAACAAAGAACCTTTCTTATAAATAATTAAGCTGAAAACAGTTAACTTCCAAGGTCCTTACTGTTCCACCAATATACGAGTAAATCAACAAAATTACACTCAAAGAATGATAATTTTTCGAATAGACAAAATATTATATATAAAACAAAAGATTTTGTTAGTAATATTCTATTTGATGAAGACTGTGCCGAAATGCTTTTAAAAATTGCTGGAAAAACAAAACCAAAGGTAAAAAAATATCGAATTTGATACTGTCGATATATTTGGAAAAAAATATCGATATATCGATATACCGAAAATAAAAATATCGACGATATATGAGTAGTCCACTAGCAAACACCGCTAAGTTGAAAAAAATAAAAATTCGCTAAAAGACGTCATTTTATTTGTTGTTTGAAGTTTTATTCGATTTTCTACAAATTTCGATATATTAACATAGCGGTGTTTGCAAGTAGACTACTCATATATCGATATATTTTTAAGAAAATATCGATATATCGATATTACATGCTGCTGGTTTATACTAGATTTTAGTTGCTGTGTTGTTTAAGGCGTTAGTTTACAAACATGGTGAGCTTATTTCAATACTAGGAATGAGCAAAAATATTTTCTAAATTAAAACAAGTAAGTAAAAATATTAAATTTATATAAGTAGTAAAAATATAAATTCTCAAGTCTATTCTTTTCCAGGATTAAATAAGTAAAATTTAGCCTGATTAGGGCTTGAATCAAGTACGCGGCGGGATTGATTAAGGTACGCAGCTAGGATTGATGCAAGTACGCGACGGGATTGATTCAAGTATACAGCGGACTTGAATCTACATTTAATAAGCCATGTGAATAAAAAGGTAGTTAAAGCTAATACTAGCAAATTTTTGAGTTTAAACTAGCTTTGAGGTGAATAAAAATTTCAGTTAAAGCTAGTACTTTACACTGACTAGTAGAAACTAATTTTTCCAGCGTTAACTTAAAAAAGTTGTGAATAAAAACTAGAAACTGTTTAAAATTACTTGTTTACGCTTCGAGTTTTGTAAGCGTGTAATTGAGGTGCTGGAAGTTGGCATTTTGCTGATTTATTTAGCACAAAAAACTGGTATAGTTTATTTACATTTATATATTAATATTTCTGCATCAAAGCGAATTAACTACTACAGGTGAACTTGTAAACACAGCTGTTAACTTTTTTTTGCAATTTTCTTCATGGTCGGATGTCAAAATACATTATTTGCTTTGTGAGTTTGAGTACGAACAATGATTTTACAAAAGCAAAATGGTTGTGGTTTTTGTTACATGTTGTACTTGTTTTATTAGTGGGATTACCTGGTATGAATTTGCCTTGTTTCTGCATCATCTTTTGCTGATTTTTTAATGCCAGGTGGGATTTTTTAAATAAAGAAAAATGACAAGGAGTACCAATATATTTTTTGACGTGTTATGATCCGCCTAACTACAAAAACAGTCGAAATTTTAAATTCTATGAATACATTTTTTTCTAAAACTAAAGATTTTTGAAGAGACTTCTCCACCGATTTTGTCATAATTTTAGAAGGGTTGGTCCAATATTATTACAAAAACTACTAGAAAACTTGAATCTTAATTACTTTATAGCCTGACTTCGGAATTATTCGGACCACAGTGATATTTATGTTATATATTTTTATGCAAAATAGGAAATATTTTATTTTTTAAAAGTTTATAAAAGATTGAAAATGACAAAAACGTACTAATTTTATTAGCTTATCATAAAGCTACATATACCATGAAGAGCTAGAGTATCAAGATATTCTACAAA
Source organism: Panzeria rudis (assembly GCA_956483635.1). NCBI lineage: Eukaryota > Metazoa > Arthropoda > Insecta > Diptera > Tachinidae > Panzeria > Panzeria rudis. The sequence goes on along the minus strand of OY101450.1, from coordinate 111,264,531 downwards.
AATGTTTCTTGTGGTGTTTTACATAAAAGTATTGAACACAACTTATACCTTACATGTAAGGCCTACAAGATTCATATGTCGAGTCAGTACAACTACTCGTATGTGCAAAAGGGGAGAAATTTAACGCACCCTAAAATGAATCCCAGATGTAAACTTTCAATGGCCCCTGCCAGAATCAGTAATTAGAAGCCTACTATTGAAAAAATTGAGTTTGTTGTATATTGTAAATATTTGCAATTTTGGCAAAAATTAGGTTACTTCACTTTATCATAAATAAAATCAATATTTATCCATCGGAGGTGGACCATCGGTTTTCATGAAATTAAGTTTATTTTATTCATAGTATATATGCCTTTATGAGCAGTTAATAAAAATGGTAAGTTTTTGTTATTTTCGATTTTTTATAAATTTTTAAAAAATATAAATTTACAAATTGTGCATAAAAAATATATATTTTTCATCATTGCGCCCTGAATACTTCCGAAACCATTGAGTATATAAAATAAAATTTAAAACGGCTTAACAGTAATTTTAATTCTTATGCTTTTTGTTTTAAAATTGGACTACCTCTTCTCAAGTGGTGATGAACTCAGTGGAGCAGCCTCATGAAAAAGCCCAAGCTTTAGAAAAGAAAATTTAAAAAGGCATGAATAGAATTTTAAATTTCGACTATTTTTGTAGCTAGGGGACCATGACATATCAAATAAATATAGTGGTGGTCAAAGATCATGACAAACATTTCATTTTATTGCATAGTATTATCAAAGTGTTTGATCATATATATTTTTTTTATTAACACAATGAAATAAATGTGGGTTTGATGCATTAATTTGATGTGTGTTTGATTAGTGGCCACGGCGCTTAAAACGTTGCCGCTCATATTGTAAGCAACAAAGTTGTATTGAGGACTAAGACATTGTCGCTCATCTTGCCCTTCAGAATGTTACTGAAGACAAAACGTAGGCCGCCGGTAAAAGCTAGTAAATATTTATGTTAAATACTGGTTAACAAATGTATTTTATGTATCAAAAATTATTTATATGTTTTTCTTAAAAAGCTACCCTCGTAAAAAAACATTCTATGTAATTTATGACAATAATAATGTGCACGAGCTCATTATAGATTCTTGCATTTTAAATCTAAGAACTTGCTTAGTAATATTATATGTAATTACTTTTTCATCTTACGCTTAACGTGAAGCCCACTGAAACAATTAAAAATCTCGCACGGTATAATGTTTTTTGTGTCGCTTTTTTACTGACTTATTTTTACAGCCCATAAACCACAAGTTATAAAAACCAACCACCAAATAAAAAATTTTCCTTTTATTTGTGTTCTAATGTGAAATTTGAAATTTTTTGCTTCGTCTTTTATGCAGCTTTCGTATCTCATCCAGAGTTCATGCTGTAATTGCAATACGGTTAAAGCATTCTTCATGAATATTTAAACATTTATACACAGGTAGTAAACATCAGACATGTGGAATACCTAAAATAGAAACTATGGTAAAAGATTTTAGCCAGCATGATTGACCATAAAATACGGTATTTTATTTGGCAGAAGTGCAAAAATTTGAAAAGTGTTTTAGATAGTACACCAAAGATAAAAAAAAACTCAACATTCCTACTGTTTCACCAATATTTCATGGAACATACATAAACGAAATTATACTCAAAGAAAGATAATTTTTCGATTACACAAAAGATTAAAAATATAGCAAAAACGCCTGTTAATAATATTCTATTAGATGAAGATAGTCAACATTTTTTTAAACTGCACGAAAAAAACCAAAGATAAAAATATCGCATTTGATACTGCAATTAAAAATATAGACGATATATATCGATATATTTTTGAGAAAATATAGATATATCAATATTATTTGCCCATCCATAATACAGACACTTAATATTTAGACACTTGACATTTTCAAAGTTAGTTATTATACAGAATACACTCATAAATATTGAGATTTAAACAAAAAAAAAATGAAAGGGTATTCTACCAGTTAACGTAATTTTCACCATATAACTGTGACAGTTAGCTGTATATTGGAAACCGTAAATTTTCACGGCTAGTGCAGCATTTTAAAGGAAACAACAACGAATGCTAACAAACAAATGAATTAAAATTAAAGGGTAATCTATCAGTTAATGTAATTTCGACAATTTGTTGCATCTTGGAAACCGTAAGAGGCAAACTCCTACAATTTTCGCAGTTAGTGCACCATTTTAAGGGCAACAGTATCGAATGCTAAATAGCAAACAAACTAAAAATTTAAGGATATTCTAGCAGATAATGTAATTTTGTAATTTTGAAATGAACTATAATAACAATGTACAACAGTCCAAAAGTCCTGTGCGGTTTCTTGACGTTTTTTATGTTTTCGAGGTCGCTGAATCCGAATCTGAAACTATTTTTTTTTCGTGTCACGTCAGGTTTTTGTGCTACAGAGGAGGCAAGTCCTAACCCAGCACTATCGAATAGGGTATATATATATACCAACCCCATATCTTATTCAAGAGGAAAAATTTTTCGTCTTAGACCTATCCCTCAGACACTCCTTAGGGGTGCTTCCATACAAAATTTATGATTTTTGTGTAAATTTTCTAAATAAAAATATAATAGAAATATAAGAAATATTCTATTTAATTAAACAAATTTTTTTCTTTTTATAAAGTTACACAAAAATTATAAAATTTGTATTTAGAAGGGTCCGGGGCGGGGGGATAGGCTCCAAAGGAAAATTTTTTCCTCTCGAAAAAACAATGGGGATTGGCCATATATATTAACCCTCTCCGACCGTGGTTGGTTAGGACTTGCCTTTCTGTAGCACAAAAACCCGACGTGACCCGAAAAAAATAACTTCAGATTCGGATTCAGCGACCTCGAAGTCATAAAAATCCGTCATAAAACCCTACGGGATTTTTAATTTTTTGAAAATTGTTGTACAGTGTAATTAGACATTTGAAACAAACAATAATTAACATTTGGCACGATTTTCCGTCATCCCACGTCAAATTTGGTTTGCAAACAGACCGGTTTCGGCTATGTGCCATCTTCAGTGTTCTATTGAATATTGAGTATTCAATAGAACACTGAAGATGGCACATAGCCGAAACCGGTCTGTTTACAAACCAAATTTGACGTGGGATGACGGAAAATCGTTCCAAATTCAAAAAAACCCCGTCGGAAGAAAAACACAACACTCAATAATTAACAATTAAAGGTTAAATTAATAATTAAACGGTATTCCTTAAAGTAATGCAATGAACAAGCCGAAAAGTTAGTCGCTAAAATTAAAAAAATCGTAAAAACAAGACAATAAAAAAGCACAAAATTAAAATATAGCCAAAACGAAAAATTTCGCAAAATGAAAAAGCAACAAAATAAAAAATAGCCAAAACAAAAAAAACGCTAAGACTAAAAAAACTCAATTTTAAAAAAATTGTCAAAACGAAAAACTCTCCAAAATGAAAGAGCGCTAAAATGCAAACAAGGAAGAAAATAAAAAAAAGCTAAAATAAAAAAAAATACAAAAACGAAAATATCGCTAGAACGAAAAAAAACGCCAACACTAAAAAAATCGGAAAAAAAACTTAAGAACTAAAAACCCCAAAATCAAAAAAAAAATCAAAACGAAACGAAAAAATCGCAAAAATGAAAAAACCGCTTAAAAAACAAAAAATCACCCAAACAACAAAAGTCGCCAAAGCTAAGAAAAAAATAGCAAAAAACCAAAAAATGCGTCAAAACAAAAAATCCTAAAACGAAAAAGCACGCTATAAAAAAGTCTACAGTCATATGCAACCTTTCGTGTGCGAGTCAAAGCCACACTTTACTGAACTAATTTCTTAAGTTATAGAACTTTAAAATAAAGCTGCAGTTCTATTGAAAACAAGTTGCTTCAACAAAGTATTATCTGTTGAGTCAATGTTATATTTGTTATAAACACAAACTCTAAGTCCAGTTATTTAATTTTTCTATGTTTTTATATTCCAGGTTCTTAAGTTTTTATTTTATCGATACGGATCCGCCTATGTATTGAGAAAAGTTATAAGCAATGTGTAGTTTCCGAAATATCTTACGTAAACTTAAAAAAAAAAACTTCTCCTGAAACTCACTTTTGATGCTAAGCGTAAGAATCGTTAAGGATATCAAATTTTACCGTAGGGTATTACAACGGCAAATAATGTTTCGTGTAAGAGAAAAAAAAGCACACGTTTATTTGAATTATGCATTAGTTACTTTAACTGTTGTATGTTTTTGGATGCAGCATGACTGGTTTGGTTAATGTTTGTGCTCATGTCTATTAGGATGGACTCATTTATAAGGTTTCGATAAAATCCGTTGAGTTGAATTCATATATATGGAGCATCATCGAAATATAAAATTCTATAGGAAAAATCAAAAAAATTCTGAATCGGTTTCGAATGCATTTCCAGGAACGTAACAAAATTTTTTGTAGAAGAATATTTTACAAATCAGTGGCATATGTTTGATGTTTAGTTTCTTAAAATTTACTGCAGTTCATGGATTATCGCGGGTCTTAGTCCAAATTTTTAATTAAAATTTAGTGAAATAGCTGATGTTTAAATTCATATTACTTTACAGTCAGCCGATGGTGCGATTGAAACATAATAGAGATGCGATGAGAGCTTACAGCTTAAACTTTTATGAACTTGTACTAGATTTTCATGCAGTTGCATTGCAAAAAGATTACAAAAATGCAAATATTAAAATATGTATAGTTTATTAAGAAACAATTATATTTAGAAACACGTAACAATTTTTCATAACCATTTTGCACAATGACTACACTGGTTTACAAAAATGAGATGCTTTTTAAGCTAAATTAAGGCTGCTGAACACGAATATGGCATTAATTTATTTTTCTTAAGAACCGTTTTCGAGATATTCGCGAAAAACTAGTTTTTTTTTGCAGTTTGTAAAGATATTTTCAAAAATCTTGAGTACTGTTTACTTGAAGTGAGCAAATATTGTATTGTTGCATAGATATGTTTTTCCTCTTTCACTTCATATTTATACTGTGTTGATCAGATAAAAATTCACTAATTTACAAGCCTTTACTTTTGAAAAAAATTCAATTTTTTGCATTTTTTCAAAATTCACCATTTTGAAATGTTCCATTAAAGCAAATAAAAAATTTTAAATTTTTTTTTTGACCCATATCTTAAATAAAATTTTGTTCCCAACGTACAAAAAAATTTTTAACATCGCGCAAAAATTTAGAAAGTTACAATAGATTTAGTGAAAACATCCGATTTTGAATTTTAATAAAAAAAAATTTTTTGTATGGAGTATGAGTATAAGAAAAATGCCAGTGGGGCAGAATTAATTATTTTGGAAATTTATCAACCATTTCTAACTCTTTGGTCCGATCAGTATAAAATTTTACATGGATATATCAAAGGAGTGTTGTTAGGAAGATGAGCTTCCCATATTTCTCAGGTTCAGAGGTATGAACTGCAAAGTAGTGCACTTCGGTCATGTAAAATTTTTCAACACTTGTCTGTTCTCACTCGATTCCAAAAATTTTTTGTGTCCTTATTAACCTTGTAAAGTTCTAAAAAAGTCTTTGGTTAAACATATATCTTGTATAGTTAGTGAGGTACACTCGCTTTAATATTAAAATTTCTAAAAATTTTTAAATCCTTGGTCCAGTATTTTTAAGATATCGGATCCAAATAATAACCGATTGTCACAATTATTTCTTTGTTACATGACAAAAATTTCGAATAGTTAAAAAAATAGTTGATGGAAGTATTCTTTCAGATTAGGAAAATATACAATCTTTAATTTGAAAATTGAAATATTTTGAATTTATGACAATTTTTTCCCAAAAAGCACCATACTTGTTTTCTCTATAAAATTTTTTTCTCAAGGATCAAATAATTGTTATATACATGTCTAAAAGGTGTCTTCACAGACATGATTTTAGAAAAACAACTTTATCGAATTTACAATTTTTGATGGGCATGCACCCTTTTGCAATCGACCTATTTTTTAGATTTATTAGAACTTTCTTAGGAATTCTAATGATTATGAGAAACAAATCATAGTTTTCACATAAATTCCTATATAACTGCAAAATTTCATTGGAAAATATCAATAATGAACGATTTTATAGAATTATGAAAAAATTAAATATGCACAAAACACCACATAGCACCATTTTTCCACTTGTTTTGCCGTAAGTCTTTCATAAATCTTTTAATTATAAAAATCTGAATACAGTGTCGAAAACTACACATGATTTTGCGATATGTCGACCTTTCTTTTACAAACGAGTAAAAGTAATGGAATGGAAGCAAAAACTCGTACAGACCTGAGGAACAACGAAAGCAAATTAAAATTTTGATGTGTTCACTAAATATGTTGTAACTTTTTTTAAGCTTGCTATATTTGGAACAAAATTTTCTTTAAGATGTGGGTCTAAAATAAATTTTAAAAAATTAATTTTGCATTACTGGAGCGTCTTAAAATAGTAAATTTAAAAAAATGTGTAAAAAGCAAAGTTTTTCAAATCTAAAGACCTGTAACTCATTGAACTTTGATCCGAGCAACACATTTTAAATATGGACTGAAAGAAGAAAAGCATATCTATGCAACAATGCCAAATTTGCTCAATTCAAGTAAACAGTACTCCAGTTTTTTGGAAATATCCTTAAAAAAAACAAACGAAAACTGTTCTTAAGAGAAATATATGAATGTCATATTCGTGTTCAGTGACCCCAAATTACCTTAGAAAATATTTCATTTTTGAGGTGATCCCAAAAAGTTGAAAATTTGTGAACTAGTGTTATTAAAGATCGACGGAACAGAGAATTGCTTTAAAATAAAGAAGATGTGAGAGGCTAGACAATTTTAGTTTCACCAAGTAATAACGAGCACTCCTAATGTGAATATATTTGCTCTGCTTAAACAAATGTACCCATTAAATACACATCCAAACAAAAAATGTATGCCGTTGACTTTTTTGTTACACTATGTTTACTTACAATTCTGCAACAAAATATCAAATTGATGACACAGACACAGTGTGTAGGTGGAAATTTGGTGCAATTGTACGTGTTTGTTTGCATGTATTTAATGTTTTCTGTGTGTTTAGCAAATTTATATTCTGTTGTGGAATATTTGTGTTCTTTTCTTTTTGTTACCTTTTAAATGACATCAAACGCAGTCAGTCATTCAATGTTTGGTAATATTTTTACATTTTTTTTATTTCCCTTGAGATGACATTAAGTAGCAGCAATAATGATGCGGCGAGGAAGTTATCTTGAGGAAAATATCATCTTTAGGAAACGCAACACATAGCAAGAGGAGGTTGAGAAAGAAAGAATGAAAGTATATTCTATATTACAATTATATGCAGTAATAAGAGAATACAAACTTCGTTTATAAGGACAAATAATATATTGCAACAGAATTTTTATTTCAAAGAAGTTTAATGTGAAATTATCCAAAAGATATGGCAGACAAAATGCTTACAGGTGTTAAGGAAAGGAATCGAAATTGAAAACTACAAATGTTTAAGCTTAAAGCCGTTATAATGCAAAGTTACGAAGTATTGTGGAGTAGGGTTTGACGTTCGGCTTTAATCGAAACCGAAACCGCGGTTTTTAATATCTAAAAACCGAAACCGAAAACCGTCAAAGAAACCGTCGGTTTTTATATTTTACTTTATCATTATTACTATGTTGAAAGAAACTGTAAATGCACTTTGCATTGAAGACTTTTATACATTACAAAACAGTCTGTTACAATGACAAGGTGTTTCAAAAACTTTTAGTTTGAAATAACAAACATACTAAAGTGAACTATCCTTTTTTGTAATTGTTTGCTTTTCTCTTTTATTACAACTATTCGTAAACAAACCGTATTATTGGAAGTTAAAGTGAAAAAATAATAATTTCTTACTTAAGAATAAAATTTACAATTACATTAAAATTCAAAAGGTAAAAATCAATCCTAAATGCATATTATTTAATCTATAATACTAACATTCTTTTAGAAATGTCGGAACTAAAGTCTGGTGTTTGGAAACATTTTAAATTATCAGCGCACCAAAAAAATACAACAATATGTCAAATTTGTAAGAAAGCCGTTAAATATTTAAAAGGGTCTACAAGCTCCATGACAAATCACTTAAGTGGTACATGCTATTGTCGCTGTAAAAGCTAAAACTATTGATGAACCTTTGCAACGTGTTAAAGAAATAATGAACTCTTCCGTAAAAGAGGATTCATTAGATATTATTGTATCCAAGCTTGCAACAGTGGATGCGCTTTCAATTAGAAGCATAACACAATCCAAATTCATAAGAGAATCGATTTCTTTTAAAGGGTTTTCTCTTCCCAAAAGTGAAACGCATGTAAAGAATTTAATATTAAAGAATTTTGAAAACAAAAGAAATTTATTAATAAATCTTCTGAAGGATGAGAAATCCGGAGGTAAAAAATACAGTTTAACAATGGATGAATGGACTAGTGCTCGAGGTAGACGATATATGTACTTAAATATACACAACTCCAATGGAAAATTTTATAACCTAGGAGTTAGTAATATTTTTGGAACATGCAATTCTGGAAAAACTCAAGAGATTGTGTGTGAAAAATTTTTTAAATTTGATATTTCGTTGGATTCGGACATTGTGGCATGTACTGCGGATGGAGCAGCAGTTAACATTAAATTTGGATCAGAAAATCCAACAGAGCTTCAGTTGTGCTTGGCCCACAGCATCCATCTTGCGGTGATGGATGTGGTTTATGAAAAAACTACATATAAACAAGAAATTGAAAAAAATTTAAATTGATGAAAGTGAGGAAAGTTTTGATGAGAACGAGGATGAAGATGGTACCCAAACTGCTCAAAAAATTATAGCTTATAAAAATTTTAATCTAGAAGATGTAAGAAAAATTGTTCGTTATTTTAAAAATTCTTCAGTTCGCAACAACATTTTACAAACAAACGTTAGGCAATTAAACGGTCACGAGCTCAGTTTACTACTAGACTCTCCAACTAGATGGAATTCAATAGTTCCAGTGCTTGAGCGGATGTTGCTGTTAAAGGAATGTATTAAAAAAAGTTTAGAAGAATTGTCGGCCTTACATTTATTTGATGCTATAAACTTTGAGTTTTTAAATTCCTTTAAAGAATCATTACTGGTAATAAAAATGACTGTTGAGGCCATTTGTCGTTCAGATTCTAATATTATTCAAGCTGAAGGTGCTCTACAGTTTCTATACAAAAAATTTGATAGTATAAGCACAGATATAAGTCAAAAGTTGCTAGTATCTCTTAAAAAAAGGATGATCCAACAAAAAAATAAAAATATTGTTGACTTGGCAAAGTATATTTTAAGCCCTACAATTACCCCAAATGCCGATGTCATTAATTTCGCAACCAAACTATTAAAGCGTTTATATCCCAACAGTGGATATCAATTAGATTCCGATCATGAAGAAAATTACAACAATTCTTTGCAGGAAGAATTGGAATCTGCTATCAAAAAAGCTCTAACAAATATAAAGCAAAAAGGCAATAATTTTAACCTTCTTCGACAAGAAGAATTTATGCTTAGTAAAAAAACTAACAACAAAACAACCAACATATTATTGCTTCACAAGGCAATACAAACAATAAAGCCCTCTTCAACTGAAAGCGAAAGAGTATTTTCTGTCGCTAGTAACTTCTGTACAAAAGTAAGATCTCGCTTAAGAGATTCTTCATTGAATGCTTTAACGTTTCTCAAATTTTATTACTTGGATAATAATATATAAAATTTTTATTCTTAACCTTTTTACACATAATCATTACCAAATGTTCCTTTTCTAATAAAAGTACCTGAATTGAAAACAAATAAGAGAAAATTATTATTTTTAATAAGCTTTTAACTTTTCAAAATACAAACATATTTATACACATACGTATATATATCAATTTTCAAAACCTAAACCGAACAGAAACCGACCGGTTTTAATAGTATAAAAACGGAAACCTCGGTTTCTTTATTTTCACGGTTTTTGTGCAAACCCTAGTGCATACCATCTTTAAACCTATTTTAAAATTTTCATGTAATATACATTTATGAATGCAATTTTATGAAATTTTGCTTAAAAGTAGTTTATTGCCCTGTTTTAAATATTTATGAATATGGCTGTAATTCTTTTTACAAATCTGCTATTGCGCGTTTTGTTAATTTTTGCTGAGCAGTGATGTAGCGCCTCTAGTGTGAAATAGGAGCAATATTTTTTAAGCTGTATAGTATTTTATTAATTCTTTTACTTCGCCCACGATTCTGATACAATATCGACGAATGAGGGTACTATGATGTGCATTACCATATGTAAGTATTAATCGCTGCCGGTACTGCTCAGTTACCAGTGCTATGCCTTCATCACTTTACTGCCTAATAAAATATTTTTATGTACATTAACAACACTATGCAACAAAATGAAACTTTTGTCATAACCTTTGATAACCACTATTTTTTCTTAATCGTTTGGTCCCCTAACTAAAAAACCAATCGAAATTGCAAGTTCTTAGGTAGATTTTTTTTATTTTCCTAAATTTGGGATTTTAGAAGAGGATGCTTCCTTCACCGATTTCATTATAACTTTGGAAGAAGTTGCTCAATTTTATTACAAAAAACTAACAAAAAGCTTGAAATAAGATTACCTTTAAGGCATGCTAACAGAATTGTGGAAAATACGTATTTCAAATAAATAAATTCAAAATACAAATGGTTTTTATTTTTCTATTGCAAATTAAAAATACAAAATAGTTTTAAACAATTATTTGAAATAGAAAATACAAAATACATATTTTTAAAATACCTATTTTCAAAATACATTTTCTTTTATAATTCTAATTTTCATTTGAAACATTTGTTCAATTCAATACAATATACGTTGTGATTTCTATTCAATTTTAGAGTTTGTTTCCAGTTTTGCAATTTTTCGCGAATTGTTGCAATGTTTGCGATAGAAGCGATTTTTTGCATTTTTTTAAACGTCTCTACAACTTAAGCAATTTTTAATCAATATTACATTTTACTATCATGCCGCTGTTAGCAACATCTCGGTAATTTATGCCATTTGCGCATTATTTTGTCGAACTTTTGGCATTCCTTACAGTTTTGGCAACTTTTTATCAATATTATGGCTTTTTTAATATATTGCAATTTTTCGCAAATTTTCGCCATTTCCGCGTCAGAAGTGATTTTTCCAAGGGTTTTGGCTATATTAAAATTTTGCGGATTTTAAATCAATATTATACTTTGAAATCTTTCCAATTTTGACAAGATTTAGCGAATTTTCGTCATTTTCTCGAATTTGTCCAGATTTTAGCATTCCTTACAGATTTAGCCAGCTTAGTTCAGCGAGTTCAGTTTTAGGGCTTTTTTCTAATAATACAATTTTTTGCAAATTTTCGAGACTTCTGCAATAGGCGAGATGTTTTTAGATTAATTTTATGTAGCTCAAGCGACTTTTAATCAATTTCAGTGCTTGTCATCGATTTATGCTATATTTGCGGAATTTTAGTAACTTTTGCAAAATAATCAAAAAACTGTGCAAGAAGACAAAGCTGAGATTAAAAATTGGTTGGCTTACTAATACTTTACTATCACTTTTCACTTTGTTATATAAATAATTTAATATTTTACAAATACAAAATATGTATTTTGAAATGTTTCAAATAAAATATAAAATATTTTTGAGGCAAATTATTTCAAATAAAAAATAAAAATGGTATTTTGTATTTTCTATTTGTATTTTAAATAAAAGTATTTCAAATAATTAACATCTCTGCATGCTAATAATATATTTTTATATGTATATACTCAAAGGTTTCGGAATTATTCAGACCGTAATATTGAAATATTTTTTTATACAAAATTGCAAAATTTTTACTTATTAAAAAGTTATAAAAAATCGAAAATTACCTTTCTTATTAACTAATCATAAAGCTACATTTATTACACATTTTTGTGGAATATATTGTAATTCATTTGAGGTATACGTAGCTTCATGATTTTTGCCATTTTTTTTTATTAATTTAAAAAATATATATAAATTTTTCAATATAACAAATGAAGCGCTTAGTGCAATAACTCGGTAAGCCACTTGAATTCAAAAATTGGTTTTATGTGCTCATTCCCTTGCTAGGTACCATAGCTTTGCATCCTAGAAAAATTTTTGGATAAATTCTAGTATTTTGCAAATATCTATGCATTGTATTTACCGTAGAAAATTACAAAGATAACACAATTTAAATTTAAATTTTAAAACTTTCTAGTTTAGCTAAAAAAAAAGCAGAAACGTTCAGTTTAAAAACGCCAGTGTGCCCTGGGCCTTAAATATAATTTTAGAGGCCTTTGTAATAACATTGAAGCACCGTTGTTAAAAATCCAAAATATTACAAATAAATTTTTAAAAAATGTATCCGGAGAATTGAAAATTTGGAGGGTTTTTGTAATTAGTAGACCATAACCTACCAAAAAAGGGTAGTGGTACTTTATAGCATTTTTCTTGTTGCATAGTGTAATCCATAAATTGTTTTATGATTTTGTGAACGGATTCAAAAATATGATGCGAAAAATACAAAAAAAAACTTTGTAATATATGAAAATATATAAGTGACTATATCTTTACAACTAGAGCTAATCGGAAATTTTTACAGTGATTTCTGAATTCACTAGATGGAAATGCTTAAAGATCACATATTTTGATAGCCGAAGTACTTACATTGCAGCGGAATGTGATTGATATTTTCGAATTCAATTTGGGAATTTTATAAGGATTTACGTACTAAATACCAAGCAGGCAGAAACAACTAACTGACTGTTTGTCGATTTCGAAGAAATTATTCAAGATTTGCTTCTGAGAATCTCAGAATTTGTAAGAAAGTACCCAGAAATTCCACACCAAGGGAAAAATTTTGAATTAAAAAAAACGCCATTTTCATAATGTACGATTAAAAGTTAACGTGGACTTTAACGGAAAGTTTTGTATGCCGAACTTGCCGTTAAAGTTCTCTTTAACGCTTAATTATATATTATGAAAAGGGCCGTAATAAATCAAAAATTTTTAACATTGAATAAATATGATTTAATATTGAAATACAAATTTTCAACATGACTATACTTTCGTTAATGTATCTTAATGAATCAATAGCGGAGTTCAGTGTTACTTTAAAAATAGTCTTGCGAAAATGCAAATGTAAAATATAGTAGCTTTTTTAGAAATCCAACAACAAAATATCCAAACTTTCGGAAGACCATTTGCATAAAACACTGAACTCCGCTAATATGGTTCTTATTAATTTTTTTCTCTGGGTGCAAAAATGGAATTTTTAATGGGTTTGCCCATAAACTCCACATTGGTTGAAGGGTCATAAAATACTTTGAAAAGTGGTATTTGTTTTTAATCTAAGCTTTGGGATTTTAGCTCATATGGGCTAAAGTCAACACATTTGTGCAAAAAATATCAAATTCGGAAGACAAAAGCTTAACAAACATGCTTTGGTACTTTAAAAAGGCTATATGGGCACACAAAAGTTTGTAATCGAGCGAGAAATAAAAAAATGACAAGCGGAGAAATATTTTACATGCCCGAAGTGTCGTATTTTGGGACTTCACATCTTAGGTCCTGGGGAATATCGGAAGCTCATCTTATAAAATAGACATACTCATCATATGAATGCTCATCATATAAAATAGAAATACTTACCTATATATATCTGAAATTTAATACTGATCGGCTAATTTATTTCCAAAATATTGTTATTCTCCGCCACTATGCATTGGCCAATCCTTAACATATGCTTTCTTCCTTTCCAAACATAAGTCCCTGCTATTGGTGGTCATTTTAAGAAAAAAAAACTTTTCATATACAATTTATCCGAAGTATTTAGCGTTCGCAATACATTCAACAGCTTTAATAGATTGGGTGACATTAACGACACTTGTTAAGATACAACTTTGACTGTTTGTTTGACTATAACAGACAATTTCTCTCTAAATGACACACATAAAGCTGCTAAGTTCAATTGTGTATTTGGATAACAGAATTAGTTGAATGATGAGAAATTTCGAATCCAATGCATATACATATAAAAAAGGAGAACACTGAACTATAAAATTAACCGTATGTTGGCTTTTTAGGGTTGCATCTTTTGTGCCACAGGGATTTGGCTAACAGCATGCATACAGTCAAATACATTTAAGCACATATAGAAGTATACCTGTTACCTTTACTCTATATTATTTCCCCCAGCAGGAAGTATAACTGCTTGGCTGAATGTGTTAGTATATATTTCCTCTTGGGATGCATTAGTATTTATGTTCTTTCTTATTGAGGTTGCCTGCACAGTCTAAATAAGTAAATAAATAAATTGCAGTGTCACTATTTTATTTTATATATAAATAAAACAAAATAACTAACTTTATGTGGCTGGCTGCTAACAAAAATACAAGCCAACTTATTTGATTTTGGTGGAGTTGTTACCCCACCTATAGAAATTGGTGTCATTTTTATGCGACCCAGACGCATGTGGTGAATGAAACTTTATCACATCAGTCTGGGCTAAGCTCTAAAAATCACATCAATATTAAAATAAAAATGTAATTGAAAATATAAAATCTATACACACTTGGGTAAAGACTATTGAATAATTTATTTAATTAGTAAATGGCTAAAAAAAGATTCTATCTGTTCATATTATATGAAGGTATATTTTATAGGTTTTTCACTCATATGATTAGTATTCGCATTTGAGCTCATAAAACTTTTGATTTTATGATAAACATATATTGAAAAAATTAAGTAAAATGAAGTTTAAAGGCATGCTATGTTATATATACATACTTTCTAGAGAAGTTTCAAAGAAACTTTACACTTCTTGATAAAAAATGTGGATAACTGTAAGATTTCTCTTTATAATACATACATATATATATACTTATTTTGTTTTTAATTGACTTAAGCTGAATCAAAATACTGCACTGAAAGAATTTTGTTCCTAAAGTCTATGAATTTCCATGTTAATCCAATGAAAAACTTCATTAAAACTCAACCAACGTAACGCTTCGTTGGATTAATGTTACTAGTATCGTTAAAATTATTTTAATGAAAATTTCATTAGATATATGAAACAATTTCATTTATCCATTGTAATAATTTTGCTAAGCTACATTTCATTATTTTGGTGAAATCATTTCATCGTTTTAATAAAATTGTTTCATCATATTAATGAAACTATTTCATTATTTTTATGAAATGTTTTCATTATTTTAATGATAATCTATCATTATTGTAATGAATTTATTTCATTGTTTAGCTTATTTAGCATTAGTTTATCTATTTTAATTTATTAGCAGTCCCATGCTATAAATACCTACGATAGACGCCAATGCACATCAGAAAAAAATTGTCGGGAAATATGAAATAAAATTGGTTTTTTATTGTCATAAAAACACGTTAGGCCCAATTAGCTAAAGAAAATAAATAATTAACAAAAAATTGTAATGTTGATCACCGCTCACAGTATCGAACTCAGACTCATGATTCTCATCATTCGCATTATAGGCAACGTCTCAACTACTTCAGCCACCAGCACTGTCGAAACAATGTGTTTATGAATATATAATTATAAGAAAGATTGCAACAACAATAAACATATAAAATGACGAAATTTTATTGGGATAAATCCAATGAAATTTTCTAACGAAACTATGAAAGCTAATGAAATCTTTCGGAATATTCATGAAATTTCATTAGAATTATGAAATATCTTATTAGAATTATAAAACAAATCTAACGAAATTGTTTCATTGGACTTATGAAGCGAAATACTTTCAGTGTGAACTTTATTAAATCTACAATTTATACCAAGATATTTGTAAATATCTGTGCTCATAAGAAATAACAGCCTAAGTGAAAAAATATATTTTCCACAGTAGGAGACAGTAGAAAATAATTCTGTGGAATTTTAAATATATTATCCGCACAATGGGCAAATTAAATAATGTTTATGAAAATTGCATTTTGCTATCTCAATATACTGATGTCGTATGTAAAAATGTTCGATTTAGAAAAACTTTATGCACTCTTTCTAAAAGAGTTAAGAATTTCTTTCAAAACCTTATACTTTCGCAGATATGCAGTATGCATTTTATCCTACGTTGCAAAATTATACACTTTATTTATTTTTTTAATTAGCTAATAAATTTTTTTTATTGGTTTGTACAAAAATTTTTTTAAGATTTTATCGCGAATTTTCACAATTTTAGTCTAGCAAATTAAATATTTCCAGAAATTAACAGAAATTGAGTACAACAGTAAATTGTACCTGAGACAAATCAAATAAACACCAGACACACTTAAACAACAAATTATTTCTTATAAATATGAAATCAGTTTCAATGAAAATTGTGACGTGTTGATTTTACATTGGTATTTTTTCTGTGTGTACGACATCTTTGTTTTGAGGTAGCGATTTCTTTACACTCAAAATAATAATAGCGACAAATCTAACCAATTTAAATTGTTATATTACTATTAATGTAAATTTTTGATCCAATTTTTTTTTAAACAATTTTTATTTGTGAAAATTACCACTTTAATTTTAAAAATGTTTGTGGTTAAAACCTATTAGGGTTTTAAGAAAGTCATGTTTGTTTTATGACTTTTCTTCTATAGTAAGTGAGGTATACCAATTTAAAAATTACAATTTCTCATTTTTTCAAAACCTTAGTAAAGTATTTTCAAGATAAAAAAAATTTGAGTTTTTAAAAAATATTTACCCTAAAAAAGCATATTTTTTCTCTAACAAACTTCAGCAGGAACATCTAATTATTTTGTGTCTAAGATAGGGTGGGCCAAAAAAAATTTTTATTTCACTTTATACTCTGAAAAATGGGTTGGTAGACATCCCAAAAAAAATCCTCTCCAAATAGAAGGTCTTCATTTTAATAGGAAGGTCCTCCGCCTCGCAGGTTTTTATTTTTTCGTTATTATTAGAAAGAAAAATTCATATCTCGGTGTTTACAATTTGGAAAAAATATCTCGTCTCACATATTTTAAGGAAATTGAGTTCTCTACAAAAAAAGGTGTATAACAATTTTTTTTGTAAAGCTCACCGTTTAAAAGTTATTAAAGATTGAAGGTTGACTATTTTTAAGCAGATTTCTTAACAAAAAATTACTATGATACGCACAAATCATAATTTTACTGCTCTACAAAAATACTCTAATATGATAAGTTCATTAAATTAACCGTTTAAAAGATATTCATCGTCAAACTTGAATGCACACTAATCTTAGCAGTTTTTGATTAATAATTAAAAAATTTTCAATTTAATTTATGAATTGCAGAGAATTTCTTACAAATTGAAATAATTTTTTTCTTCTAGATTGATGCTTCTTTTTATGTTAAATTTGTCATAAAAACGTTATTTACTCGAAATTTGATTAATCACTAAAAAGTTAGAAAAAATGCAATAATTTTTTGTTCCAAAGTACCCAAACATGCTTAGGACTAAAAAAACTGCAAAAAAGTTTAAAACATTTATTTGTTCAAGTTTATACAAATTTCCCCGAAATTCATAAATTAAATTGAAATTTTTCAAATTATTAATCAGAAAACTGTTAAAATTAGTATACATTCAAGTATGACGAGGAATATCATTTAAACGGTTAATTTAATCGACTAATCATATTAATGCATTTTTGTAGAGCAGTAAATTTCCTATAAAATTATGATTTGCGCGTATCATAATAATTTTTTGTTAACGAGCTATAAAATTCATAAAAAAAAGAAATCTGGCTGAAAATAGTCAATCTTCAACCTTTAATAACTTTTGAACGGTGACTTTTACAAAAAAATTGTGCCAGAACTTTTTTTAGAGAATTCAATTTCCTACAAATATATGAGACGAGATATTTTTTCCAAATAGTAAATACCGAGATATAAATTTTGCTTTCTAATAATAACAAAAAATAGAAACCTGCGAGGCGGAGGACCTTCCTAATAAAATTAAGAGCTCCATTTTTGTTGACACTGGATCTGTGCCGAGCTTAACTGATTTTGCAGCAAAGCCTTAAAATTAGCCCATATGTTCTAAAATCCCAGAAACTCCCATTTGTTTCTCAAATCATTTATGGGCCTCTGACCAAATGAGGAATTTACGGACAAAACCATAAAAAATTAATTTTTTTTGGGAATTGCTAAAATTTATGCTTTTAAAATTTATAATCGCACTATTTCCCAAAATTAGTATTTTACTTATTCAGTAAGATATTAATTTTTTATAAAAACACATTGACATTGACTACTGCGTGGTATTAGCTACAAATATCGTTAGGTAACCTTTAACCAAGCTCTCATAGAAAAGCTAAAGATATTAAATTCTGAGATCCTTAGAAGCAAATCTTGGTTTTCTTTACTTCTTTGGTACTTAGTAAGTAAATTCCTATATTACTGCAAAATATCGTTCGAAAATATCAATAATTAACCCCATCTCATCAGCGTTCATTGGTAACATTTTACCATTTGTGACTGTGAATACTAGTGATTGGAAAGATAAAATATTTAAATAATTTATTTATCGTAATAGAATACGAGAGGCATTGTAATTTCTTATATTAATTTTGTGTTAATTCAGCTTTTGATCAGTACGACATTCCAGATCTGATCTGGTCTGGCAAAAATATTTTTTTTAAAAATACATAAAATATACAAAACTTAATGCGCTACATTCAGAGATTTTTTTTATGAGCATGACTCGATGACGCTAATATATTTCCTCATAACTTGAAAACGGTTTGTTAGATTTAGATATATAAAATAAAAAAGATGCAGAATATGATTAGCTTTAAGTCGTCGTAATATTTTTTTTATATTTCCGACTGTTTCGAGGTTATGCAGAAATCAGTGTGAAAAAAATTTTCAATCAAAATAATTTTTTTTTCGTTTAAAAATTCATACAAAAATCAAGAGAGCAAATATTTAACATTTTTATCATTATAAAATAAGCCATAAATCCTTAAAAGTGATGGACAAATACCGATTTTATTCGCAATTAAGTGAGGGACTTAATAAAAAAAATGCTATTTTCATAGAACACATAAAATTAAAAACTTACTGTTGAATGGAAATTGTGATTTTTATCAATATTTAATAAAATCATCCATACATTTTTATTTAATGGTTATTTAAATAATAGAAACTGAGGGCTTTCATTCCTTGTAGTGAAACAGATCAGAGTTTTAAGCGGGAGTTGAACACACAATCTCCACAATACTACTTGCCGAGGTGCCCTTATCAATCATAATTATTTTGCATAAATAAATTTATGAATTAACTGCATGCAACATATATTTATTTTCGATGCGTATAAAACCTTAAATCAATTTTTATCGAATATATCTAAAAAATACCCAATGCAATATCTGAAAAGTCGACATAAATATTTTTTTGTGCTCTTGTTTTCTATTTTAAATATAAAGTAATATACTTTTTTAAAAATATGTATATGAAAAACTTCATCCTATCAGTTTATATTACTATCTTCTTTTGAACTTTGAAACAGTAAATGAAAATTCTCTGCGTTATTTTTCCTTTCATCAATCGAATTACTTTGGAGTAAAATTTGTCTTTCAATTGATTGCTTTGAGCAAAAACCCCTGTGTATCACTAAAACTCATTCGTACAAGAAACTGCTTTTGAGTACGTAATCCTAAAAGTCCTTAAGTTCTGCAACAAATTCTATATCCGATTAAAGAATACCACACAAGGAAATAAAAAGTAAACGAAACAAAGAAAACCTGTTAACATAAACAAATGCCAAATCTCTTTTGTCAATACACAAAACGTAAGACCAACAACCCTTTCTCTCTTTCTATTCGAAGTCGCACAACTATACAGTGTATTGTTTTATTGAAAGAAAACAAGAATAAATTTCAGACAGAAAATTTAAAAAGTAATGTAAAAACAATTTCATGGTAAATAGAAGAAAATCATATGCTATATTTTCAAACTCATATAAGACACAATTACATACTCATGAAACAAAAACGAATAGAAAATATGAAAACAAAAATCCCTGTTTTTGTTATAATAATTTAAAAAAACAGCAGACATTTCACTTAACGCATGCTTGAACACACTTCACTTACAAACACTGGCGCGAGTGCTTGAATTCATGCACGGACAGACAGGCATAAATGTAGTTGTCACTGTTGGAATATGTTTTATTGAAAACACATAGAAAATTGTCATTCACTTAAAAACAAATCTAAATATGAATATTTTCAGTTCAAAAAAGTGTTCATAGACTCGTAGAAAATGACATACACGCGTCAGAAGGAAACGGAAGTCGAACATTTAACCAAAAGATGACAACATTCAAGAAATATTGTTCTGTTTTGCACCTTAACACTCACTCTACGTATGTGTACATTAAAATCGAAATCTGTTTATACTTAAATCACAACCATTGCACGCACAGTGGTGCTATTGGAAAATACATTGTATTCTATACAACATCTAAACTTATAGTGAGACTAATTTAAGATAGAGAAAGTACACTAAGGGGAAAACAGAAACTTAAATATAAAAACTCGTCATATTAATTCAATAATTTTCAATTCAAAAGAAAAACTTTATTAAAATACACTAAATCAATAATTTTAACCTTGAATACATATGGTTCAATATTGAAATAAAAATTGTCAACATGACTAGACTTTCGTTAATGTTTCTTATTGAATCAATATGGTTTTTATTGATTTTTTCTCTGGGTGTATAACTTTAGAGAAAACAAATGTGCCAGAACACACAGTGATTTTAATTGCCAAAAATTGTTTAATAAATCTATATCTTTAAAGCTTGTGATCCGATTACAAAACGATGTACGTAAAAATCATAGCGGAGAACCTAAAATTTAAGAATATCAAACATTTGACTGTCCTATTGAACGCCAATGCGAGCTAATTTTAAATATAATTTATCTATAAATTTTAGGACGTTAATAAAAGTTAATAACGGCTGAAGGGTAGTAACGATATAAAGAATATTGTCTGTTTGTAAATTTTTGATTTTTTTTTAATTTTGCTTCTACTGCACTGTGTGCTCTCAGCTTTACGAAAAAGTTATTAGGTAGCTCGCATTTTGCTACGACTAATTATTTAAATTGACAAAACTTTATCCATTGCCGGTTGAGTTTATTAAAATTAGTATTATTTGAAAGAAGAGTTAGACTAGTTTTCGCACATGTATAAGTGTTTGTAAAGAATTATTTTAAAAGACAGAAATTTTTTATTTTTCTTGTGCGCCCAAGTCGAAATTGCAAAAGTGGTCATAATTTTTAATTTCGTCCTGCGATTATTATAATTTTTTGCTTTTAGAGAGTACATGTATAGTGACTTCAAACTCTATACTAATTTTTGTGGTGTATCTTTTCCGCAAATATCATTCCCAGAACAATTGGGAAAGCAAATGTAACGCTCAATACACAAAAATCTAAAAAAAAATCTAACAATATAATTTTATTTAAGATCCATTGATTGGAGCGAAAGCTATAAAACGAATCCTACCTTCTCATATTTAATTTAGTTACATTAAATGAAGTCAGTTTGCTGATAGTTAAGCATTGTCTATATGCATTTCATTGGTACTTTACCAAATCGTCAGTAGACTTCAAGCACATCTTTGAAAAGTCAATGCTTAAATATCAGCAAATAGGCTTCATTTAAAATAAAATTATGACAACATGTCAAATAATAAATTTCTTAAAGATTTAGTTACATTGGTAACAAAAAAAACACAAATTTTACATTTAGAACGGGAATTACCCATATATGCATATTGTCACCTTAAATGCAAACGGACGTAACTACACTTCTATTTATTTGTTACAGGAGAAGCAAACAAGTAAAATTTTTAGGATTTTGTAAATAAAAGTAAAAATACGAAAAACAACAAATTTAAAGCAGTCGCCGTTGTGTAGAAGATCACAGAATACATGTTTTTTTATGTTTTTCGTAGCACTCCTTTATGCATTAACAATATATATGCACTTGTAGTTACGTCCGTTTGAATTTTTTTAATAAAGTCGCCGGTTTTGATCGTAGAAATTTAAAAATTTATGTGAAAATGTAGTTTGATAAAACGAACCATAATCAATTAAAAACTCGATTTCTAATTTTTGTGTACTTACGTCCGTTTGCATTTAAGGTGACGATATGTACTATTAAAATATAAAATATAAAATTTGCATTTCTCATACACCAAATCGATGGGTGTTTATAAAAAGCTAACTTAAAAATATTTTCTGGTCAATCAGTTAAGATGAAGGCGTAATGTTTTATGTCTCATAACTTAATAAATATAGAATTTATAAAAAAAATTTTCTCCTACAAAGCTGTTGCCTGTAGAGTTTTAAACAGCTTTTGCAATACCAACATTTATCTAATTCGTATATTTAACAAAATAAACATTTAGCATTATAAATATCGAAAAAACAATTAAAATTTAAAAATTATTACATTAATTGACAAATTTCGGTAAACCGTTTTCGTCCCGGGAAGCCCTTCTAAAACTTAGCATGTTTAGCTTTTAATAAATTCACTTTTACGCCACGTCCTTAAAGTAAGCCCTACTTTCTATGTCGCTATTCACATATTACGTAACGCTATTTTCGAAACCACTTCAAAACCATTTTTAAAAATTTTCTGTATAAATTATCTACTGCGTAAAAAATCATTAACCCACCCCTCTCCGCTCTAGCAGGCGTTACGTAACATGTGACGAGCCCAGCACATTACAATAGAAATGAAAAAAAAAATTTGCCACGCCACTAAATACCGCCCTCTTAGTATTTTTTACACTGCTTCGCCTTTTGTACTCCGATCTTATTATATAGCAAATCATTGTTTATGGCTTGACTGTTACTTTATTTTTTACGTCATGCGACTTTTAGTGCGACAGCAAATTCTGAGCACCACTTATTCAACCTCGGAACCTTCCCCACTAATTAGAAATTTTTTGAACGTTGCATTAAGTGCTTTTAACTGGATGTTTACAGAACCCAATACGGCTATAATACGCGTATAAATATTAACGTCAATCATCATTGCGTTGTATATCATGAATGTTATTATGTTTTTGTAAAATATGTTAGATATGTCAGTTTACTTGGTTTTTAGATGATTAAGTGTAACGTCATTCACGCCAAAATCAGCCAATTACAAAATTGCATTTTTCTTACTACTAAGTTGTTAAAAAAAAATATCACTTTCAAATCAAAAACTGGAAAACCATCGTTATTTGAATTAAACAACTTAACGTTATTTATTTGTTTTAATCTATTAGGCATATAATTGTCCTTATATGCAAACTATAAATTTTTAGCTAAAATCTATTTGTTTTGTTTACAAGCAGCAGCTGTTAAGTAGTGTGCGCCCTTAAAAAGGCTACTGTTATTTATGTAAAAAACAAAAAATAATATTTTCAAAAAGGCAACACAGACGAAAAAAAAATTAACGCGTTCTAAAAATTCAAATTTGTTACATATTCGTGCCAGTGGCACGAATATGTAACTGAAATACTCTACATATGTGAATCTGATATCCCCTGTGTATAGGCTGGCCGCCCTGCGAGTATGTAGCGCATTCCGAACTGTATCGGACGAGGCCGCCTTTATCATTGCCGGCATGATACCCATCGAGCTAGAAGCCGTTTCGGACAGTACGAATGGTGTGACTGATATGTGTCTACGGAAGTGGCAAGAACGATGGACAGCGACTGACAAGGGAAGATGGACTTACTTACTGATACCTGACATTAGGGTATGGTTATCAAGAAGACACGGCGACTTGAACTTCTACATTACACAGTTTTTGACTGGACATGGTTGTTTTAGGTCGTACTTGTACCGTTTCGGACATGACAGTGTTCCGTTTTGTCCGAGTTGTGGTGGCAATGTCGTGGAAGATGCCGAACATGTGTTCTTCATCTGTCCACGATTTGATAGTGGTAGAGCGTATTTAGAAGTAGTCTTAGGGCGTAGTATTAGGCCGGACAACATCGTTCCAATCATGTTGGAATCTTTGTATAACTGGACGTATGTATGTAATTTTATAAAATTGGTTCTGTTGGAACTTCGTAGGTTAGAAGAGATTCGCAGAAGAATCCATGTAGCTTAGATTTAGGGTCTAGGACCTTTCCCACCCCGAGACGTATAGCCTTGCGGTAGTACCACGGGGAGCATTTGGGTCAGTGTGAAGGGGTGTTTTTAGCGTGTTAAAGTCTCGCACTTCTGGCAAACACCACCACTGCCAGAGTCTTTCGATGATTTTCATCCCACAAATAATAAAAAAAAAAAAAAAAAAAAAAAACATACATACATACATACATACATACATACATACATACATACATACATACATACATACATACATACATACATACATACATACATACATACATACATACATACATACATACATACATACATACATACATACATACAAACATACATACATACATACATACATACATACATACATACATACATACATACATACATACATACATACATACATACATACATACATACATACATACATACATACATACATACATACATACATACATACATACATACATACATACATACATACATACATACATACATACATACATACATACATACATACATACATACATACATACATACATACATACATACATACATACATACATACATACATACATACATACATACATACATACATACATACATACATACATACATACATACATACATACATACATACATACATACCGCAAGGGTATCTTCTTATGAGGATAACGGGATTGACGACCCCGCGGGCCCTGAGTTATCACAGGTTTGAAGGCATTCTAGGTAGAAATCCTTAAAAAACCTGTGATTCCGCACCGCTGAAAAGCATTAAGATCAAGTCCAGCACGGTCTTAATTATGGCATTTCTGGACATACGAATTTGAATTGTTAGAACCCTGGGCTGACGGTTGTGGTATTCTGGGACTTGAGTATGTAGGAGTGAAATTTTACAGAAATGGCTCTCAGGCTAATGCCACAACTGCCTCCGTCCTATTAAAACTTGGCAAGTCTCAAAGTACGTTTGAAGTTCGTCATCATTAGGTTGTTGGTGCAGGTTCGGATGTCGTTCCCCGGTTAGCACGGATCTGGCTCTGGCGGGATGATCCATAAGATCTTTTCGTCAACCCTCGCATGGACCTCACTGCTTGCAAAGGGACCCATGGGGTCTTAACGTGACTGCACATCGAACGGAGATAGCGGCTTTGAGTTTGGACCCATTAGAATGAATTTTGAAAATAAAAATCGAAGTAACAATGAGTTAAATATGGGAGATGTTGAAAACCCATTTGCAAGGAAGTCGGTGATCACGAGATCGCCTCCTACAGCAGTTAGTAGTAGACCTGTTACAGTGTCAAATACCGTCGACAATAGTAATGAGGGCCACAGTAACAGTGTGAAGAGATTAGGAGTGAAAATAGGAGAGTTGTTAGATTTTCTGAAGACACGCTCAAACGTGCACAGGGACATAGTGACAATGTCCCGTGAGATACAGGCGTTGTATATGCAGGTTTCAGATGAATTGAGTAGCAAAGGTGTTAGTAGTGACGAGAAATCGCGGACTAGCAGAGAAACGCAGACAGACGAACCGGCAAGGGTAAACCTTGTGATAGGTGGAACCCCAAAGCGCAGAAGAGATGATAACATTCTTAGCCCAAAGGGTAACAAATCTAAGAGGAAGAAGGGCACAACCCCCAATAGGGCATTGAAGAAAAGTGAAAATGCTGTACCCAGGGAGACAGGTATAAACACGGCTGGTAAACAAGATCCGAATGTTAAAGATCCTGACTGGGTTAAAGTTGGTCCAAGAGCTAGAAATAGAAAAAAGACAATACGACCAGATGCTTTGATTATTAAAACTTGTGGGGATGCTTCCTATGCTGATATTCTCAGACAAGTGAAGAAAGACCCTAAGCTGGATAATCTGGGCCAAAACGTAAAAAATATCAGGAAGACTGAGAAAGGTGAATTATTGTTAGAGTTGAGTAAACCCTCGCATCAGAATACAAGTGAGTTCAGGTCGACGGTAGAAGAGGTATTAGGTGAGGTCGCAGAAGTTAGAGCACTATCCCATGAGATTAGGATCGAGATTAGAGATATAGATGAGGTAACCACAAAGGAGGACGTCTATGAAGCCCTCATTAGAGAATCCGATTTTAAATCCCTGCAGCCTGCTGCAGTTAAATCGTTAAGGAGAGCGTACGGAGGAACGCAAACTGCCACCATTGGCGTAAGTGCTGTCTTAGCTTGCCGTCTTATAGAGATGGCGAAGATACGTATTGGTTGGGTTGTTTGCAGAATACGCGAAAAGGTAACACCAAGAAGGTGCTATAAATGTCTTGATTATGGACATAGAGCAGCAAACTGTAGGGGGCAGGACCTTTCTAAAAACTGCTTACGGTGTGGCAAAACTGGCCACAAAATTGGAACTTGTTCCAATAAACCGTCGTGCTTGCTTTGTAGGAATGGAACAAACACCGCTAGTGACCATGTCACCGGATGTGCAGTTTGTCCATACTACAGAAGAGCTCTACAGAAACTTAGGGTTTAAAGCAAAACTTAAGGCATCAAAATGCGTATATTACAGTTAAATCTCAACCATTGCCAGGCAGCTCAAGAGCTTCTTAAGCAAAGCGTTCGAGATTTAAATGTAGATGTCGCTGTGCTGAGTGAGCCATATCGGAACATGGGATCTGTAAATTGGGTTTCCGATAATACGGACACATCGGCGATATGGAACACCAGCACGCTAACAATACGAGATAAAATAACATCAGAATGTGGATATGCCCGAGCCACTGTCTCTGGCATCACACTATACAGTTGCTATATTCCCCCTAGGTATTCTATAGAGGACTTTCGAGTAATAGTTGACAATATAGTAACAGATGCAGTTACAAGAAATCCTGTCATAATAGCGGGTGACTTCAATGCGTGGGCTGTTGAATGGGGCTGCCCCTTGACAAACACAAGAGGTAGAGTACTCTTGGAAGCCTTTTCTGTATTGGGTGTTGTACTCATTAATAATGGAGTTGAACAAACTTTCAGAAGGGGTGATGCTGGATCGGTAATTGACATTACATTTGTCAGTAGCAGCATCACAAGCCAAGTTAACTGGAGAATATCCGACATCTATACTCATAGCGATCATAGCGCTATAATCATAGATGTACAAGATGAACAGCCCCGTGTGATTGCACAAGCACGAGGTTTGACAGGATGGAAGGTAAATACCTTTGATAAGGATATCTTCGCAGCTTGTATGGAGAACATGGAACTGAGTGGTTCAGCTGAAGATATGGCAGTGCAATTAGTAAGTCATATCACTAATGCCTGTAACGTAGCTATGATAAAGCGTAAAAGGTCACCAAATAAGCCCCCGGTGTACTGGTGGAATGATGAAATTGCTAGCTTGCGATCGGAGTGTATAAGTGCCCGAAGGCAGTATACACGAACGAGAGGTAGGTTAGAGAATAGTGTACACCATCAAATATATAAGGATAAAAGGAAAGCGTTGAAGATTGCAATTCGTAGGAGCAAGCGTAGGTGTTTTCTTAATGTTTGTGATGAAGTAGATAGTAATCCTTGGGGCTTTGCATATAAATTGGTAACCAAGAAACTTAAATGTCTTGGTCCATCGCCGCCAAGAGAGGAGCCTCTCCTCAAGGGAATTGTAGATCATCTCTTTCCCCAACAGGAAACTCCGACATGGCAACACAGCTACCCGGCTGAATTTTTCGACATTCCTCCGGTTACGATTGCCGAGATAGAAGGTGCTGTCTCAAAATTTAAAGACAAGAAGGCACCAGGTTTAGACTGCATTCCGAATATGATACTAAAAGAAGCTGTTAAACTCCATCCTGACTATTTTTTGAAAGTAATAAGCGCATGCTTGAGCCAGGGCATTTTTCCAACAATGTGGAAGAGACAAAAGTTAGTATTGTTACCTAAGGATAATAAGCCACCAGACGACCCTTCCTCTTATAGGCCGCTGTGTATGATAGATACAAGTGGGAAATTGCTAGAAAGTATAATCTGTAGAAGATTGGAAAGTTGTGTTGAAGCTAACCGCGGTTTATCAGATAACCAATTTGGCTTCAGGAAAGCAAGGTCAACAGTAGATGCTATCAAAGTTGCAGTAGAAACTGCTGCTCAGGCTATCCAAGGGAAGAGGTGGAGAAATGGAGCAAAAGAGTATTGTGTAGTTGTAACGCTAGACGTAAAGAATGCCTTCAACACGGCAAACTGGGAGCATATTGTTGATGCCTTAGTCAGTTTAGACATCCCAGGATATCTACTGGCAATTATACAAGACTATTTCCGAAATAGAGAGCTAGTTTATGATACTGATAAGGGTACTAGAAGACGAAAGATCATTGGTGGGGTGCCTCAAGGATCAGTACTTGGTCCACTACTGTGGAACGTCATGTACGATGGAGTATTGAGGTTAAACCTGCCGGAGAAGGTAAAGATAGTTGGATTCGCAGACGACATAGCGTTAGTATGTGAAGCAAAAGAGTTACTAAGGCGGAAACCATTGCAAAGGCCAGTATTCAGATCGTAAGGTCTTGGTTGAGATCAATGGGTCTAGCTCTAGCTGACCATAAAACAGAAGCGATTCTGATTAGTACTCGGAAAAATAGGGAAACCATTAGGCTAAATATTGGCACGTGTAGCATAGAATCCAAGGAATGTTTAAAATACCTTGGAGTCATGATTGACACTCGTCTGTCTTTTCATGAGCACTTGAAGTATATAGGTTCTAAGGCATCAAAAACCTGCTCAGCGCTATGCCGGATCATGCCGAATACAAGAGGTCCAAAATATCTGCAGAGGAGATTGCTAACCAGTGTAGTAAGAAGCATTATCTTATATGCATCCCCTATATGGTCAGGCTCACTGAAATACTCTACATATGTGAATCTGATATCCCCTGTGTATAGGCTGGCCGCCCTGCGAGTATGTAGCGCATTCCGAACTGTGTCGGACGAGGCCGCCTTTGTCATTGCCGGCATGATACCCATCGAGCTAGAAGCCGTTTCGGACAGTACGAATGGTGTGACTGATATGTGTCTACGGAAGTGGCAAGAACGATGGACAGCGACTGACAAGGGAAGATGGACTTACTTACTGATACCTGACATTAGGGTATGGTTATCAAGAAGACACGGCGACTTGAACTTCTACATTACACAGTTTTTGACTGGACATGGTTGTTTTAGGTCGTACTTGTACCGTTTCGGATATGACAGTGTTCCGTTTTGTCCGAGTTGTGGTGGCAATGTCGTGGAAGATGCCGAACATGTGTTCTTCATCTGTCCACGATTTGATAGTGGTAGAGCGTATTTAGAAGTAGTCTTAGGGCGTAGTATTAGGCCGGACAACATCGTTTCAATCATGTTGGAATCTTTGTATAACTGGACGTATGTATGTAATTTTATAAAATTGGTTCTGTTGGAACTTCGTAGGTTAGAAGAGATTCGCAGAAGAATCCATGTAGTTTACATTTAGGGTCTAGCACCTTTCCCACGCCGTGACGTATAGCCTTGCGGTAGTACCACGGGGAGTGTGAAGGGGTGCTTTTAGCGTGTTAAAATCTCGCACTTCTGGCAAACACCACCACTGCCAGAGTCTTTCGATGATTTTCATCCCACAAATGAAAAAAAAACATACATACATACATACATACATACATACATACATACATACATACATACATACATACATACATACATACATACATACATACATACATACATACATACATACATACATACATACATACATACATACATACATACATACATACATACATACATACATACATACATACATACATACATACATACATACATACATGCATAGGCTAATAAACACAATACCCATCTTTGCGTCGCGCAGTCGGGTAAAAAGGCTTAATTGTTTGGCGCGGCGTAAAAGTGAGTATATTAAAAGCTAGATATATAATGTTTTACTAAATTTTTCTCAAAGCATTAGTATTTCCCTCCTTACTTTTAAAAACTAGTTGTTATCTATGTGCTCCAATATATATTTTATATTTATATATAAGATGCATGCCACTGTGCGTCATTGTCATCCTTACAGCAAAACAAAGAAAAAGTCATACAAAAAAAAATTAAACAATAATTAAAAGCTTGTAGGAACCCGAACCCAGGAACCCGAAATAACTGTTATAACTTTTTAAATAGCCGACAGGTCACAGAAAGCATAATTTAAATTTAAACTATAATATCTAAAATAAAGTTTTAATATTAAATAAAAATGGTTTCAAATAACTTATATGTTCATCTTTGCTTGAGGCAATTACGACTTGTTCCCCTTTATATATACTTAAACTATTCAATCTAACTTTGATGTCTTCCAACACAGCAAAACCAAAATCTATTAGATTTAAAAGTATATATTTTTCCATTTCAATATTTTATATCATCAATTTTCCCTTCCTGCCCTGTCTTTTTTTTAATGCTCGCTGTTATAAAGGAATTTATCATTTTGACGGTCTATAAAAATTTCATCTATTCCCTGAAACGAATAAAAGCAAACGCACTAATACATTATTTCTATCACATTTTTCTTGTATAAAAGAACAAGATTTTATTTAAGGGTTACTTACGTTTGTTTTTTTTCTTGCTCATATTATAGTTATTAGATGTTATGGCATATACATATATACAACGTATAAGTATTTGATTGTATATTTTCGTATTATATTTATGATTAAAGGGGTAGTTGTTTTGATATATAATTTTTTTTCATTTCATGTGTATGAGTACTTTACAAAATGTTGTTCTGTAAGTACTTTCTAGGACAATAAACAACAACAAAGAACACGCAGGAAAAAAAGTAAGACTATGGCGTCTTCTTCTAATGGGATGAAGTGTGTATTTGACGACATAATAAGCCGATAAAGGATATTTTTTCTAAAATTGATACTAAGTGGTTGATAATAAATTGATGTATAATGGAAAAAGGTTATTTGTTTTGTTGTTGACTGTAAGTACCCTACACTATGTAGTTTTAAGAAAAAAGTTATTGTGTGCACGGTTTTGTTGAAAAACTTTTCTAACAATAAGAATTAACCTGAATTTTCTGGAAAGCTTTATTAGCAATAAAAGCGGAGTGGAATTGGATGGCATGTGTGGAATGAATAAACTAAAAGCAGATATTGCTTGCGATATTTGGCGATCAAGTCAGATATATTTATACTGACCAGCACCAAGACAAAAATTTTATTTCTAATGTTAAACTGGTTTTGTACTATGCAAGTAAAACCAGGTAGAGCACTAGATTTTAGTTGCCCGCTTACCCGCATAAAATTGCCGGTATTAAAAACCTATTTTTTTATAAATTGGTTTCATCTTTTTCTTTAATTGTTGTCGTTCATCATGAAGTAATCGGTCATGTTCTTTAAACTGAATCAGAGTAATTTTATCGTTTTCAAAAAATATATAATGGCCACATTGATGTATTTTATAACACACAGAAAAAACTATTATTCATTTGCTGTAAAGGAATTCATTGAAAAAGTAAATATTTTGTCTGGGACCAGACCTACAAACAAATTTATAAATATAGACAAAAATATCTCAACAATTTCATTGAAAAAAACGTGATTTATTTTTTCAGTGAAGAAATTGTTTACATTTATAACACAATTTGTCTAAAAATATTAACAAATTGTAAACAAAACGATTTGCCAAATCAAACAAAAAGATTTACTGGATTTTCTAAAATATATCAAACAATATTATTGTCTGAATTTATAAAACAAGTAGTCTAAAAACACTAAAAAATATTAAACAAAATAGGCTACTTAATCAAAAAAAATTTTTGTCTGAGTCATCATCATTATCATCATCCATTAAGCATTTATGAAATTTCACTTTGTCAAATGTGTTCAAGTCTGAATGTTTATCTAAAAACTCTAAAAGCATGAATTCACTCAAAAATATTTAGTAAACAAACTTGGTACAATCGTATTCCCTTTGCTATCATTGTTGTTGTTGTTATTTTTGTGTATATCGTCACCGGAGTTGTTTTTTACGACACAATTTTTCTTGTTGTGTTTGCGTCCTAAATAAGAGTCAAACAAACAATCAATTGATTATGCAAACTACAAAAAAGTCTGAAAAAAGTTTGTTATTAGTGCACAGAGAGGTTAGATTTAATACAAGTTATAAGTTTTTTAGTCAGCGTGGAGTTATGGGTTCTATTCCCTCTTAAGACTCTGGTCTGTTTCGCTACAACGAGAGATAAGTTATGATATAATATGTAATTGTGTTTGTAACATTTAATAAATAAATAAAATAGAAATACTTGTCTATAGTGGTTTTAAAGGGCGACTCGTTTCTCTTATATCTCTTTCAAAGCCAAAGGGTTGAATAAAGTGTTATTGCAATGCTCTTTACTGTTTGTGGCATTAACAAATAGTTGCATGTTCAAATTTAATTTAATAATATCAAATAAAACTAGTAAAATTGACATTTACTATAAATTAAAAATGACAAAAGAAATATACTTACAACGCACCCTATAAAACTAAGATATATACATATATGTGGAAAAATTGAGAAAATGCTAACATTTCCCCCCTTTGTATTATAAAAAACAGCTGATGAAACTATAATATGATAAAAATTAAATTAATAAATTTATACTCCAACACATATTCATATATGCATATATGATAGTCAGTTCAATTTAATCATGATCAACCCTTTTTTAAGAGCAAAACTTTGGAAGGAGTGAAAAACTTTTGATTTTGCCTACAGTTACAGAAAATTCTTGTTTTGTAATATTTTTGTATGGAATAACTATGCAGAACAAAAAAAATAAAATTCAATTTTGACTATCAAAAAATTCTATTTCGTTGAATTTTATATTATGTTTGCTAAAAAGAAACCAATCAAACGTTTACAGAACTGTTTCTGATTGCCGGGAAAAGAGCGAATGTGTAGGTTTGTTTATGTAGATTTGTTAAATACAAACATTATAAAGTGTAGAATGCTTGTTTCCAAAAACTGAGTATAACCAAACATTAATATTTGTGAATCAATGGAAATGTAAAAAGAGCAAACATTTATGCAACAGTCGTGGAAATTTATATAAGCGGTTTTCAAGCAAACATCTAACTGTTCACACGGAAAAAATATCAACATGTTGCAATGTTTATTAAAAATCGTGTCAAACTTCTGCAAAAGTTTCGACCTTACTTGAAATTACCATTGTTTCATATTTTATTTTTAAATGAAATATGATTAATAGAACCTGCAATCTAGTTGACTTAATACTTTTCACTGTTAAAATAACATTGTTCACTATCAAATCCATAAAATCCTGTTTGATCTATTTTAATGAAACTCTGTAGGAGATTTCTGCCCTAAACTTTTAGTTATAAGAAGTTTATTAGACTTATTTTCATGCAATAGAAAAAGTTACGAGTACTTTCATATCGAGCTTCTATGTTAGAACAGAATTTTAGATCCTCTCTCTTAAAAACATGATGCAATTATGAAAACCACAAGTTAAAAGCATTTTAAAATATCTTAATAAAATTTCTTGAAATTTCCTTTATTCAAATCAACCACGCTATACACACATTAACATTTGAATGTCAACGATGTGATTGACAGTATATTCTATACGCAGTTTTATATGCTAAATGTAATCAATTTTGCATGAATGTGTAAATCAAATGTCATGCGTTGCCACACTATTGTCAGGTAAATTATTTTAATGGGATCCTAAAAATATATTTGAATTGAATATAAATTAAATTCGCTAGTAAATAAAACCTTTCAATATCAACAAATCAAAAAAATTTACATACCAAATATTACATCAATGCCAACCAAACACACGCTCTCAGTACAATCAGATTATGTGTGTATGTTTGTATGGATGTGTGACAATTTCATTTTATATTTGTGAATGAATGTGTCATAATATAAATATCGTATATGAACGTAACTGCTACAATTTATACAATTCAAATTAGGAACAGTTTTGATGTCATTGATTTACATTAATGTCAGATTTTCAATCAAACTTCTGGCGTTTGATTCTTATAACCTCCATCATGACATTGCGTAAGTGAGAGTGTTTAAAACTTTTATATTTCGTAGGTAGAACTACGAATATGGTTAGTAAAAAGCCTAGTATATGAATAAGATCCTTTGGCAATAAATTAATGTAAATGGCAAAATCCAAATTTCTTAAGAGATAATTTTTTTATTATTTTGAAATATGCTTTATACAACCTGTGTTGAAAATGATACCATCAACTTAGACGTATTAATACTTTAGACTATCAGTAAGTCCATTATATTTCAATTTCGATTATAAAATAAATTTCGAAAAAACTAGCGCCTACACTTTGGCAGTAAAGGATTCATAAGTATATAAACGAATATTTTGAGCAACACTTTGTAGAATCAACCACTTATGTACATATATTAAATATTTGTTTAATATTATTTTAATTAAAATGGTATGAGTTTTTAAGGGATTGCATTGAATGGTACTACCACAATATATAAATGACAAAAAAATGTATTAGGATATTCGTTTAATATGCCTAATGCCTCGTATTGCTCTTATACTTTGGTATTTACAGCTAAATTTTAAATTTAGGAGGTACAAGATGCATTTAGCATAATACTCGAATACTTCTAATGGTAAAAGTAAGTAAAAATATCTAAAAACAAATACTGCAAATTCTTCAGTTGACTTTTTATGGCGCTTATAAATGCATCATTTTCTGGTGGCATGAATATGTCACCATAACGAAAAATAAAAAAAGTTTCATAAAAATATGTATTTTTGAACATTTTTATCACTTTTTGATATAATGAGGCCAAATTGTTTTGCAAAAGTCATGAATGAATACAAACGTTGATGAATTGCTTATTATAAGACTATTCTAGGATCTGTAATAAAAGTTAAGAGCGAACCAGCAAATTGTTTGCTTTTTTTAAGCAATTATATATAAAGGTTTTTACGGAAACATATCTGATGTCAGTTCATGAACATGCTGCTATAAATTCCTGGAAATAAACAAGCCACAGGCACTCTATGATTGATCTCAAATCAAAGCTTTCCGATACTTTGAAGAGCTAGTAGTACATACAAACAAATAATCCTTTCACTCACTTTGACAAAAATCGATTTCATGTATGCATTGATTTACCAAAATTAAACAGATTTTGTACACAAAATACGAATTTAACTCCCTGGTGTAAAATCAGTCATGCATAAATTGTTTTTGAAACTTTAAAATTTACAAATTTAATTGAGTATAAATCATTTACAAGGGTTGTTTAAAAATATCACCCATTGTTTAGACACATCAAAGTGTAAGAAAATAATTGTTAAAAAAAAATTTACAAATTTAAATATACTTTTTTCTTAAATTACACAACAATGCCTCAAGTATCAATTTGTAAATTTATACTTTTAAGCAAGTGCAGAGGAAAAACATGAAAACATTTTGCTTACAAAAATTGACACATCTGTTAGAATTTTGTAAGTTTTCTGAAACTCAAAAGAAAACCCCTTAAGCTAATTTTGCTTCGCATTTTTCGCAGAACAGATATTCTCTAGACGATTGAAAGTCATAATTTTAATAACACCACAGGACGTCCTTAATATAAAATTTTTTCGTTTTAATTTTTTCATATAATGAATTATTTTAAAGAAAGTTTTATGTTATTTTAAGAATTTTGTTTTTTATTTAGGTCATTGTAAATTAGTATTGCAACTGTTAGTATTTGTCATATACATATAAGAATGATAGTAAATTCAATTAAATTTTATTTAAATTATTTACATTAACATAATATTCAAACTCCCATATTTGAAAATAAAACAATTTAAGAAAGTTTTGTTTCTAATAGCATTTATCTCCATGAATTTATTTCTAAAAAAGTTTTAGGCTGAAAATTGTTAAAGAAATTCAAAAGTGTAAACTGTTATAATTTCTTTTAATCTATAAAAGTATTATGTTATGACCGTTATTTTGGAGATTAAAATAATAGTTTAATTTTAATTTTATACTTTTAGATAGGAAACAAAAGCTATTGCATAGATTTTGATTCATTTCACAAAATACTGACAGAAGACTGAGAAAACTAAATAAAATTTTCAGTAAAAAAATTCAATGAATTAGTAAATATTATGGCTAGAAACGGACCCACAAACAAATTTTTAAATACAGACTAAATTGTGTCCACTATTTGCTTTACTTTTTTCAAACAAATTATTTTACCAAAACAAATAAATCCTTTATTGATTTTTTGCAGTTAATTAAACAAACTTTTTGACTGAAACAGTGAAACACTTTGTTAAAACAAATATTTAAATATTAAACAAACAAATGAATCAAACAAATACATTTTCTGAATTTGTTTTATTACACTTGAACCTCGGTTATGGACTTGCACAGATGTTTAATAGAGTCTATATAAATATACAAAATAGTACACCTAATCCTATTTTTACACTGCAGATACGTTCCAGAGGATGCCGTGGGAAAAGGTCATGTAAAAAAGCCACGTAGTATGTATGTGTGTAATATTGTGACAAAAACTATTACGTTTCTCAAAGGAGTAACAAAAATTCATGGCTTTCACATGCAGTGCTTTGAAGCAATTCTGAGAGTGCTCAAAAAAAGGCAGAGATCTCTCAGTGTTCATATTGTTTAACTTTCGAAGTTAGTCGGCTTTTTACATATATTCAACACAAACTTAAAAATAAACCAATTAGCATTGTAGGTAGCTTTCAACAAAGTAGGCTCTAAGGAATTGTCGCACGCAATGTTTCAAATAAACACTAACACATATAAAAACTGTAAACACATGTAAAAAGAGGAGAGAAAGGAAGATGAGATTTATAATAAACACGATTTGATTTGTCTGTAGCTAAACGATGACACAATTGGATAAGGCAATAAGTAAAAAGACATAATATTATTGCATTTTTTTATGCGCTGTTATATGTCAAAAACAAGAGCTCCCTAGTGAGGCATCGCGAACAAAAACCATACCTTTTCGAAGCGTAGAAAGCGATGCTGGTAAGACAATAACAACCTGCATATCTCGCTTACAAACCTGCTTCGGCCGAAGCAGTATTTTGTACTATAAAAGAAAAATATCAAAAAAAAAAATTTTTTAATTAAAAGTGTTCCAAAATCATACAAATTTAGTTTTAACAATGCATGTTTTATTTCGTTTTATGATTGAAAAATATGTAAAAACCTTCTGTTATAAAATTTGTATTCTATGGGTTGCGTCTTTCGCGATTAATGTTCAATATAATTTTGAGCGTGTAAAAATGAACGTGCAAAAAGAGGATTTATTTATATACGACAAACGTGTTATTTAAAATTCGTGTAAAAAACCACCGTGTCGAAACAGGAAACAGGGTCTACATATTATTTTTATTAAAATATGAAATATTAGTTATTATTTTCTGGCACGGATAACAGAGGAAAAGCAATGTTAATAGAGATATAAGAAATAAGAATGGATAATAAAGGTCATAAAACAAACCGATAATAAGCAAGATGATAGATGAAGCCGGTTAATAGAGGTCCGCATAATCGACGTTCAATTGTATATCGAAAATATTTTGAATATTTTTAAATTTTAAATAATAAAACCAATTGAGCTAACAATAATTTTTTGTAATATAGCAGGCAAACGTTTTGTTTTAATCTATAAAAATTTTTTAAATGTATCACCCACCGCCATTCATTTATGAAAATTTACTTTTTTAAATGTGTTCAAGTCTGCATATTTACAATGTAAACTTTAGATAAAGATTCTAAAAAAAATTTATGAGAATTAGCGAAACAACATTAAACAGGCTTCTGATATTTACAGGAAGTAAAGAACATATTCACTCAGAAATAATCAGTAAACAAACTTGTTACAATTTACGTTTGATACTACTTGCATGAACTTCTACGTAACACTCGTTTTGCTATCGTTATTGTTGTTGTTATGTATGATGTTTTTTTTTTCAAACACAGACAACTTGTTTTGGGATTTGTTTTTGGTGTTTGTAACATAAATAAAAGTCAAACAAAAAATACAATGAATCAGTAAAGAACGTATACTGAAAATAAGATTTTATTTTAGGCAAACTTTTGTTTAAGAATTTTTGATGATAATTTTTTCAACTCGATATTTGTTCAACTCGATATTTTTACATAATGACCATAAAAATGAATGCAAATTACCGCCAGAGCATTAAAAGTCCAGCTGACGTTTGTATTGTGCAACATATGATTCACTCAGAAGTCTTCAGTAATCAAACTTGTTACAATTTACGTTTGATGCTAATTGTATGAATTCTAACATCGCACTCCATTTGCTATCATTGTTGTTGCTAATTTTTAATTTTTTTTTTTGTTGTTTTTAGTATTTACGTTCTAAATAAAAGTCAAACAAAAAATTCAATAGTTCAGTAAGAAAACATTTACTGAAAATGAAATTTAATTTTTTTAACATAATTATTCCCAAGATATTATCGCTTCATTTTACAAAAACTGGCAGTATATAGTTGATATTCCTACTAGATAACATCCATTTATACAAGTGGGAAAATTGAACAAAGAACGCTTTTGACGTGATGTTGTTATTGAATAAATGTCTATCTCCTTTCTTACATCCTTGGAAGCGCTGCAAAATAGCGCATATGGAAAGAATGCCATTTTTTACTGCTTCCAGAAACTTAATAATTTTTCTAAAACGATACGTTGCTAATGTATAGAATTGCTCTTTCGTCGACGATTATGGTGTATGCGGAAACGACTCTTAATGGGTTAAACACAGAAATAACTAAATTTAATTTTCAGTAAAGGAATTTAATGAAATAGTAAATATTTTGTCTATAAATGGACCTACAAACCAATTTGTAAACATAGACAAAAATATTTCAATATATCTTTTTCAGTAAACAAATTGTATAAATCTATAAAACCACTTTCTACAAATATTTACAAATTCTAAACAAACTGATTTACTAAATCATACAAAATATATACTGGATTTTCTGAAAAATATCAAACAATATTTTTTACTGAATTCATAAAACAATTTTTTTGTAATATACCCAACAAAATTTTTGTCTGGGTCATCATCATCAGTCCTTAAGCATTTATAAAATTTCACTTGGTTAAATGTGTTCAAGCCTAAACGTTTATCTAAAGACTCTTAAAAAATGAATGAGAATTAATTCAACGATATTAATGAATTGTCTCGTTCAAAAATCTTCAGTAAACAAACCTGGTACAATCGCATTCCTTTTTCGTTGATTCAGTACATTTACTGAAAATGAAATTTATTTTTAGAAAAACTTTTGCTTGAAAACTTTTTTGTGATAATTTTTTCTGTGTAACTACAAGCTATTCTATTCTACTAACAACAACCTACAGTAATTTTAACCAAAAATGCTATTAATATTACAAAAAGCACCTACGACAACTTATTAAATATATAAAACTTTCATTTTGTTAATTCAATTTTATATCTCCCACTTGTATAAAATATACTCACTGCAGTTATTATATTAATATTAATATAGCAAGAAAAAATATTCATACTTGTTAAAAGTGGACAAATTGTATTTTATTACATCTTCGCTGTAGTCTGTCACAATCAACTCGAGCAGTGCTTGCTGTTGCAAACATCTTCACTACCACTTTTATTCAGAGCAAATGCAGTTGTCATAAGTAGTTTGCCATTTAAATTAAACAGGAGAAAATTTTGCTAAAAGAACATGAAAATGAATTATTTACTCAGAAGTAAAAGAAAAAAGCTTGACTACAGCGTACAGCAATATGTTAACTGCAAAAAATATTATTTTTATTCAAAGTTTTCAAGAAGTAATTTTTTGACTGGAAAAAGAGTCATATCATACTTAATATGAAAATTAAAAAGTGCCTTGAATCATGACTACACTGAGAAACTGAAATAGTTTTTTTAAATAAATGCCATAAAATGCAATATGAAAATATATGATTCGGAGTATATAGTGGGAAAAATTCAAATTACATATATCTACTCCAAACTACAAACGGATAAACAAACTTAAATACCAAACCTTTGATACATAATAATAAACAATTTTAGTTTAAAGGTTTTCAGAAAATTATATTATTTGCAAAATAAAAAAGGATTTATAAAACATTGAATCATTCATTTAAACTCCTGTTTCATTTCGGTTGCCAAGTAGATTCTTATATTGATATTACAAATTACTTACAACTCACACAGAAATTGTACATAAAATAATATTCACTTACACTCCCTACAAGAGTATTTCATTAAATGTATAAAAAAAAATTGCGAGATGGTAGAATCATTTTAGCTCATAAATGATTTATGATAAGTACTGGCAACAAGACATTTTTGTTGTAAGGAAACTTATGAAAACAGTGTGGTTTTACCATGTTAAAATAAAAATATTAGACTACAACTTTACATAGGAAATATACTTAAAGTTAGACAGGTGTCATAGCACGCAATTGTATATTAACTAATTTAATTTACCATTTGAGAGTAAAGTAAATTTTAAGTTAGATTTGAGTTTTGTCTATCAAAAAGAATGAACGTATGTATGTCTGGACTTTTCTATCAGTCACTTGTATTTATTATAAATATTTAATGCACTTTGTAACAAACTTTGTAACAAACGCTAGTTGTTTCTTTTTTCACTGGTCTCCCTTTTTGGTGCCACACACTGCAGCAGGTTGATGTTGTTGTAATTTACCCCAGAAAAACAACAAAAAAGTATAAGTGACAACTAAATTATGGTTTCTTTAAGAACACGTGCCAGTTGGTAAATCAGAGAGTGCGTGATTATGTGCACAATCCTGAGAAAAGATCTGAATCCGGTGCATATTAAAATACGCAATGTGGTAAGCCCTGCAATTTCAAAAGCTCTGTTGTGGCAAGTAAAAGGTAACATCGAAATTGTAACGCTTGTCTGCACAAAATTTCGTCTACTTTGTTCGTTCGTTCGTTCGTTCGTTCGCTCATTCATCCATAGTCTCCTTCTTTTACTTTGCTTAATTTTTCGCATATTTTTCCCCCTTTTCTTCGCCTGACTCAGACATCTCCTGAGATTTGTTATACTTCATGTGCATGAATGGAAAGAAAAAAATACTTACAACCAACAAAAATTATATAAAATGCCTTTCCTTACTTTTTGATTTTTTAATTCTATCATTGTAGACCGCATAGTAAAACTCCTTAATGAATGAGTGTAACTTTGTGCATGTTCATGTGCATTGCGTAGTACTTAAATTAAGTCGTGCATAAAGTGCCTTTTGTAGGGGTGTATTTATTTGCGCAGTTTTTTCTTTTCTTTTTTTTTCTTAAATATTTGGTGATTTTAATAATTTTCTGGAAATGTGGAATGGGAAATTGTGAAAAATTTAATATAATATTTTATGAAGAGATTTTATTGCAGAGGATATATTTAATAGTAACAATAATATTAAATATAATATTCACAGCTATGAAGGTTTTACATCTCTTAGAGGTTTTAAAAAAACAAGTCTAAGTAAATTATTTTATACCTAACAAAAGCTTGGTTATTGGTTGCAATTACCTAACAACATACGTTTCAACAGAAACTACATACCGTCAGCATTACATTTCAGTAGTTAAAACAATTACTTACTAGTAAATTAACAAGCCATTTAATCTCTGATTGGCACAGTTAAAATCCTGACGAAGTAACTTTTTTTAATTGTGAGCATGTTCGTAAAAACAAGCTTTAAGCCCATAGTAAAATATTTATACAGCAGACAAATGATTAAAACTCTTGACTGAAAACACAAAAGTAACTTAAAGCGCGAGTTCAATGCTCAGCAGGGACCGTTAATTTTTATTATCTTTTGTGTATTCAATGACTTATAAATATTCAAGTATGTAATGGAAAACGAACGTTTTGAAAATGTGTAATGAACTCTGATCGATTTTGTAAATAATTTTTGCGCCAATCTCAAACCATTGACTTTTAAAAATCAAGCCAGACGATAATATACAAACAATATTGCAGTTAGAACTCTGAAAAAAAAATATTGAAAAGACTATTAAAAACCCAACAAAAAACTAGCATAAAAATCATTAGTAACATTATTAATGAACTCAGCTCAAAGTACTTCTATATCTGGTGAAACATCAATGAATGTTACACTTGATTGTCATAGGACGGAGACGCTACAAAGAACTAGTAAAATGTTACTACCAAGTTATGCCAACTGGTGGCTTCGCTGAGTAAAAATTTTCTGCCCAGCCACTTTTCGTAGCGTTTAAGTTCATTTCCTATTCA
Organism: Panzeria rudis; assembly: GCA_956483635.1. Classification (NCBI taxonomy): domain Eukaryota; kingdom Metazoa; phylum Arthropoda; class Insecta; order Diptera; family Tachinidae; genus Panzeria; species Panzeria rudis. Next base: position 111,222,003 of record OY101450.1, on the reverse strand, counting down.
ATATTAATACTGGGCTCATTAGGCCTGTTCATATAGTATCTTACGCACTCATTGGCTTAGCTGGATATTTTTCTGGGGGGGGGGGGGGGGGGGTTCAAGCCCATATATGACCCTAAATTTCGCTTATATTATCAAAATTGCATTAATATTTCTAGGGGGTGTAGATCGTTTCTGGTGGTAGCTTAGCATCCCTCAGAAGGGACTAGCTACGCCAATGTACGCACTTAAAGTGAAGGGCCGGGAGCTTAACTCTTGGTACGTAGTTGATAATTTACGTTGAAACATAATTTTCATGCGGTACAAACGGATAAAATGTATAAAAAATTTACATTTTGTATGGGAGCCGCCTTATGGAGTAGTGATAGTGCTTAGGTATGTTTAAAATAAATGTTAAGAAGAATAAATTAAGTGATCCTTTTCCCACATTTGACCCGTCTGAGGCCATCCTTGGCGCTGCAGGGGCCAAATTGAAGAATTTCATTAAACCACCATATTTGTATGGGAGACCCTAGGTGGTGAAGAAAGGGACAAGTATGTTTTGAGAAAATGTTTGGGGCAAGAAATTAATGGAGGTCGGTCATACGTTCTACCTAGAGTTTTTTTATTCACGGACTTTTTTATTTCCCTGGAGAGCGGGAAAAAATAAATTCCCGGGAATTCAATAACGTAATAAAATATTTACCAAAAACGTTAATTGAATCATTCTTTATTTTAAACTGAGCTTTTTTTAACTCTTTTACAAACAAAAAAGTTTCTAAAAATATGAGACAAAAGATTTAAAGTAAATTATTAAAAAAACAATATTTTTATCGACATTTTAAGGAAACTTCGTATTAAAAGCTATTTTAAGACCAAACAAAAAGAGAACATACAAATTATTAGTGAAAGCACTGATGAACTGAAATCAAGGTAGTTTTACTTATGATCATTCATCCATGATTTTAAAACGTGGTTGTCAGGGGGCGAAAGTGATCAAAAGAGCGATTAAAAAGTTGTATAGGATAAATGTTGCAGTCTTGAAATATTAAGTTCAGGCCTTTACTTCTTGGTACACAATGAAAATTCTCTGCCCTTAGAAAATTTTTACTTTTATATTCTTTGTTGCAAATAGCTTTTTAAAACAGTCAATAGCGGATTTCAGTGTTTGATGCAAAGGTCTTGCGAAAGTGCAAATGCAAAATATCGTATCTTTTTTATGAAATTTTGTATCTTTTGTTGTTGTTTTGTTTGCACTTTCTCAAGACGATTTGCATCTAATACTGAACTACGCTATTGAATTAATTCTTTCATCAGACTATCGGTTTCTTATTCAAGTAACACAATTTTCAGGTGTTGAGAAAGCTCTTCGCCTTCTACAGAATTTGCTCGGATATAAGAGGACGTTGCATGAATATTTCTTATCAATATTTTTGTCCTTTTCCGCTGTCTTCAAATAATTTCAGCTGCTTTCTTAATAGCAGCGTTTAAAGTTTCCTCAAAAGTCTTCTATTTCATCAACGATATCTGAAGTAATATCTATTTTAAATTTTTCTTCGTCATCAAATGCATAAACAAAATTGCATAAAAATTTTCTGAATATATAATTAATTACCGTGCAGTTTGGTGAACATTGAAACCATTGCAGTTGTTTTTAATTAAATTAAAAATTAAAGTCGTTTATCGTAAAAGTGTAGGTATAGAAAGTACGCTTAACAAACGAAATTGGTAGAGATTTTAAGAAATAGTTACACATTTTAAATAATTTTGTGCAGTTAAGTTAAAAGTGTGTTTAAATAAAGGCAGTTAAATCTAATCCATTGTATACTTCGAGACTTCGTGGGATTCTTTACCATTACATAGATATTATTTCATGACAATTCACAACAAAAAAAAAAAGAATTTTTGGGTACAAAAGTCAGTGCATTTTTATGTATATAAATAGATGTTTAATCCCGGGAATTCCCGAATAAAATTTCCAGGAAAGCGGGAAACGAAAATAAACGATTTTCCCGGAAATTCCCGGGACAGGAAATCCCGGGAAAAACCCCTAATTCTACCCCACTTGGGGTGCTCCTAGGCCGTTATGGGACTTTTTTTACAATATATTTCTTGTTTGTATTGTAAATTTTGTATGGGATCCCCTCAAGGAATGGAGATAGAAAAGTTTTGGAGGCGGGGGGAGGTTGTTCGGTCCAACTAGAAGTAACTCTGTAGCAGTTATGGAGCTTTTTTAATTATTTTTCTTTTTTCCGCCATTTTGAGTTCTGTCCACTTCCCCTCGTCGTACCGGCTAAGCTGGCTAAGCCAGCTTAAACTACCCTTTTTAATGTAATAAAAACTAGGTAATTTTTCCGATCCGTAAATCGTCAAACAGGCAAACAAAAATTAGTCGTTATGTCGGCTAAGCCAGCTAGCTAAAAGACCAGGCTAAACCAACTAAGCCGCTAAGCCACCCTAGGCAGTTGGCCCGGGCTAAGTCGGTTGGGCCAACTTAATTGCCTCAGCTGACCGTTTAGCCGCACACCAAAAAAGAAGATACGTAAAATCAATAAGTCGCAATTTTGATTGGAAATCATATTAAATTTACGAGAAATAATTTGTTGTTTAAGTGTTGGTGTTTATTTGTTTTTCTCATTGCTACAATTCACTGGTTTGCTCAGGTGTGTGACTTGTTGTTGTTTTGTTGTTGTTTGCTTTTATACATAACCGGAAAATTAATACACTACACGCAAAGAAAAAACATGCTTGAGGCAACCAAAATCGAAAAGCAATATACTATGACTGATTAAATGATTGAATATATGGTTGAAAAAAAATCTGTTTTACCTATAATAACCATATACATATATGATTCAAAACAACCGTATAGATGGTTCAAAATTAAAAAATATAGGTTGAAATGACCTTATATATGGTTTAAAATAACCATATAAATGGTTCTTAATAGCCATATATGGCTGATTCTTATATCAAATGCTTTTTTCCTGTCCGTTGAAAGTATAGTAAAATATTTCATAAAATAAACGCATACATTTTAAAATGAGAACTGTTTCATCATAATTAAAAAGATTACAAATAAATATAGATAATTTTTTTTTGTTTAAGACTGTCCATCATGTGCTAAAAACGAAGAACGAAAATACTGTTTTTACTCTCTTCAGACAAAATGGCGTGTCGGTAATGCATGCTGTTGATTAAGAAACTGTAAGTTTTTCTTACAACGGTTTTAGAATATTTGCATTCGTTTCTTTTATTTTACACACAAAATTTTTTAACAATATTATAAATTATAATTTTTGTTAACTGTTATTGCTCGCAGTTTTGTGTATTGAGCGTTACGCATTTTTAGTACACCTCATTACTCAGTTTAATTATTACGATTGCATTAACAACATACACTAAAATAACAGCGTAGGTTTTTTCTAACTCTAAATATTTAAAAGTTTTGAGAACTCTGTTAAATAGTATTATATTGCAAAACGTTTCATCAATCAATTATGGTTTGTATAAAAAAAATATGTATATTAAGTGTTATCCATATTCTTTCAATTTAATTTAAATTTTTTAGTAAATACCTAAAGAGGTTGTGTTCAAATACATCGATGACTATACATTTGAATTGTATTGAATTCAAAATAAACTGCTTGCTCTGCAAAATATATTGAGTTGGTAAGAAAATGTATATGAACGTTACGTTAAGAAACTTGTGATCATAATTTACCTATAAATATTAGGACGTTAAGAAAAGTTAACAATAGCTGAAGGGTAGAAACGATAACATTATATATTTACAAATTTCTGATTTGCTTTCAAATAGATTTTGCTTCTAACACACTGTGGGCTCCCTACAGATAATATTGGACTATGTGGTCCATTTTAAATGAAATAGAGTAGTTAAAACATGGCCCTATGTGTCGGTATTACATAGCGTTTGCGTTTTAACGAGTGCAATCGCTAAAACACGAACACTTGAGTGCTCCACCGAACAGTGACATAGATTAGTTTTAAGACTAGTCCGATGTAATGCAGACATGGGCCATGTCATTGCAAACAAGAGCTTGTAGTTAAGCGACAAGTGGTCGTGTTTCAACAATTTCAAGACGAAAACTCCAAGATGAGTGCTCCTTCAACTGGAGACATGGATTAGTTTTGAGACTACACCGATGTAGTGCAAAGTTGGGTTATATGGTCCAGCCCTAGGACATCGTAATGTTAAATCGATCATGATTTCTCCATACAATTGGGTTACCTTTGGACTAGTGCTAGTCCTCTATGGACTACACTTTACATGCGTGTATGGACTAGTCACGTTGTCTGCAGGGCTGTTATATTTCGAGGAATGTATTAGGTAGGTCGTATTTTGGTACGAATAATTATTTGAAGTGGACATAACTTTTAACATTATAGACCGATAATATTAAAATTAATCTTATTTGATAGAAAGCTTAGCCTGTTTTTGCTACGTTTGCTCATGTATAAATCTTTGTAAAGAACTATTTTAACTATTTTTATTTTTCCATGTGAACTCAAGTCAAAATTAAACAAGTGGTCATAACTATTAATTTCGTCCTGTGATTGTTATAACTCTTTACCCACTTTACAAAATCATCCCCAGAACAACCGCGAAAGTAAATGTAACGCTCAATACACAAAAATGTAAAAAATTAAAATATATTTTTTTATTTCAGGATCCATATAAAGAGGCGGAAGCTATAATATGAATTAGCTACACCTTTAAACAAAAAAAACACAAAATATACATTTAGAATAAGAATCATCCATATATTAATGTTTTAAAATGGTCATTGCGAAATATTAATGACATCCAGGCTACCCTCAGAAAATTAAATGAAGTAATTTAATATTTAAAATATAAGTACATAATTATAATTATTTTGAAAGTCCATTATATTCACACAAAAATTAATGTCAAACTTTACAATATGATAAGTGTGACAAAGTGGAGCAGATTAATTAGTTATACGTGTAATTAAAGTTGAATTAATGTTTAAACAATTACTCCCATGAAAATTTCAAATAAACATTTTAAATTATATATTTTAAGAGTATCAAATGACAAGAAACAAGCCAGTTTCTTGGTCATGATTTAACACCAAATAATACGCCTTCACGTTGCTGTAGAATTAAAAAAGTTTTCAACTTAACTTAATTACTTTTAAAAGTTTAGCATTTAAAAACTTTAGAAACTATTACGTGATGAGCCTATAAATTTTGTTGACCTCTAAACTAAAATTATGTTTACATACTAAAAAAATCAATTTAGAGTATATTAAATTGGGTTTAAAAAAACATAAAATGCCTTTAAAGCAATTAGTTGTTCCTTTTATATAAAACCCCAATTGAAATAAAAATATAAATAAGAACTGAGAAATATAAATTGAAATGTAACTTAAATTAAAACTATTTTACAACTTTGCAGACATCAAAATAAATCAAAAGTTCTTCAATATTATTGTTGAAAAAAAAAACAAAATAATCCCACCCTTGTGCCACCTTTTTTTAGCCCTCAATATCTAAACTACCAAATTTTGTTCTTTATGAAATTTCAACAAACAATAAAAACTTATGGAAAATGTAATAAATTCTATTATTCTATTCAATTTAAACTACACAGTCAACACAACAATGCCAGTTGTATGAATTCACGTTGCTCAATAATTTGCTTTGAAAATGTCCTGAGTAGAAGTGACTTAAAGTTTAATTCAACTTGAAAAAGAACATTGATAATAATAAAGTTTATTTCTGAATGATATTTTCTTTTTTAATTTTTAAAATGAAATTTATGTTGTTTTTATTATAAGCAAATATTCTTGTGTAAACAAATAATGTCTGATAGAAACTCTGGAGAAGCCAAGAGGAAAACTAATGCTGATTAATGGTTTGGAAAAATTTTGATATATACAAATGCTAAAAATCAAATGACCCCAAATGCCAAAAGTTAAGTAGCTTTATTGGTGGCATATAATAAATTTTATGGAAAATACTAAACAAAATTAGCAGACAATAATGTGTTTACTATAAATAAAAATATAAAGGGAAAAACTTGCAATATGTCAGTAGCGAAGAAGAGTGTGTCACTTTACAGCTATGTCCTTACAATTTTTCTTCGATAGTTGCCAAAAATTCTAATATTTTTGTTATTATTTTAATATTTTGCAGATGAATATGCTGATAGAATAGCTCTAGAACTAGTTTACGTTAAACTATGGCCTAAATACATTCTTATAAAAACTCTTAAGATAAATTAATTGTATCAATTCCATCAAAAATTTAACTTTCATCCAAAATTGTATTTCCATATGCAGTCAGTGTATGGTAAAAAATTTTCGTCATTAGCGACCTCTAGTGTTAATAAAATTTTTTGAGTTATCTATTTAGGTGTGAAATCAACGCTATTACTCTTTAAAATATCGCAGGCAATTTTTTTTTGTCGACTTTTCTCCAGGAAACAAATCAATTTGTGGCGTAATAAATCTGTATCTTTGAAACTTACGATCCGATTACAAAACGATCTAGCTAAAAATCATAGAGGAGAACGTATGCTTTAAGAAAGTTTACATTTAAATTACCCTATTCGAACATACGTTGAACTATAGGGTGTCAAATTTGACTACCTCGGGCATGAATAACTGTGTCGGCCTAATAACTTTTACAAATATTATTAAATTTTATTAAATTTAATCCCTGTGGAAAGTTAATAAGCAGATAAAAAATAGAGTTTATTTTATTGTGATATCTTTAATATTTTGAAAGATATTCTGCTTTGAATTTTAAAATTTTGGGTTTTAGTCCCGACTTTGTTCACTATTTCGCCAATATCTCCAGAAACAGCATAGCCAAAAATTTTCAAAAAAAAATATTTGATAGCTTTAAACATAATCATTGCTAACATTTTTTTTCGGTTATATTTATTTGTTGTATCATCAATAAGATTGAACTAACAATAAGTAATCAAACCTTAACTCTAAAATTTTAATTTTTAAGTCTAGCCAGTGCCAGACAAAAATATTTATTTCAGCGGTTGGTTGTTTGGTTGTTTACGTCTCTCGTGTTCGGCTGAGAGCAAGAGTGTCCCTCCTTCTCAGCCGAGTGTGGCCTCTAAAGTTAATGATGTTTCGGGCTAGGGGATTTGGGTGCAACTCAAGTCTTTTTATGTAGCTTGTCACGTGCTTAGAAAACACTGTTTTAACCGGCGGCACATCTAGGTCTTTATGAATTCGCTTGTTTCTGACATACCATGGGGCTGCTGTAATCGTACGGAGTATTTTATTTTGTTGCCTTTGAATTTTTTCTACATTTGATGCCGAGGCAGTGCCCCATAACTGGATTCCGTAGGACCATATTGGTTTTAGAATGGAGTTGTATAGAAGAAGTTCACAATCTAGGCTTAGAGTAGAGTTCCTTCCAATGAGCCAATTCATTTGAACTGCTTTTAATTTCATTTGGGTCACCTTTGCATTTATGTGTGACTTCCATATTAGACGACGATCAAGATGAACACCGAGATATTTTACTTCAGTGTGTTGAGGTATAGTTAGGCTATTTATTTGTATAGGTGGACAGGTTTCTTTGCACAATGTAAAAGTAATGTGTAGACATTTTGTTCGTTAATTTTTATCCGCCATTGTTTTAGCCATTGTTCCAACTTGGGTATATAATCTAGCAAATTGCGGGTGGCTTCTTGATGGCTTTTGCGAAGACTTAGAAAAGCTGTATCATCAGCGAATGTTGATATGTGTATGTTACTGCTTACCGGCAAGTCAGAGGCATATATCAGATACAAGACAGGACCGATGATGCTGCCTTGAGGAACTCCGGCTTCAATGGGTTGCGGAGGGCTTTGAAAATTACCTTCTTTAACAACAAATTTTTGCTCAGTTAAGTAGCTTTCTAAAAGTTTAAGGATGTTTTCGGGTAGGTTTATGTATTAAATCTTCGTGCCATACTTTATCAAATGCCTGAGAAACATCGATGAAGAGAGCAGAACAATATATCTTTTCTTCGAAGGTTTTTCTAACCACGTTCACGAGTCTATGTGTTTGTTCAATCGTACTATGTTGTCTCCTAAGACCGAATTGGTGGTCAGGAATGCATCCAGTACGATTTAGTAAGGGTGGTAGCTTACTCATAAGTAGCTTTTCAAATAGTTTTGATAACATGCAGAAATAAGTTTTAGTTATCTCAATCTATGTACTCGTGAAATTCTATTTCAAGACTTTGAAATGAGAGTGAAAAATGCCAAAACTTTGACAAAAACATAGCCTTAAAAACTTATACAATCAATCGTGCTTTTGTATTTGTGATTTTCATTTCTGGTTTTAGAATCTGTCAATAAGCATACGCATTTGAGAATTTTTCAAACATGGTTAAAAATCTACTGATCAGTTGTCATTATAGTCATTTATACATTTTACATTCCTATGGCGGACTCCTAGGCAGTTATGCGACCTTTTCTGCAATATATTTCTAGTCGGTATTATCAATTTTGTGCAAAAGCCCCTTAAGGAATAGATATAGAGCATAGTCGCTCATACTGGCTCGTATATTTATACAGCCAAATGAAATCCAATGTACTCACTAAGGAGTAAAAATTAAACAACAACTTCATTCAGTTGTATGAAAGCTTCTTATTTTACTACGTTGATGTTTTTATTTTTAATATGCCTATTAAATTAATGGTATACTACTAACACATACTCATAAGCACTAATGCTAAATTAAAAACTTATTTCTCTCCATGGCCAGCACTGATATAGAGCATAGGTATGTTAAAAAAATTTTTTAAAGCTAGAAAGCTAGAATGGGAGTCGGAAGTAAATTTGATCCGTCTAGGAGCAGCATAGGAACTGTGGTGGTAATATTTTTACAATATCATAAAATGATAAACTTTTTATGGGACCCCCATTAAGGAATGAAGATAGGGGCAAGTATGCTCCGAAGAAATATTGAAAAGGAAAAATTAAGGACGTCTGACCTACATTGTACCTCCCTAAGGGTAACTCTGTCGTAGTTAGGGAGTTTTATTGCAATTTTCTTACTTTTTTGCCCCCACCCACTTTGATCTTGATGAAATTACTTCTTTCGGTGTAAATCATTTCCTTAGAAACGATCATATATATTCCTTCGGTGGCTTACTGTCCTAATATTTTTGAAGTCTTTTTATAAAAAAAAATTATATTCTAATGTGATTATTTCGATGTAATTTGCTTTTTAATCCAAATTGATTATTTAGGCTAAAGTTCGTAAAGTTATATTCAGGAATAATTAGAATATAACAACACAATTTTTTGAAGCCGGTACACTGCTATCATCAGTGATCATGTCTATCTTCCTTATCACCAGGTATGAATGAGGTAGATTGTTGAAAATGATTGCAAACTTTCACTACTTATTTTATAGCTTTTATAAATATTAAAACATTAGACTGTTGATTTTTTCTAGAATTTTTATTATAGCATACGTGGCTGCCTACTGCACGCATGCAATCAAGTAGAACCAATAATATTCCATTTTGACAACAAATTTCATTCTTACATTATACTTTAATAAAAAATTTTACTTTCTTACTTCAACAGTACTTATCTTATTTATATTTCATTAGTTGTCTTTTTGTTTCGACCATAAGGATACTTCACTTTCTGCCAGCATATTTGAAAGACATCACGCTGACCAAACTATCAAATATCAATTGAAACAATCGAAAACTAAAATAATAAACAATGAGCACTTGTCAATAATATTTACCCATAAAGCAGCAGTTTGACTATGAAAATAGTTGTGTGTCGTGGCGATGTATTTCTAAGTTGGCCGCAACGAAACAAAAGCAGACTCTAACTCATGGTCAATTTCAAGTTATTGATATAAATGCCCAAAGGCCATAGTGTTGAATTGAACATTTACTAACGCAAACAAAAATAAAACTAAAGCGTCTAAATGTCTCAGCAATTACAGCAGTAGTGTTCATACCCTTTAAGGTATGGTCAGATGGTTCAAATAATAAGCGGAAAAAGCCTAATAATATTAACTCTATGTTTTAAGTTAATGTTCAATAACTTAGTAAGAGGTATTCTTAAGACTAAGGTATTAATCATTTTATTTTGTATCATTTTAACTTAAAAAATTACATATTATTCAAAAAAACTCATTACAAAAATATCAGCTACATCTGCGTGAACTTCAAGGTTTATGAAAGAATTTCAAAGTATGAGTATGACTGTTCAAGTAAAGTTTATAAATTATGAACAATATAAGGTTCAAGTCAATATTTCATACACGAACAACACAAACGTGTCAGCAAATATTTTCAAATATTATTTACACATCTTAGCTCCAGGACACAGACGGGCATACTAGAATGGAGTTTTTATTGAATAGTACAAGCTGCAAACAGGCAATAACTAAATTTATGGTGAAGCACCTTTACATGATAGACAAGACAAAACTTATAAATGAAAAATAAAATGGAAAAAGAACTTAATCTAATGAATAATAAATGATTGTCACTTGAGTAGAGTTTTGCAAATAATGACTGCCATAAACACAAGTATTATTAGATATATTTTTAAAAACAAATATGAATTTTATAAATAAAATTATTGCTTTTTTATTGTATCTAGAAATTCCAAGTGTAAATTTCTAAGGAATTATGTTTGTTAATAAGATAAGGCCAATATGTGGTGCAAGTGCAAATAAAACTACTCGTACATATATATACACAGAAGAATTAAATATTAAAATTGTTGAAAAATAATACTACTCGACACTGAAAAATAAACTGACTCTTCATTATACCCATACGATTGGCCATAACAAATAATATAAAACTGCATCATTAAATTTTTTACACCACGTCACAATTAGTAGTAATATGCACTTCTTTATTTTTAGGGTAAATAAGCACTTTTTTACTATTTTTCTATATATTTCGAATTTCAACAACGAAACGATCAAATATTTTCACTGATTCAGAATCTGCAAAAAAAATTACTGTCACTTGAGTTCTATTTTGATTATATTTTGTATCAGGATAATTGAGTTTCATCGCAAGGAAGTTAGAAATGTCCTCTTTTAAAGAATTTACACAAAAGTTACAATTAATTGTTTTTTTTAATTTTCCAAAAGCTTTTTTGCGATATAACTCAAAATCTGTACGTGCTGCACCTGTTCTAATTTCAGATCCTTCATAAGGAACCTTAAGGCACTTCACATCACGCAGAGCCATGTTAGTTTAATTAATTTTCCCTCAATTTCTCGAGTAGTGTAATTAGTTCACCATATTTCGGTATTGATTTTGCTTCATAAGTATTTTCAAAGGACCATATTTTTTCGCTACGATGTCCGTCTGTCTGTCTGTCTGTCTGTCTGTCTATCACAGGCTGTTTTTTTCGGGAACTGTAAGAGCTACGGACCTGAAACTTTCACAGAATATGTAAAACGTTGGCCGCTAGGGTAAGAAATATATGCCAGTTACAAATTAAAGCGAGCAACGAAAAATATTAAACTACTAATGTAATATACAGACACTTATACTTTTCAAGTTCATGTTGATTGGTGTAGTCTGTAGAATAGACTACACCAATTAACACCGGTATTTAAAACAATAAAAATTAAAGAGCGTTCTATCAGTTAGTGTAATTTTGAATACGTAATTTAGACAATTTGCTGTATCTTGGAAACCGTAAGAGGTAAAATCTTGAAATTTTAAAAGACCCTAAAACTAAAAAATTCCAAAATTCAAACAATATCAAAACAGAAAAACGCCAAAATGAACAAATCGCTTAAAGAAAAAAGCACTCAAATAAAAAAAATCGCTAAAACGCAAAAAATCATCGAAACTAAAAAGATCGCAAAAAAACTAAAAAGCCCATAAAACAAAAAAAGTCGTCAAAACGCAAAAAGCACTAAAACTAAAAAACCGCTAAAACTAAATATATCATCAAAAACGAAAAAAAAAATCGACAATAATTTAAAAAAAATCACCAAAACGAAAAGAAAAGCGTCAAAAGTAGATAAAATCTCCAAAAACCGAAAAAGTCGCCAAAAAGGAGCAAAAACGAAAAATGATATACATATGTGTACTCGTACGGAACCCTTCGTGAGCGAGCCAAAGTCGCACTTTACTTAATTTATGATTTTATGATTTTACAATAACCATCAAAGAAACTTTTTCCTTTTAATAGAACTATATTTCATATTGATCTAATATTCCAGTTAAATTAAAATAGAGTTAATACTAAGATAATATTAAGAATCATATTGAATCAAAGTTACTTCAAGTTGAAAAAACGTACATTTAAATCGAAGATATTCTAAGTGGAAACAATGTGAATTTTATATTGAAACAACACAAAGAATCATGGTGAATCAAAGTTATTTCAAGTTGAAAAAACATGACTTTAATGTAGCTATTTTATTAATTATTTCACTTACGTGATGGGTGTTCGCATAAGTATCAGAAAAGTTTTTGTTTTTTTTTTGGCTGCACCAGCCAAGACTTGAAGTCGGTCCACTGCGCTAACCACTGCAGCCACAACAGCTTCAAACCTTACTTTAGATGTACAATATGTCTTTATATACCATCATAAGCAACATGAATTTCATTTTAACTCAACATGATTTAATTGCTGACTTATTATAAAGTTCGTTTGAATTTAAAGTTATAGTCATGTTGATTTAAAATGAAATATAACGTTGATAACAATGTTATTTTAACAGTGAAAATATTAAATCAGAGATATTTAAGGTTAGATTAATATATTTTTTTGGATAAAACTAATATCAAATTATAGTAATTTTAAATCAGCAACAGGAAATTTTAGCTAGTAATGCGAAGTTTGTTGGCTATTTGCCGTTTATTTACATTAACACAAGACGACAATCAAAATAAACAATAACAAATCACACAACTGAGCACAAGATTGCAATTTAGCTATGAACAAAGAAAATACATAACAACACAATTAAACAACAAATTATTTATAATAAATTTAATATAATTTGGAATCAAAATTTCGACCTGTCGATTTCACATTGGTATTTTTTTCTGTTTTTGCTCAATAACTAGAGACTGTGCAACTATTTTGCTACTCTCCTTCCGTTGCTGATCAAAAACTAAATACTGAAAATGAAAATGAGAGAAACATATAAGCAACACATTTAAATTTATGTGATATAAAATAATAAAAGAACAACAGATTAAATGCAATGGTATTCATAAACAATTACTAAAAATATATTTAGTTTGAAGCATGGGTTGTATTAAGGAAAACAGATTTTATAGGTGTGAATTAAGTCTGAAAGCCTTTCATCAAAACGGCAGAAAGTCTTTGAGTCTTATTTTTTTATTTTATTTATTTATTTTTTTTTTTGTTTAATGGAAGCGGATATCAAGATGGCGTTATTAACGTAGAGTTTTATATATTAAAACTATTTCAAAAATTTTACCAAATAAATCATCGTTGGTATTGTTTTTATTTGTACTAATTGAATAGGCATTATGCATATTATTTAAACAATTTGTTTTCCTTCAGTTGTGGCGGATCGTGTTTCCGACGATGATTTGCCATTTTAAGGATTTGAAAAGAACAACTCTCTAAGACATATTCGTTTCTTATATTATTATTTATTAAAATATACGAAACAGAATAGACGTTTGTACATTAGGTTGGATCGTCAATGTATGAAGGGAAAAAAGTTATTCAATCGATTTCGAACGCCTCCGAAAGCCTACACGTAAGAACCAATTTTATGCCGAATATAAGAAGCTTAAAATCTAGGAGATCGGACAAAAAATAATAAGTTTATACGGTATTAAGTGAAAATGCCGATTCTATTTTCCATGCAAAATTGTTTTTAATCAAAAAATATTTTTTTGTAATACAAACTGTATTCAATTTATTTTTTATGAAAAACAATTCTTCCATATATTTTTATCCAATCGACACAATCACTGTATTGGCTAAAAGAGGAGAGAGATATCTATGCAAAATTGTAAAATTTATTTCACTCAGATAACCAGTTTTCAGAAATTCTACAAATAAACAAAAAAACTAAAAAAGCAATTACAATTGTATATCATATATACTAATTATTCTTCGGTAATATCGCGAAAACGCGCTTCCTCAAATTGGGTTAGGAAAATAATATTTTTAAGATATGGATAAGACTTGGGAATTCAAAAATTGGCCTAATAACTGCATCTTAAGTTTGTCTGAAATCTGGCCTTATATGTATTTAAATAGTTGATATTGTGAGTGTAGTGAGATACAATTAATATAAAAAATGTTTAATGTTGCATTATATGATGTTTCACAAATTGATCGATTTGATTTCATTCCAAAATCTTGATGCTGCGGTAGAGCGCTAAAAGTAGGTCCTAATATTTTGTTCATTATTTTTCGCATGTATCTGAGTATAAAATGCAACATTCTAGTGCTATTCGAAATTGAAAGTCGAATAAAAAATTCTATCAATCCAACAAAGTGAAACTACGCGTATGAGTTATATTTTTATTAATCATACGCAATTAGTGGTCTCTTCGAGCGTGATCGATCACAAAGAAAAACTAAGCGTATGAGCTTTATTTTTATTAGTCATACGCAATTATGCAATCTCTTCTAGCGTGGTCGATTATACTGTACAATAGGGAGCATCAGATTTTTTTGGCGAATTTCAATTTCGAATAGCAAAAAGAGGTTGCATTTTATTTTTAGATACATGGGGAAAATAATGAAAAAAATATTGGGACCTACTATTAGCCCTCTACCGCAGCATCAAGATTTTGAAAGTGAGATCAAATTGATCAATTTGTGAAACATCATACGATGCAACATTATAGATTCTTTATAGCTGTTATAACTCATTACACTCAAAATATCCACTATTTTATACATACAAAGTCAGATTTGAGACAAACATAAGCTGAAATAATGAAGCAAATTTTCAAACTTCTATGTCTTTGTCATATCTTGCAAAACAAGCATTTCCTAAGATAATTGGAGGTGGCTGAACACGAAAATGATATTCATTTATTTTTCTTTATGCAAGTTTTCCCGATATCTGCAAAAAACAAGTTTTTTATTGTGTTTTTTAGTTTTTTCGTTTATTGGCAAAAATTCCGAGCACGGCTCATCAAAATAAAATAAATTACACACTGATGTATAAATATCTCTCCATTCTTTCATTCAATACATTAATTGCGCCGATAGTATAAAAAAGTATAGAGTTACAGGCCTTAAAATTTAAAAAAGTATATTTTAGACCTTTCCCAAAAAACTATCATTTTAAATTGCTGCATTAAAATGAAAAAATTAACAAGTATATTTTTTTCGGGCTGTATTTCAAAGATAACTTTGTGACGATCACATGATGGATGCAATTGCTAAATTATGACAAAAAAAATAAGAAAGTTATTAGCCCTTAAGCGAAAACAGCTATATTATTTTTTAGTTATTTTCCATACAAAATTAATTTAAATCAGTTTGTATTAGAAAAATTTTTTTGATTGAAAATAATTTTGTATGGAAAATAAAATCAACTTTTTTCACTTAATGGCTTATAACTTTCTTATATTTTGTCAGATCTCCTCGATCTTAAACTTTTTTTCATTCGGCACAAAAATGTTTTTTACGTGTAGCCTTAAAAAAATTATAAAATTTTTTTTCTATATTAATGAAGTAAATTACAATAAAATTCATATAATTTCTCTAGCTTCCAGCCGTGGTAGAGGGCTAAAAGATATGTCGCAAAAAATTAAAAATTTTTTTTTGTATATAATTTAGCTAGATGCATCATTCCGGAGGTATTCGAAATTTATTGGATGACCTTTTTTCCTTCATACACCAACGCTCCACTCTACTGAACAACTCAATATATAATATCAAAGATTCAAACGACTAATTCTGGTAAAGGGGGACTAAAACGTCTAGAATTCATTTTAACGAAAGTTAAACTTCCCCTTTTTGGACACTGTTATTTAAAGTGAACTGGCAGAAAAACTCTTGTAATCCTTACACTTGACATATAAGGAGAGCTTATCACTTTAATGTAGCTGCGTCCAAAAACACATACTTTGCTTTTTCGGTAAACAGCTTTGAAAGCTCTTACAATTGACTTAATGAGCGTTGTTTCGTTGCAAAGTAAGCAGCGAGCATATGTTGTCGGCGAGATCTAATTTACTGTTGTGCTCTCGTCGCTGTGAAAACACAAAGCTCTTTTGTAAAAGCTCGCAAACTGTGCTGATGGTTTGGATATAATTGCTTCAATGTAAAGAACTGCGGAAAAATTTTTTTTTTAATATTTTAGCTTTTTAACATTTTTAGTTATGGGGCTTTTTATACCTGTCTTGTAAAAGGAACAAAAATCTGCTCTTACCTGAAGTAGTTAGCGCATGCACTACAAAAAAATTATACCTATGAACATGGGTTCGATTCCTGTTGCAGGCAAGTCATAAACATTAATATTTGTTAATTTGTTATTTTATTCGACCTTACACTGGATAAATATTATTTAATATTTGTGTGACCTTGAGCCCAAATAATAAATAATATTTGTCATTAATATTTGTCTGATGCGCATTAGTCTGATGTTGTGTTAATTGTTCTTGGACTGTTTACATGACGGAGGCCACTAAACGGTACCGGCAGTGATTGATACTGATCCATACTAATGTACACCGCAGCGTCCTCCTTCGTCGGTAGCAGAACCGTCGGCGAAGCAAAATAATTATTAAAATGGCTAAACATACAGCTTAAGAAAATGAATGCGTCTTCTTACAACCAGAGCCGAGGCACTGCAATATTAATCTAAAATTAATATAAAAAAAGTCCCAATAGCAGAGTTGTAAAAAAAGAATTGTGCCTTCTCTCTCTCACTCCCAATTCACCAACTGTTCTCGCAAAAACTTCCTCAAATGGGAAAATAGCAAACTCTAATATTTCTAAAAAACTAATCAAAGATAAGGAAAAAATACGAATAAAAATCAGTGGGATATCCTTTTTGAGTTTGCCACATGCATTCTCAAGTGGGCAGCAATATGTGTATTAGGAAAATTCCTAGTCGGAAAATGTTGTTATTTGCAAGTTACAGAAATTAGTGATTTAATTTTATAATTTGCACACCTCTGTTTTCAAAAGAATTCTTTCTTTAACTAAAATATAAAAGCAAAACAAAAAAACAACTACTAAAAATTACTCCGTTTACTTTTATACACTTTTTAATATTAATGATGGAAAATGTCTGCTTGATGATGACTGTGATGGTTTTTAACATTTATGCCACCTATTAAATGACCATTACAATTGACGTATGACTATATAACAGTCATGAAATTGATATTCTTTGTTTAACTTGTCATCATAATGTCTGTTTTTTTCGATAGGGACCCTCTCAAAAAGCAAAAGAAAAAATAACACAGTCATACTTATACCCACAAGCGCCAATGCAACTGGATGTAGACATTTTTATTGAACACCAAATATAATTCCTTGTTTGCTTTTTACTTACATACATATGTAGATATGTATGCACATGAATGTTGTATTTTTCTCGGTATTTTCGCTCGATTCAATAATGACATAAAAATGAAAAAGGCATAAAAATAATAATAAAGTAAATAACGTATGAAATGTGCATTTATTGTTTGTCAATATACATTTTACCAATTATAGACACGACATAAAATAAAAACATTAAAAAAAAAGCAATCAATGGTTAGAAGCGACTACAAATTCATAAGCTAAAGGGTAAAAATTTATGATTTGAAATAAAGAATTATTTGTGTCCGCATAGTAGATTATTATCGAATATCAGGTATCTTACACAAATCTAACTCTTGATTGATAACACTATGCTACAAATGAAACTTTTATCATGATCTTTGATCACCACTAAATTTTTTTGTGGTACTCTAACTACAAAAACAGTCGAAAATTACAATTCTATGGATCGGTTTCTTTTTTGTTAGTTTTTTCTAAAATTTTGGATTTTTCAAGAGCCAGCTACACCGATTTCATCATAACTTGAAAACTAGGTATCCAATTTCCTTGCAAAAAACATTTAAAAACTTGCAACGAAATTATCTTTAAGAAATTTTAACATTATTTTTTTTATTTTATTTATTTATTTCGATTTGGAGGCCCCAACACTATAAGGTTAAATAGGCCGTATAACAAATTTTATTTTCTTTATAATAAAATAATATTCTATAGCTAATTCTAGATTTAAATCAAGTTATATAATCCTATTTTCAGTAATACTACATTTACACCAGAGCAAAATCTAGTAGATTTCAATTGAAATCTATTTTCAAATCTATACCGTTTATACCAAGCTTTTTTTAATTTTTTTAAATTTCACTGTCAAACTACATAGAAAAATTAAATTTCAAAACCAAAATAGCTAGAGGATAAACCTAATAGCAAATACACAAACCTTATGCAGTTCATTTTTTAGTACAATATGAAAAAATTAGAATTGTAGTTCCCATACACAACAAGATTTTGACAAAATCCAGTAAGGAACTAGATTTTATTTTGTATGGGAAATCTAATAAAATAAACTAGATTTTGCCCAAAATCTCGTTTGAACTAGATTTCATGCCGATGTAAATGTCCTATAAGACTTTCAATATTTTTAATATAATTTTTAATTCGTTTTGATCACAATAGACGGCATTCATTAAAAAATATGTAAAACGTTCAACGTATTACCGCAATTGCATTGTGGTGATGGTTTTTCTTAATTAAATGACGGTGGGAGAATAAGCAATGACCTATTTTTAGTCTATTTAGTTTAATAAAATCAGATTTAGCTAATAATGGGTTTTTAAATTTAGGTTCTACCTTACTTTGAGTTTTGTCCAGTTTGGATGTATTGTTATGTTGCCACGATTCATTACAAAGTCTATGAATATATGCCTGAATATGTTGTTTGTAGTATAAGCGCTGATATTTATAATCCATAGATATGGCTTGTTTTAACCTTCTGATAACCGGCAATTTCCACCATGACCTTGTTTATTAATTGGCCATGTCGCAGAGTTCAATTCCGTTCGGAAACGGAATTCAATACATCCTAATATGTCAAGCCCCAGCTGAAGGATACCGTAGCATAGTAGCACCACCAACAGTCTAGATAAACCTGAAAAACTTGCGTAGTTTAGTTTTCTTTTTTTGAACTCTGTGACATGGCCGAATATACTGGATATGTGCACTATTACTCTATATTTATTATTTTCGCTAAAGTTATATTTATTTCAAATAATAAATCACATAGATATTACTTCTTAAACGAGATCAGGTAATTCAAAATAAATCTAGTAATATAAGGGGGAAGAATACAAACCTGACCCTAGGTATCTAAGTAGCAAAATTTTCGCTGCAGACTGCAAATCCTGCTTTCTCTTTCATAACCGACTCATCAGTGAAAAAACAAACGTAGTTTAAATATGCGGTGTTTATTAGTTTTAGAAATTTCTGTTGTACTACAGTAGGTGTCATATCACGTTTGCTGCAAACTGCAAAAGTGAAATCAGCTTTAATGTTTCAGCTGCACCAAGGTGCAATGCTAGATAGTTCCTTATTTTCTAAGTCATCAATATCCAAAGCATGCTCTGAGGTTGTTTTGCTGACTTTCTCAGTGGCGCTAACATAGACGGGATAACAACTAGGGCTTTTTCGTTTCATTTTATAAATTTTGGTACTATTGGCTATTAAACAGTATAAAGGATGATTTTTTAAGTGTGTAATAAAGTAAGTATTTAAGTCCGCTAAGATATAAAGGGGGACATGATTCTACGACTTGTAGGCTACGCTTTGGACTGGCCTTAATAGCTCCAATGGAGAGCCTTAATCCGGTGTTAAGTATAGGAACTAACATTCTTAAATTTGTTTAGTTTGCTGATAGGTAAATTATATCGATCCGTAGTCTATAGTGGGGAGTACAATTAAGTGTAAAATTCTTAAGAGCGTTCAAACTGGGAGGATCTTAATATTTTTATAATATTAAGCTTTACGCTGCCTTTTGCCTTGATGTTTTTAATATGGGATTTAAAAGAAAGTTTTCTATTTAATGTGATACCTGGAAATTCATGTACCAGCATAAATTTTATATGACTGCCATAGAGCTCTATAGTAGGGCCTTGGGAAGATATTTGACGCCTAGCAAATTTCATTGCAACTTTTCTAGTTTTTCTAAAATATCATTTATTGCCAAAAGCAAAAGTGTTACACTGAGCCCTGAGGAACGCCATTTCCAGCGCTAAAATAGTCAGAAGGGGTGTTTCCAACCAAGCAGTAAAACTGCCTGTTTTGTAAAATGTTTGAAATGAGAGCAGCCATATATCCTCATATTTCGTAGGGTTTCTTAATGTCAAAAAAACAGATATTAAGTATTTTTTTAAGGATTAAATCTTTTTTTTTTAATTAAAAGTGACAGTATGAATTGATTAAAAGCAGATGATATTCAGCTCTTGACTGCAAACACCCGACTTTGATCGAGTGGTAAGAAGCGGTAAAGAACTCTGATGAGATTAGCGGGAGCTATGGAAACGTCAGTTCAACCCTCCGCGCAGTAAACAATTTTCTTTGTCTACATGCTTCACATTTATCTCTAAATAAAAATATAATTTAATTGAAAAATTAAATTAAAACCGAACTCAAGCCAAAATAATTAAATATTTCTTTGGATATAAATTAAAAAAAAAAAGATTTATTTCATGAAAATCGATGAATAAATATTGATTTTATTCATAATGAATTGAAGTCAAATAATTTTTGTAAAAGTTGTGAATATTTACACAGTACAACAAAATCAATTTTTTTTTAAGTAAGAAGGTTTATTCAACTGATTCTGGTAGAAGTCACCAAAAAAAATTAGTGTATATCGGAGCTTTGAAAGCTTTGCACATAGCTATACCGAGTCGGGATAGAATATCTTCAAGGGCTTACGTTTAAGATGTAGAATGTGTTCAACAATTTTATGTTAAACACCACGAGGAATTTTTTTTTTGGGAAAAAGTAAGCTCACTAAATTGCTTCTGAAGGATAGTTTTTTGGTCCTTATATATTTGGGGGCCAAAACACCCATACCCCGAAGAGTTAGATGATTAAAATATTGTAAATGTTAACCGTGTTATTTTACATATAAAATCTAAGCAACGCTTATACAATTAATAGCGTAACAGGTTGTCGAGAAATGAGATGATATTGTACCTGTCAAGAGCTTGGTCTTCTTTTTGACTCAGTATTTTTTACGGCCTAAACTTTTGTCAAAACGGAATCTTATTGATTACACTTGATTGCTTGCGTGCAGTAGGCAGCCACGTATACCCAGTAAAAAAAGACACTCAAAAGAAGTCATGAAAATGTAGAGTTTGCGATCCGGAAGTAGTGCAAATTTGGATCATTTCTAATGATTTATACACAGGGTTGTCATTGCAAGAAGTTCTCTTTTTCGATTTCTAATCACCGAATTGGACGCGAAGTTAAGAAATATTTCCTTTCTGGCGTTCTGTATTAATATTTTTCTCTAGGAAGAAGAGTACAAAGTTACACATTTTCGCAACTTGTTTCTTTTTATACGAATTTAAACGCAAAACGGCGTTTTTATGTAAATTTCAGTAAATAACTGTTATTTTTTAGATGAAAATTAGTTCATAAATTTCTTAAAATAAATTGAATTTTAAAAAGCATTGTGGGTATTTCATAAAACTATAAGGTAATTACAAATTTTTGTGTGACTAAAATAAATTTTGACTTGCTTTTCTACTAATTATCTGCATTTTTGAATATCGATTCTTTGGAAGCAGTGAAAATGTAGTTCATCAAAAAGGACTTCCAATTTTTTTTACTGCGTACCAATGGCCTAAATTTTTGGATAGAAGCTTGGCTTTGTTTTCACATTCAGTTTTTTTGCATCTTTTTAACAATATATTTTGTGACTCTTGGCAACTTTAAATAATTGCCACCTAAACCTACAACTTATAAAAGTAGGGTG
This sequence comes from Panzeria rudis, assembly GCA_956483635.1. NCBI lineage: Eukaryota > Metazoa > Arthropoda > Insecta > Diptera > Tachinidae > Panzeria > Panzeria rudis. The sequence continues at coordinate 111,200,010 of OY101450.1, read as the reverse complement.
TTCTACAATCAAAAAACAAATAAAGAAAGTATAAAATATTTCATCATATATTCTTTAATGACGTGTTAAAAATTTACCACAAAATGAAAAAATAAGGCAATAATTGCAAAAATATATATAAATAAAAAGTCATTTGTAAAATTATATAGTAATATTTATATTTTATTATTCATGTTTTGAAGTGTGTACATTTGTGTGGGCTTTACAATATAATAGTTCTATGAAATTCTAAGAAATTTTCTTTTAGCGAAACGTGCATTTATTGTTTGCTAGCAACAAAACAAAACTAAGTATTAAATTAATTTAGCAACACAAAATATCAAATAACACAGCTTGATATTTTTTACAAGTCTAACATTATTTGCAGTAATTTATATTTAATTTTTGTAATGTTGACCAAAGCATTCATTTCTTTTAATTCAACTTTATCACCAAAAACTCAATGCCAGGCATATAATTGAGTTATAACAAAAGAAGCCTTGTGCCAAATTAAATTTGTGCTTCTGTTCCGACTAATTTCAAATTTATATGAATTTAAATAGACTTACAGCAACATGCCTTTTATTATGCCTTTATTTATATTTCATTATTTATTTAAAAATCCAATCAATTTTTCCAAGAAAATTTTATTGTAGTCATGTCATGTTTAAAATTGTAACTCCAGTAGTTGTACTATCAATTGTAACTACAATTTTAATAAAATTTTCAAATTAAATTAACTCGTGTTAAACCCTGAAACATTTTTTTCTATTATTCCTCTTGTACAATTTTATACTGCCAATTAAAGTTCAACCGCAGTCGAAGAGCCGGCAATTCTTTACATGTTTAGTAGATAAAAATATTTCAACACGCACGAGTTATTATAATTTTTCAATACATACTAAATTATAAATTGTAAATAGTTTTGCGGTAGTGACGATTAGAGAAAAAGAACAATTTGCATAACGTTTGCAAGTCTATTAAAATACAAGATAAGTGAAATATCAATTTAAACCACAATCCTAACATTCTAATTAAGTTTTAAAAATTAAGAACTCAATGAATTTTAATATTTTAAAATAAATAACACTCCATAAAAATGAAAAGCTTTCGGGGATCAAAATAGATAATTCTTACGAATTTGCATCTGCTGAATTCAGAAATTAACATAAAAATTTCCGATTAGCTCTATTTTAAAGATAAATCCCCTTATTTATAATACTTTTCAAAAGCTTATGAAAGGTTTATGAAACAAATTTTGTATGGAAATCTGTTTCACAAACCTTTTATTAACATTTGATAATTTATTATGAATATGGCTCATAGTGATTGATATATCGTGCTATGACCGCCAAAAAAGCTTAAGCGCCATAAAGTAAATTTTACAGGAGAAGTATTTTTAGTTAACCTTGGTTTAAATCGAAGTAGAGCCCTTATATTGGCTACATAGGATTGTAGTGGACTGTTATATGTAATGTTAATAGTTTTAATAAATTTCCTATAAGACAACGCATGTTTGTAAGGGTTAAGATATTTTAAGATATTATTGATGCCATGAAAAATTAATTAATTTAATCAAACTATTTTAAAACTAGTAATTATTATCTTTATCAAGCTGTTCTTTAACCGTTTCATTGATATCCTTGCAGTTTTTGACACTAGTTTTGCTGTATTTGCAAAAAAGAATTTTAGCTTAAGCGACATTTTGCAGTTACAAAAAAATGTAAACAAATTAAACATTTAAATGGAAAATGCACTTAAGCTAAAATTTCTTTTGCTGTATTTCCGTAACGGTACATGGCAGGACTTTGAAACTTTGACAGATAGTCCGATTTATCGTAAATAATCGATTTTCGTCCAAAAACGATTTTCGAAAAGCATGTCGCTTGAGCTTTTTTGGCGGTTATGGCTCGATATTTCCATTTATTACATCATTTTTAGGGTTCCGATACACCAAAAGTGTAAAGGAACCCTATTGTTTTCCCTACGCTGTCCGTCCGTCTGTCCGTCTGTCTGTCACAGGCTGTTTTCTTGGGAACCGTAAGAGCTACGGACTTGAAATTTTCACAGGATATGTAGAGCTTTTTCCGCAACAACAACAAATATATGACAGTTAAAAATTAAAGGGTGTTCTAAAGCGAGCAACGAAAAATTTTTAAATACTAATGTTATGTTTTCTCGGGAACCGTAAGAGCTACGGACCTGAAATTTTCACAGAATATGTAAAACTTCGGCCGCTACAACAACAAATATATGACAGTTAAAAATTAAAGGGTGATCTAAAGCGAGCAATGCAACATGTTGAAATACTAATGTAATATACAGACACTTATATATAAACACTTTAAATTTTCAAATTAAGTGCTAATTGGTGTAGTCTGTAGAATAGACTACACCAATTAACACCGATATTTAAAACAGTAAAAATTAAAGGGTATTCTATTAGTTATTGTAATTTTGACTATGTAATTGAGACAATATGCCGTATCTTGGAAACCGTAAGATGTAAAATCTTGAAATTTTAAAACACGCTAAGCTAAAAAAATCCAAAATTAAAAAAATTTCAAAACGAAAAAAACGCCAAAATGAAAAAAGCGCTTAAAGGAAAAAACGCCAAAATTAAAAAGATCGCCAAAACGCAATATATCACCAAAATTAAAAAGACCGCCAAAAAAAAGTAAAAAAACTTCAAAAATCGAAGAAGTCTTGAAAACGAAAAATCGCTAAAACTAAATATATCATCAAAAAATGAAAAAATCGCCAAAAAATGAAAAAAATCACATAAACGAAAAAAAATACAAAAACCAAAAAAAGCGACAAAACTAAAAAACGCCAAAAAACCAAAAAAATCACCAGAACGAAAAAAGTGTCAAAACAAAAAAAAAATCTCTAAAACTAAAAAAACACAAAAAACCGAAAAAATCCCCAAAAACGAAAAAAGCGACAAAACTGAAAACATCACCACAACTAAAATAAATCGCTAAACCTAAAAATATCGTCAGAAAGTGAAAACGTTAAATAAATGCCATAACCAAAAAATCGCCAAAACTAAACAAATCGGCAAAAAACAAAAAAAAATTGCAAAAAACGAAAAATCGCCTGAAAATATTTTTAAAAAAATCACGAAAAGCGTTAAAATAAAAAAACCCAAAAAAACAACGAAAAATACTTAAAAAAAATAAAAAACCAAACTTAAACAAGAAAGCACAACGAAAAAACTGCTAAAATGACAAACGGGGCAAAAACAAAAAGGGATATACATATGTGTATTCGTACGGAACCCTTCGTGTGCGAGCCAAAGTCGCACTTTACTTAATTTTTTATATTCATATCTATGTTGTGCCTACTATTGAAATAATATAAAAAGTTTTTTTAAACTTTCATAGTTTTAAGGACCAAAGTAAAAACAAATAATTACCAATATCCTTGCAATGCCAGTAAGGTATCCTGAAACTCATATTAGCAAAATTACACTCAAAGAAAGATATTTTTTTTTTGTAGATTAATAATAGAGTACAACAAATTCAAGTTTTTTGTATTGCTTAAATAAAAATAGCTTATCCTTATGTATCTTTATCTGCAGATTACGATGGCGTCTATAGTTTTTCCCTAGGAGCTCTAGTTTTAAAGATATATTGACAATTAGCATAATTAACACCACTTTTTGTATTACAAATAGTTTCCGTCCATAGACATGACGGCATTGAAGGCAATGAAATGCTTGGTGCACTGACCAACACAATTGCTTGAGGAAATCGTATTGGTTCGGTATACCAAGTCAGCATCTGACTATATGATAACAGATGAATTGGAGAAAATTTGGTGAGTAGTTAGTGTGCTCTGCTGGACATGTTCGTATTCTGTCACAATAGGACAAATACTTGATGGTATCTACAGGAAATATTAAGAATCCGGGCAGACAATAAAGCACCTGTTAGAATTTCAGGTCGCACAATATACAAGCGTCATGTTGCTCGCTCTTTCCGGAGTGGTGAACTTGTATCAAGTGTTGGAGTGTGTAAATTGCTGAGGTTTGTTAAATTTATGTGGAAGCCAATTGAAAATGGCCCCTGAACAAAGATCATATACTGATAGTTCATCAGATGGTATTGCATAGGACCACTTCCCGTCTATGCGGCGTCTATGAATATCCAGAATAACCAAATATAACCTAATCATACCCCTCAGTATCTCTTATAACCATATTTTTCTTCATTAAAATTTAAACTGCTTAGGAGGAAATAAAAAATTTTATAACAGCTAAATACAATTTAAAATTATTTAAAAATCTTCAAATAACTCTTCATAATATAAAAATGTCCATATAAATTTTCTATAATAAAAAGATAATTCATCATTTTAGTTATTTGCATGTTTGTGTACTTTTTCATATCACAATACGATTTACTGCATCTAAAATTTATTCCGAAAATGGTTATGTGACATAAATTGATGTTTGAATAAACGCTACAATTGAATTGTTCATAGATATATTATGTGCAATAAACTCAACCAAATATAGTACGAAGTATTAAGTTTATGTCTACAACAGAAAAGAATAAAACACAATTGTTATAGGTATGCATTTGGTACAATTGTAGGTATATTTATACACACATTTACTTCTACAGTGGAGGACAAAAACCACAAGCCCTATTTAAGAAATAAATATTCCAAATTTTTAATTATAATCCTTTAATAAGTTTATATGTTACAAAAAATTTATATAATAAACCATTTACATCGTAATGAAATCTAGTTTAAACGAGATTTCAGGTCCCAATCTAATTTATTTTTATTGGATTTCCCACACAAAATGAAATCTAGTTCCTTCCTAGATTTTCACAAAATCTTGTTAGATATACCTTTTACAACTCTGGTTCTTTTCATATTGTACTAAAAAATAAACCGCATAAAGTTTGCGTATTTGCTTTGTGGTTTTCCTTCTAGCTTTTTTTTAATTCAAAACTTTATTTTATATGGAGCTTTCCAGTGAAATTTAAAAATAAATAAAACGGCATAGATTTTAACAAAAATTTCACTTGAAATGTACCAGATTTCGCTCTGGTGTATATGTAGTATAATAGACATAAAGATAGATATATTTAACCATTCTTATTTCTCAAAATTAAATAATTACTTTCCTTTTATTTTGCGTCTTACAGTATGCAACACTTTATTATTATATTTCCTCATTTGTTTTTAATTTTACCGCATTGCATGTTGAAATGGGGCGCAAATATTCTGTAGGATGTAGACATCAAATAGGCGCCTTACATTTTAAAATGCAAAAATATCAACATCAAACACAAGTTACAACTTAAAATGAAATAAACATGAATAAAAACACTTGTTAGAGTTGAATGCATGTTACAATGAGGAGCGATATGTTGAAATACATTACGAATGCCAATTCGTTTGGAAAAGTGCTAAAGTAAAAAAAAACACCCAAACCGCTCAAATAATATTTTTGAAATAATGAAATAAAATATAGAGTATAAGGACTGTAATCATATTATAACGAATTCTTCGAAAAAAAGGAACACTTCATGTTGATGTATTGTGATTATGGCAGCAACGTTAGCTCAAAAATTTATTTATAAATATTAAGAAAATAATTGCCGAAAATGAAGGAAAATTGTATATGTCTTTTCTATTTAAAGAGAAATTTGGGTAAATGGCCCAAAAAGAAATTAAAAGTAATAAAAATAAATAAAAATTAAAAAAAATTATTTGTATGGTTGATTGTCATTCTGAATGCACAGAAAATATAGTTTTAATTAAAATCATTCAAGCAATCAAAAAATTGCTTAATTTTGTACATACCTATCACTAAAATGATGATACCTGTTTAGTTTTCAAAGAAACCCAAGACACCTGAATGCTGACGAAGTGCGTTGCGGCACAGAAAATACATATTCCATTCTGCTGGTGTATACCTATAGCCCACAAACTCTGCTTTGGTACCACCAAACAGAGACAACAATTGCAATTACCGATTGCATCTTGTTTATGGTGCTTCGAGCCGGATGTGGTGCCGGTGTCACCGATGCCGGCGGCCACTATGATGGTGCCGTAATGCCAATCGTCTAAAAATAACAACCTACACGACGCCCAATCTCACATCTACAACATCAGCGTTTATGAAAACTGCAACCTGAGCCAAAGATGCCAGCAACTGCAGTCTCATCATCAACCTGATTGTTCCAACAAACTCATAGTTTACGGCACTACTGGCTGCAACCTGAGTGTTCATGACGCCAGCAACTGCAGCCACGTCAGGACACCACAAACCTCACTCATCATCAACGATGCCATCGTGACCACGTACGACGCTTCCAGATCCACAGCGATCATTAATCTCTGCGTTCACGACAGAAGCAGTGATGAAACAGCATCAACAACAACTGGGACGTCGCTAGGTTCTCCCCAAATGCCTGGTCCTGAATTTCTACAAATTGCACCAGTGCAAGGCGGGCGCCATGTTTAGGTTTCAAAGAAACCCAAGACACCTGAATGCTGACGAAGTGCGTTGCGGCACAGAAAATACGTATTCCATTTTGCTGGTGTATATCTATAGTCCACAAACTCTGCTTTGGTATCACCAAACAGAGACAACAATTGCAATTACCGATTGCATATTGTTTAATACCAATTATCGGAATTGAAAAAGTTTAAACTGAGGAATATTATTCCAATTAATGTTTGTTATTGATTAAGGCTGAATTTTTGAGATCTGAGTTAAACTAGGTTTAGTTAATCTGTAAACAGATTTGTGCCGCCATTACCAAGTTTGTATATAAATTTTTGACGGAACAGCTTAGTTTTTCTTAAAATGTTGGTCTTTAATGAAATAATTTGAAAAAAAATTATATTTCGCTGGAAAATTAGGAGTTTCAGACTACGTTAAACTAACTTTAAAATTAATCCATATCTCAAAAACCTAACCTAAGTAATTAACTAAAACTGTATATTATATTAAACAGCGGTTGAATTAAATACATAAAAAATTAATTAACTAAATATAATTGATTCAATTACCCTAGTTAATCAAAAACAATACGAAAATCAATTATTATAATAAATTGATTTAACATTTAAATAATAAAATTGCTAATCAAATCCAATTGAATTTTTAACCGAATAAATTAAAAAGGATAATTGAAATAGATGTCTGCTAGTTTTAATGTTTTTTCTTTAAGAAATCGGAGCCACTGTTTGAGGATGTAGTATTTCGTTAACTAAAACGCAAATACCCCTATCTAATATTTTGAAAATTGTTCGGGAGCAACAGAAAACATGTTAAAATTAAAAATATTGAGGTTTTCAATGCGAATTTTTCCAATATAATAAAAAACCCCACGAAGAGTTGATTTCTGTATGAATTTTGTATATATTTGTAATATTTTAAAAGCCATATTTTCACTGAAAGTGTATGAAATGTAAAATTTTTAATAGTAAAAATCAATGACCGTAATGATTATGAATAATATTATAAAAATTACGATTAATTGTTATTTTCAATTTTTACTAAAAACATCAATTAACAAGAATTAATGATGAAACAGAACTGGTTCTAGACGAGTTTTCCCATACAAACTGTCATTAATCATACGCCGTAAAAACAGTCATGGTATAGAATCTATTTTATTTTGAGAACGTTTTTTCTCATGCTCTCAGTCTTAGCCACTCATTCTCTCAACAATGCTGCCGCGTTTTAATAAAATTTCATACATTTTTCATATGAAACATAAGAACAAAAGAAAATAAGCAATAATATGAGAGCATTTTGAAGCTATTGCCGTCGATTTAGTTTTGGGACTGTTTATTTGGCAGCGTTTTTGCCTGAAGTTGCAGACTTAATGGTGAAACAGAACTAAGTCTACAACTTCAGGGAAAAACGCTGCCAAATAAATAGGCCCAAAGCTAAATCGACGGCAGTAGCTTCAAAATTCTCTCATATTATTGTTTATTTTCTTTTGCTCTTATATTTTTTATGAAAAATGTATGAAATTTTATTAAAACACGGCAACATTGTTGAGAGAATGAGAGGCTAAAACTGAGAGCATGAGAAAAAACGTTCTCAAAATGATTTATGCCAATTTGTATGAAAAAACTCGTCTAGCACCAGTTCTGTTTCATCATTTAGTTCTGTTTCATCATTTATTTCAATTATTAATTTTTTACTCGAAAGTAACGAGTAAATGAATTTTATATTTTATTTCATTGTTTTATATTATTTTTGTTACAAATAACGATTACTGTAGGTTTTTAATTCTCGTAATATGACCGATTTATCTGAGATTTGTTAGACACCTATACTTAGTGTTGCCGTTTTGTTATTTTCGAGGCTTTCAGTGTTGCCGTTGTTTTCGGAAGAACTTCTGGGATTTTGGGGAGACTTAAAACAATTTTTTTTTCAATCCGGGGAACTTCTGGGACTTAAGGGAGATTTGTGTACAAGGTTTTGGGAATCCGGGAAAATTCTGCGATCTTGAGGAAAATTTTTTAATAGTTTTTGGGAATCCGGAAAACTTTTGGGATTTTGGGGAGATTTTTGATAAAGTTTTTAGGAGTCCGGGAAACTTCTGGGATTTTAGGAAGATTTTTGTCACAATTTAGGCCAATTTTTAGACAGGTTTTTTGTCTAAGCGTGGTGTCCTTGCTTACTGAAGGTGTCTCGGCTAAACACCAGTTGTACCGGCTAAATTCTTGAGAAGTATTACCTAAGTATCTTTCAGGGAATATTTAAAAAAGTAGTTATGAATTACTGTTAATTAAAATTTAAATGGCTTGTTGCATATGACTAATAAATACATCAACAAAGTAACAATTGAAATCTAAAATATTGATTATGTTTAAGAAAAAAAATATATATCAAGAAATAATCGTTAATTAAAATTGAAAAAAATCACTAAAAACGAGCTATTTGGCGGCGGAATTTTCCATAACGCCATCACAAATTATGGCTTACGCCTAAGAAACTCACGTCGACCTACTCGTTTGAATAGGAAGCCGGATCCATCAAATTCCTTCTTCTGTTTTATTGCAATATGAGTTTTGTTTGGTGCTCCACTATGTATCAAAATATATTTCGATCGGTTTCTTTTTGTTGAAAAAAAAATCAATTGCATACATGTGCATTATATATTAACCCCCATATTCATAGAATTTAAAATGAGTTTGTAATGTATTTTATGTCAAATTTGTCATACAAAATTTTCTTAAAATAAATTTCAAATAAATTTTATTTATTTATGAATATGGGGGTAAATGATTAATTAGTTTATTTTTATTTAAAAGTGGCACTAACTGAAAATAATATACAATAAGTGAGTTACTGTGAAGTAAATTATTCTTATGTCAGTAGCTGAAATTTTACTTTTTTGTTTGTTATTTTCAGTAAAAAATTAATAATTTTTTTGAGTGATTTGCACACAAATTTTCAGCACATTAAAGACTTGGTAAAATCAAATTTTATCACAATCAAATTTTCACAATGTATGATTAAGAGTTAACGTGGACTTTAACGGCAAGTTTTTTATGCCGAAATTGCCATTAAAGTCCATGTTATCTTTTAATCGTACATTCTGCAAAGGGCCGTATATTAAATTTAGTAAGTCAATTAAAAATCAATGTTACATTTCATTATAAATCAACATCACTTTAACTTTGATTTCAAATAAATTTAATGTTAAATCATCAATTAAATCATATTGAATTAAAATGAAATTAATGATGGTATATGATGGCATATCTAAAGTATTTTTAAGGCTTTTGGCTGCAGTGGTTGGCGTCTTCCACTACCAAGTATGGGATGATAGATACACCCGAGTTCAAACTTTGGCTGGGGCAGAAAGATTGCAATCAATTTAATTGCAATTACATGATTTCATGTTAAAGATTTAAACTTTTTGATTGCAATCAAAATCTTAAATTTGATTTCATGATTTCAATTTGAAATTAGAATCAAAACCTTTGTTCAGTTATTGTTTTTTATTACATATTTAGTAAATAATATTTTTTTACGGCCCTTTTCACAATGTACGATTAAAAGTTAAGTTAAGTGAACTTTAACGGCAACTTTTATATGCCGAACTTCCCGTTAAGTTTGAATCGTTTATTGTGAAAAAGACTATTATCCATCAAAATTTACTGAGTTCAGGCATATTTTCATATTTTATTAATCATCATTTGTGGTTAGTGTCACATTGTTAAAAAATTTATTAATCATATTAAATTGTTCATTGTAAAAAGTGAAAATAGGTAAAAAAGGATTGTGATCAGAATGTCAGATAGTTTTGAAGATTTTTCGTCTGATGATTATGAAAAATATCCCAGTTATAGATCAGAAAAGTTTTGAGACGAAAATCTAACAACAAGTAAAAGAAGAAATATTGAATTAAAGTCTTCAAGCTCTTCTAATGAAACTTTTTCTTATCGAAATGAAGCTGACTCTGATAATTCGGATTTACCAACAACCTCAACTTTCTTTACAAAGTTTTTTAAAGTTGTTAAAAAGGCATGTACAAAAATTTAGCAGCTTTCAAATTGTATTTGTAATATTTATATGATTATGCAGATAGACGGTGTTTACAAACGTGGCCATAGTGGCATTCAGGCTAAGTGTATTTGCAAGGATGCGATGTATATTTGCAAGGATCAACGCAAATAACGTTCAATTTTGTTCGACATTTAATGCAACGCCATGTGAAAGAATTTATTGAATACAATCAACAGAAAAAGAATCATGTCAACCAAAGCAATATAAAGGATCACTTTAATGAATTGACGTGGCTCTTTATAGTAGATAACATGTTGCCAATCTCGATAGTGGAATCTCATTCCCTTAAAGAACTGGCAAAGTTTACTAAAGTTTACTAAAGTTTACTAAAGTTTACTAAAGTTTACTAAAGTTTACTAAAGTTTACTATGAAAACTATTGACGTCATGTATATTTCAATGATTATTAAACTTAAAGAATAAATTAAATTGAACAAATTTTTATGCAGAATAGCTGACGTGTGGTCAACTAAGCACCGTAGCTTTCTATGCTAAACATGTCATTGGATAGATGATAAATTCGCTAGAAAGTCGGTAGCTTTAGATTGCAGACGTTTTTCTGGTCGATATACACGTGATCCCATCAGAGATTTGATAGTAGAGGTACATGCGCAGTTTTGCTTAATTATCTCTAATATAATGCCTACAATTACAGACAATGGTTCAAACTTCATGAAAGCGTTCAAAGAATTTCGGGTTGATAGTGTGAAGACCTGTGCTCAAATAAATGATGATCATAATGATGGTGACGATGATGACCACGAAAATTCAGTAGGAGAGCCTATTGAAATTCAAAAGGATGTACTTCCAGATTGGTCCGGTTGAGAAGTGGGCGGGTCATGCCCATACAAAATAAATACACATTCGTTTTCAACTAATTCTACTCAACCGATTCTTATCAAATCTTACACACACATTAAGCTTCTTTTTAAATACTACATGAGCATCAAAAAAGTTGGCTGTGCCACGCCCATAGTAAGTAAATATTATTTTTTAACAACTTCCAATTGACCGATTCTTATGAAACTTTGCATACAGCTTTAGTTATCGTTATAATACAACATTATGTTTAGAAAAGTGGGCAGTGCCACGCCCATTCAAAGTAAATTAGCATTCTAACTACTTCTACTTAGCCGATTCTTATGAACTTTGCATACACATTTAGTTATCGTTACAATACAACATTGCGGTTTAAAAAGTGGGCAGTGCCACGCCCATGAAAAGTAAAAATTCATTTTAACTACTTCGCACACACAATTAGTTTTCTTAAAAGTACATGATGATAGAATATGGGGGCGGTTCCACGCCTATTTTCTAGTCGATTTTTTTTCAAGAATTATTTATGAGTTTTTTGAATAAAATCACAAAATTAATAAATATTTTTTTACTCTTATTTTTCTGGTTAAGTATAAGCTGATGTTTTCACTAGAATCTGTTGGTTATCACCAAAAATTTTGTGATTTCCACTGAAATCTGGTGGCTTCCACTGAAAATTTGGAGGTTTGATTGCAATCAAAATTGATTGCAATTTTTGACAACACAAATTTTTCTGATTCCTATGCACATCACACGCCCTCCTCAGCAGGTAATTAAATAAAATAATTAATAAAACTGATATACTAAATTAATGTTGTGTCAACTTGCAATATCTTTAATTCAACATGATTCTTCGTGTTATTTCGATATCAAATTCACGTTATTTTAACTTCAAAAGCTTTGATTCAACATGATTATTCGTGTTATTTCAGTATCAACTTCATTTTGCTCTAACAGTACTGGAACATTAATTCAAATTGATATATAGTTATGTCGAAAGGAAACATGTTCTTTGAAGGTTCTTGCAAAATTATGTTGAATTAACATTACAAACTTATGGTGCAAAATCATTTTAAAATTAACCTTGTTTTCGACGATTTTAGCATTTAATTTTTGTGCATGTAGTTCTTAGTATAGGTACGAAAAATTCATACTAAATGAGAATTTTAGCCTTTGTACATTTTATGTAGGCGCACTTTAATAATTCAAGTTCTAGTTTTGCAAATTTTTATTGGCAATATTTATTGGCAGCAAGTCTGCTGTCAAACATGTAGATGCTGTGCTATTTAATACAAAGCTCGACTTGTATGGCTCAACCCGATAGTTTTATACGATCAATCACTATGTTTGACTTTTTTCCCATATACTTTGTGACGTATGGCTAATCTAGATAGACAAATGATAGAAAATAAATGTTTCCGGATCGTGCCAAATTTCAAGCACGTAACTTACTTTTACGCGATATGTAAAACTTTTCTTTCTAGATTGCTCATTCGATACACTGTGGCATGCCACAAACTGATGAAAATTATTTTAATATTAATAACTGTGTCTTTTTCCCACCAAGAAATACTTTTCCATTTTTAGAGACTTGTGAATTTTGTTTGGATTTAATTCTGTGCTTTGCGGAATTAATTAATGGAAAGTCAGATTATGATACCGAATATACAATTTAAATTGACTTCATTCATTATTTAGGCCTTCCATTAAATATTTCATCAAAATGAATGACTGAATTTAAACAATATTTCGCTGCAATTTTACAGACAAGTCTCATTTCATGCCATCACAAATTGTTCATATTCTACAATTTTGTTTTGTTCTTTTTTGTTTAATTTTTGTATGTCGAATGCCAGCCTAAAAGAAAATATCCAATCATAAAAATGAAAAGAAACATCAAACTGGGTGTTGCTTAAAGATAACCTACGGCTTGGTATAGTGATTATCCCCGGATTTTATTGCTGTATTCATTTTTCGTTTTGCAGCAGATTGTACGTTTAAAGGGTGTGTAAGTGTACGTTTGTGTGTGAGTGTGGAAAATGGTTTAAGTATAAATGACATACAAAAATTCTAGGAATTTTTTCATTTTTGTTATTAAAGTGAAATGTTCTGCTCATTTTGTAATATGTACGTATATGCTGTTTTTTCCAGTAAAACGGGCACAATTATTGCATGCCGCACATTTGCGTTTCTGACTGTTGTTTTGCTTCTGTACTGACTGTTTGCAGTCTATATTTATTTATATTTTTACTATTCTTTTTTGCTGTTTCGCGGCATTAAATTATACTAGTGCTGCAGAGCAATTTTTATTTTCTTGGAGTTCTGATGCAATTTACTGTTAATGTCTTTTTGCTGTATGGCGAAATACATGCAGTCATTCCAAATATTTCTGTTGTTTGTGCAACAATTAGCAGACTAATTAACGAGTTATGCAACCGCGTTTATTATAAATTTTTTCCGCGGTGATTAAAATGTTGATGAAAATGTTAATTATTGAAGTTTTACGAATATAATAAAATAGCAAGATATTTGGTATACATTTTTCTATTTAACAAAAGTAAGTTAATTAATTTCTACCGCAAATTAAAAATCGCTGGGAAGTGAACAATAAATTACACAACTTTACAAAATTTCGGAAATTTTTTTCGTTCTCTAGAATTGAAAATTGTTTATTTATTACTTGGGATGCTGAAAGCGAATCTGCACTCCATTTTTGTATCAACTCTAGTTTTCGAGATAACCCGTTATGTAAAATATTAAGGATTTGCCCGTCATATATTAGCATGACTTTAGAGTTACTTACCCAATTCAAAAAAAGATAGTTCGAAATTCGACAATAAAATTATCTTTAAAATCTGAAAACATGGTGTATAAATAAATGTGTGCAGTATTTTCAGAGATATTGCAAAACTTATTCCTAAAAAAATATATACATAAAAAATTTTGTTTTCAAAATTTTCATAAAAAATAAAAACACTAACAAAAGTTCCATTATATTTCTACAATTATATAGGTCAACATGTTTTAAATAAAATGAGCCAGATTTGAATAAAATCGATCTTCAACTTATGAATTAATGCGCAATTAAGTGAAGAAACTCAATTGAAACAAATTATTATATCAATAAAACGTGAGTTTTGTTATTTGAGTTCTTCCACTTAATTATGAATAAAATCAAAACTGTTTGATCGATCTTAATGAATTATGGGTTGTTTTACCTGATCTACATGCTAAACAACGCAATGTTTGATGTTTTTTTTCCTTTCGAGGAGCATTAAAAACCAAATCTGCAAATCTTCTCAATAATGGCTGTAGACTAAAAGAGTCACTATTAGGTTTTCTCATTTCCTGGAGTTTTCCTAATCCCGGGAAACGGGAGACAATAAAAATTCCTTATTCCCCAGATTCCTGGGAATTTTTGAAAATTAGTGATTTCAAACGAGCTCAAGATAAGAAATAAAATTTTTTTAATAAAAATATATAGAATAAAATCAAGTTTATTCATTCTAAAAGCAAATACATACATATCGTCATATAAAATGCAAAAGGGCTAATCTACATTTCTAAAAAAAATTTTTGAGGAGAAATTAAAACTTAATAAAAAGCAGACTAGTATGACGATAGAAATTGTTTTTTCAGCACCAGAATTAAAAAAAACGCTAAAACGCAAAAATCTCCAAAACTAAAAAGATTGCCAAAAAACTAAAAAACCGAAAAAAGTCGTCAAAACAAAAAAAAACTCAAAAATGGAAAAATATCACAAAAACGAAAAAAAGCTTCAAAACAAAACAAAAACACCAAAACTAAGAAAAATCCCCAAAACAAAAAAAATACCCAAAACCGAAAAAAACGCCAAAACTGAAAAAAGCGCCAAAACTGAAATAAATCGCTAAAACTAAAAATATCGTCAAAAAGCGAAAAAACGTTGAAACAAACAAAAAACTCCAAAGCCAAAAAATCGCCGAAGCTTAAAAAGACGGCAAAAAACGAAAAATCGCAAAAAACTAAAAAATCAGCAAAATGAAAAAGGCGTCAAAACAACGAAAAAATTTTTTCAAAATAAAAAAAAATTAATATTAAATAAAAAAGCTAAACGAAAAAATTGCCAAAATGAAAAAAGGCAAAAACGAAAAGGAATACATATGTGTATTCGTACGGAACCCTTCTTGTGCGAGCCAAAGTCGCACTTTACTTACTTTATTTAAATTGCTTAGATCACATCATCAAAGTGGAATTTATGGGAACAACACTAAAATTTAAAAAATTGTATTTCTCAAATGCTCCTAAAATGTGCGCCAACCCTAAGTTATACACTTGTTTATGTAGACCGTAGACGCTCCTTCATATCCTAAAAAAATTAAACTTGGAAAAGTGCAAATGTTAGCAGATATATGGCCGATATTAGCCGTTTAATGCATATAAATTCGGTTTATATTAAGATACATTTCTGATTTGTTTACATAAACAGAATGCATAAATGCATTAAGAGGCAATTTTCTTCAGTAACCTAATTTTTTTTAAGATATCACTACGTTGCAATAGAGGATCGATATTAACCCTAGTCCTTATACTCGGATACAGGTGTAAATTTGCGACGATTAGCACATGAACTACTGTCCTACGTCAAAGCATTGAGGAATTATAAACCTCTAAAGTCGAAACTTCCAAGAATGTATACCCAAGTACAAATGTACTTGGTGTAATCTTAATGGAAATTTATGAATTGACTACACAATCAAAGAATGTTTTTGTATTTGTAATGTAAATTTATGATTTTATTTTTATATTATAACAATAATAACATTGACATTATAGTAATTATTTAATATAACTTAAATGGCTAAAATTTTGTCCTCTTTGTATTGCAAAATTTCGCGCACAAACGAATTGCTAGAATGCTGCAAACATATTGGCTATATTAGGATGTTGAGAAAATAGGGTGTTGACGTTATCCCGATCATATTTTATTCATATGACCACTTAAAATGTTCATAAATATATTCAGCTACAAAATCGCATTCGAAAATAGTTTTTTCTTCGAGAATATAAAGAAAAACGGAAAAAATTGATACTGATCTGAATTGATTCAACTGTACTTGGGCATACGTTCTCGTAGTAAAAGTTGGGTATAAGGTCTAGGGTTAAGATACCATCATTGTTTAATGCTTTGTATCACTATCTCTTCAATGTCTGATATAATTTTTCTTCCACAAAAGAATAAAAAAGATAATGAGCCATACAAAATATTTTAGAACGCTTGAAGTAGGAATCGCATTAGAAACACATCGATTTTATTGAGGACTTGTCGTAAATGTCGTAGGAAGTCAATAGGACCTCCACCTTTGTATGTAGGCCTTTTTCTGCAAAGGAAACATTGGACGTAATCGTTGGTTTTACCAAAATATTTGCATACTACTGATTGTATAACAAAACAATGAGCAGCAATGTAAAGGTAAAATCCATAAAAGTTAAATTGATTTTCTCGAAAATTCCCGGGCAAAATTTCCCGCGTAGAAACTCTGGTCTCTATCGATCATGAAATTATATCAATTTTGTAGTTATTCAACATTACTTAAGCCCTTATGACACTTACTTTTTTCCGTCTTTTATTAATCTAAGATTGAAAAAGTGAAATGGGAATATAAGAAAGAGAAGAATATACGAAATATATGTTTTTGTTTAATTCTTTTTTGTTGTTTAATTTCAATGCTGCCACTTTTTGTTATGCACAAAATTGCTAATTTGGAAAAATTAGCGCTAAAAACGCTATATTTGGGCTAATGAACCGACAGCACTGTAACGCTTTAAGCTCGAAATGTCAATTTTAAGTTTAAAATTTTTAGATTTGTCTTGACAGTTTAAACTTTTTTATCGATAACACACATAAAAATTCTGACATTTTGGAATTTTTTTTAATATAGCCCAACTCGTCACTCTTGATAAAATTTTATATTACAATATATTTGTACTGTTTTCCAAAATCGTAACAAGACAAAAAAAAAGCAAGTATCATAAGGGCTTTAGCAGCATTCTAGACCACTTGAGTTTTTTTTTCTTTTAGTTTTTTTACGTAGTCGGGTTTTTTGATTTTTTCAGTTAATGGTAAAACATTTCAACCCTCTAAAGCTTTGCTGCATAAGTGTTTTTGTCCTTTTCTTAAAATATGGCCTAAAAACTCCACATCAGCAGCGATATATCGAATCTGAAGAGCATCCACTATAGTTACAGATTTACCAATGATATAGTAAGATCAGATGGAGCTTACGGCATTCGATATTGATCACATTTTCCATTTAATTTTTAAAATTTTTTTCGATATCGAATGCCGTAATAAGACCCCAGATTTGAAACAAAAATTTAAGTTCAGTTATTACATATCACCAGCTAATTTCTTTTTTAATCGTTACTTACTTACTTACTCGTACTTAAGTTGGCTCTACAACCTCTTCTTGGTCTTGGCTTGCTTAATAATTTATTTCCAAGTATTTCGCTCTTGTTGGTGCTATCTCCAGCTCGTAATAACAAGATTCTGCATGTCTTTTTCCATTCTATCATTCCACCGAAGTTTACTCTAGACCTTCTGCAGTAGCTGGCGTCCAATGCTCGATTTCAAACAATTGTTTCAAACAACTTGTCTCTTATAGTCGATGAAATGAAGGTATGTATTGCTTTGCATTTCAATGATCTTTTCCAGGATTTATTGAAGTCTAAAGATTTGATCGATGGTTGATTTGTTCCGCCTGGAGCCATACTGACAGGGCTGAATCTGGGTTTCAATCTTTCGCAAAATATCTTCGATTGGATCTTATAAGCGATGGATGATGACCTATTCCGAGTTAGTTGGCGCAAAGAGATTTCTCTCCTTTCTTATAAATCGTACATAGTACACTGATGCTACAATCATCAGGCACTTGATTTCATATTCTCAGATGGTGCAGACTATTAGCTCTTCTCCTCCGGTCTTATGCATCTTTGCCGGTTTTTCATCTTCAGCTGCGGCCTTGGTGTTCTTCAGTCAGACTGTTGTTGTCGTGTTCTCATCTGTGTTAGTGGTGTACATCAAGCATCATCATCTATGATCTGTTGCGGCTTGTTTTCTTCAAATGATTCTTCGGCCGCTAATAAGCTGGAGAAATATTGCTTCCAAATCCTCAGCACACTTGACATGTCTATCACCTTAATCCCATTTTTATCTCTATACTAAGTTATGCCAGTAGGCGAGTCGATATGTACTCGTTGGTAGAATTTTCTGGCGTCATTTTCTTACCGTTTTTTCCTTTTTTTTTCTTTCTTGGAAATGCCCATATATTTGGATCACATTTAACAGAGCCACACTAACAAGTGTTGAAAGCAGAGATCCACATGAGCACTCACGATGGAAGCGCGGTGGCTTCCGAAAACAATGTTGTTATATTCTGGTCTGTACGTTGAAAAATTGCATTGGTGGTAATTTTTCCTTTGTTCTTTTAAATATTTATTTCTAACTCTTTCTGAATAAACCGTTAGGAGCCTCACACATTTTTTATTGAAGGTTTTTGTAATATTTAGCACTGAATGTTATACCTTAAAACTCGCTATTAATTTCCAACTTTAAAAAAATATAATATAGTTCAAATCAGACTAGCTTCTAACTTAACTACTGAAATCTTTACTGCTTCATAGTTTGCATCCTTTTCGTACTTAAAAAAATATGTAGGGTAGACATTGTCCTATCTACTTACTTATCATGTCCTTAATTTGTTATGGAAGATCTCTTAAGTAGTTGTAGTCATATTGTTGCATCATTATACATTTCATCTAGTAAATTCTTTATGCCACAAATGTCTCATTCAGGATATAACACATTTCTGGCATTTCATATTCTCTCAACTTGTTGTCCTTTTTATATACTTTTTTCTGTATGTTGTCGCTTTGTGTGTATTTCACTTTTTTTTTGGCTGACATTATGGCAGCCAAAAAGTGCTAATTGCTTTGTAAACACACATACATATTTACACAAGGACTTATGCACTGGTACATACACGTAAATTCATATAAAAAGTGTTTTGTAGCCAGGAATAAAAATTCTGCTTTTCAACTGCAATTCTAACACACACACATATATTATCATGTTTGTGGATGTGTGTACTAACAAAAAGAATATATGTATGTATTTTGCTTTATTTGAAAGTGTTGGTAGGAAAACGGACATTTTATTTTCCACCACTCAGTGTCAGTTGTTGACGTTGTTGAATGTTTGTTTGTATGCACTTGTATATATCTGTTCGAATTTATTTGTATCTATATGTATAAACAATTCGTGAAACTGTGGTTCTTATCCTTATGACAGCACATTTCACACAGCATTGTAAAACCGCCATCAGTTAAGGTAGATTTTTTCAGTTTTGCGGTCCTTTCTTCTGGCAGGCAGCCATTTCAGTATTTTGCGGGTTCTTTTTTTCTCTTTTACTTTTTGGCTCTTGCAGCTCTCATGTACACATATATTTTATGTAAAACTTAAGTTTTGCCACTGAGCGAAATACGTTTACAAGAATGTGTGATTGAAAGTGTCGAGTAAGTCTCAAAAGATTTAAATGCCTTTTATTTTGGACTTAAAAGGAAATGCACTTATAGTTTAATACACTTGCTCAATATATGTATAAAGTACTAGCATGTATGAGAAGAAACAATAAATGAAATAGATGTGTTATAGGCAAAAAAAGTTACAATCAATTAAATGAATACATGGATATAAGTACATGTATTGGTGTATAGATATCCCTCAGATCGAAATACATCAAGCTAGCGCAACTTTCCAAAGGCAATTAATTTTGTTTTCTCGGAAAAAAGAAACAATTAAGTTAATACGTTAAGCAATAATATCGCAGTGCTCGGAACTAGCTACACACTTTTGTGGCGGTACTAAGGGAGAACTTTTTCGTTATAATGATTTGTCCAGAATATGTAGGCAATATACTTACTTTTCAATATATACATCATCTTATACGAAAGAATTTATAATTTTTTTCTTTTCTGCCTACAAGATTATATATAACTCTAATTTCACACAAATTTCTTTATATCTAGTTTAAGATGAGATTTTATGCATTGGGCTGTTAAAAAAAATAGAGAAGAAATGCAAAAATAAATAACAGTAAATAAAAGTAAATATACCAATTTCGTTTCTCATTCCAACAAAAGAGAATAAATTTATAAGGAGAGACTTAGTTTCTTATATTAAAAGTATGTCTACAAGCTGTTTGTCATTCGTGACTTTTCTTTTGCATGTTCAATATTATGATTATATAAATCAATAAATGTTGACTCGTATAAATTAATTGAATTGCAATGCAAAAAAAAAGTTATTAAAAAGATCTGAAATTAAAGTGTTTATTGAAAATTTTTTGTAAAGTGTTTATTGAATCATTAACTTCACGACTTTTCTAAGAGTTCTTAATTCGTTACTTGGATATTTAATCAAAAGAATTCAGCCGACTGTTGAATAAAAACAAAACTTTTTTAGAACAACTTGTATTTCAATTGTAATATTTATTTTGTTTCTATTCGATTATTTGCTTAAAATTTGATTGTGAAGAAAAATAAACATATAAATATTTATAACTCGCGACTTGTCTATTTATACGTATTTTGTTTTGGTAGTTTCTAATCGCCGACGTAAAATTTTGTTAATTATAAACAAAACTTATCAGGTGATTTATATTAAAAGTTAATCACAATATGGCCTCCAAACTTTCTCTACGCGCAAATAAAAGATATGGTTGTGGCATGGTTGCATCAACAATGTCATTTTTCCCGATATAGCTTATGGTTCTAACAAATAAGTTATTATTGTTTTAAAGAATTGTGAACCTAATTAGTTTACGACAAAAAACTCATGCATACATTTAATCATGACATTATTATCACTCACATTAATAGCAACACGAAAAAAAGTGTTCTTTTAATTGGACATTTTAGTGCATTCGTAGCTTTTTTCGGATAAAATATCTTAAGCATCTGAAACATAAAAATTAACTGAAAAGCTGCAATATTTTAAAACTAAATGGTTTTGTAAATTAAACATGTGTCAGCAAATATGTATGTACATAATATACCTATGTGAGAATAGATAATACCTTTTATTTCCGATTCCACACACCGACCAGTTAGAAAATAATAAAATTTTAACCATATATATGGTTGTCTCGAACCATATATATGGTTAATTCAAACCTTTATTGTTAATTCAAACCTTATACATACTGTAATTTTGAACCATATATATGGTTGTCTCCAACAATATATATGGTTATTTCAAACCATATATTGTAATTTTTAACCATATATATAGTTGTCTTGAACCATATATATGGTTGTATTTAACCTTATATATGGTTAATTCAAACCATATATTGTAATTTTGAACCATATATATGGTTCTTTGGAACCATATATATATATGGTTGTGTTTAACCATATTATATTTAAAACAGTTAGTTTTTAAACCATAAATTCAACCATATGTTCAATCATAGTATGTTGCTCTTCGATTATAGTTGCCTCAACCATGTTTTTTCTTTGCGTGTACATGTCGTTGAATCTTATTATTTAATACAGATAACTAGAAGGTTGGCATGATAAACTTGCAATGATATTTGCACGTAACAGGCTTAGAATTCTTTTCTTAAAGTAAAGTATAAAGTACTAGTAATATTTCACATTGAATCCTAATTCTAATCAAACTTTTCTTTTAAACATAAACATTATATTCATTGATAGGAAATGTCTACTAATATTATACCATAAATATTTAATATTACGGCTCAAAACCAACCCGCACTTTTTATAATTTAAGTTAAAGAGGATGAAAGGAAAAAAACATCTCCAACTATTAAACTAATTAATCAATCGACAATTTACTTATAAGTTTCTTAACAACTTTTACTTTTTTCTGAAGTTGGTTTCTTTTTTCTAAATTGCTCTTTTCGGCCATATACAAACCACTTAAAAAGAACCACAAACAAATCAATTATTAATAGTAAAAACAAGTTGAAAATACGGAAAAAACTCCAAAAGTATTTAAGTAAAAGTAAAAAATAGACAGGGCACACAGATACTATTAAATAGATTTAAGATATCATGTGTGTTTGTACTTGTATTAAGCTTAAAAGTAAACGTAAAAGTGTATAAAATGATTAAAAAAAATTATACAAGAAGAAAAATAAAAGCTAACCAATTTTCAAAATAGTGTTGTAAAACGTAGCAAAATATTACTTTGGAACATGAATACAAGCATAATGAAAATTTCGACTATTTATACTAGATGTCAATGACGTATTTGACTCTTACATTATCCCCAATAGAGCTTAATATACACTAATGAATAAAAAGTTATAACTAAAATGGTAATGCCATCCATATAAGGATTTTCCTGCTTTAAGTTTGAAGTTAATTTAAACCTAAAGCTAAAATCTTCTTTAAATATATTAAAGTACCTTTAATATATTTAAGAAACATAAGATTCTAATTGCAAATATTTTGATCATCACTGTGAAAGCCTTGAGATTTTCTTTCCTTTATTTTTTATATTTTCAAAACATATTTACGAGAAGTTTTTAAACATATAAATCTCAAAAGGCAGACCATAAATCTTTAAATCTATATGAACATAAACGACGAGTAGGTGATTTTTCCTCTCCTATGAGTTTGTGCCTTTTTTTTTTCTTTGGTAAAGTTTGAAATAAATAGACAAATATTTTGCAACTATGCTTGTAGTTTACAGAACAAATATAAAAAAATAAAATGTGTTCAAAACTTTGTTCATGTCTATAAAGAAAACCTAGTGTAAAATCTAACATTGGCAATATGCTCAATTGAATGCGGGTTGCCAAATATTGTTACAGTTTTTTTTTAATTTTATTTGTTATGTATTCTAGAAATTGAAAAATGCTTTTTTATATATATTTTTAAAGAAATCAATTTTAAAGAGAAACGGCTGTATGCTAAAAAATATTTTACTTTAGCTTTAAAGTTCATAGTAGTTACCAAGCACTTTAAGGCTAACATAACTTTGTTAAGAAATTATATGCAAAAGACAACTTTAATTATTTTGTGATTTAATAATAAATACTGGTAACACCACCGTGTTCAACAACCACTTCATAGTTTATGATGTACAAAAACGAATACAAATTTCATTCGAGTAGTCAAATAACTTTTTATTTTATTAAATAACTTTTTTTACTTTGAAGTAAAACAACTTAATTCAAAAAATATGAGCTTCTGACATTGTAGTAAAGCATATAAATATTTCTATGAAGTAAAAGTAAAAATATATGATGAGCATAGAAGAATTAACACAATTTCTTTTATTCGAATGAATGAGTATTTGAATATCCAGCTTTTTTCGATTTGTTTTGATTTTATATACATCACTAAGACATGTTTTTATATTTTTATTTTTTTTAATATTTTTTATTAATTTTTCTATGTATTTCGAATCAACTAGATAATTTGGTGTTGTTTTCCATTACATGAAACAAATAATAAATTTAAGATAAGAGCTAAGACTCCTAGCATCATTTTCAGATGTAACAGGAATCAATATGTGTTACATTAACAAAACTATTTGTGGTAAAAAATTCACATTTTGGAAATATCAACTTAAAGTAGTCTTAACAAACGTGAGTGCCTACTTTAAAATTTTAATATAATAATTTGTTTAGAATACAACTTTACTCAAAATTGCTTGGCAAAGCTACTTTAAGTATTTTTGCATACAGCCGAAAATATTTTGAAAGTATAAAATATTAAAGGTTAATGCAATGAAGTGAACAGTGATACAAAAGACAGCGCTAAATTTATTGCTGTCTTTGCAAGTGAATTTTTAATGTTGGTAAAAATGAACTTTGTTTATGTAAAAATTACTTTATATTATAAACATACATAAATAAATAGATGTGAGTGATTCTAATTTATAATCCCTTTTTCGTGTCCTTTGAAAGTAAACTTAAGAATTTTATGATAAAACGCATAAATTTGAGAACAAAAAAATTTTGCTTGATTTAAAATGCTAAGAATTTCATTACATAAATATTTGTTAAGTGTAAGACTGTCTGTCTAAAATGTGTTAAAAACAAAGACCGAAAACACTTTTATAATCTATGCATACAAAATTTCCAAAATGATTTTTCGCATTAAGAAACTAAAAGTTCTAATGATTGAGAAACAAAGAAATATATAAATCTATAAGCGTTTTTAAAGCTTATACAGAAAAAATAAATTTTGTAATTCATACACCAAAGTCTCTGAATCAGGTTTTTATTGAGGGGTTTAAAGGCAAAGAGGTACAAGTGTAAAAAAGAAAATTTTAAATAATTAAACTTTAAATATTTTTTGTTCCCATGCATATCAACAAAATATTTTTAGTTTTAAATACACACCGTCTTTTGAGGTCATCGTACAGGTCAAAATTTTTGTACAGTGATAAGTATTGGTATATAGTGTTGATTCTTGTATATAACTAAATTTTTATAGTTTTTCCACTTCTACCCCTTTGCTTTTCATCTCCTCAACTTGTTCAATTTAAGTCTTACAAAGAAACTTGTAAATTCAAAAGCAGAAATTTGTAATAATAATTTGTTTGAAAAGAAATTTTGACTTTTGCAGTTAATAAATTTTTTCAATTAAAAAAAAATGTTTTACAGAATTAAAAAAACAAATGAAACAAATATCATATTTTGATAAGGCTGCCAACATTGACGATATTAAAAATGAAATGAAATAATAAGTTAAGCAAACTTATTTATGAAACCAAATAAACACAATAATAAAAATTTTAAATCAGTTTCAAAAACATTTTTATTAAAAAAAAACATATCACAATTTTTTCTGTGTATATCTTGGATTCAATTTACGGGGAAGTTAGATTTCACGCTCTTCTGCACATGGTAATCTTGTAGGCCTTCTGCTTGCGTTATAAGGTGTTATCAGAACTTTTATGTAAAACTCGACGAGAAACATTTCTGTAAAGTATTTAAACGCTCTAAGTCTTCGCAGCAAGGGTATTTTTGTCCCTTTAAATAAGAGGAACGAATCTCAAATTCAGCTGCGATAGAGCAAGCTAAACTGTTGTACATAAATGTTCTTCGCCCTGCATAGAGGTTTCAATTGGAAAAAAATATAATAAATCTGTATCTTTGATACTTCCAATCCGATTACAAAACGATGTATCTAAAGCTGATTTTAGACTATTATACAAGCTGTTCGACCTCTGCACAACATGCCACCCTGATATAATGTGTTGTTATTGCTTTTTTAAAACTTTCCACAAACTCATTAGATCAGGGTTACATTTTCTACAGAAGTCGAACGGCTTGTGAGATAGTGTAAAACAGATATAAATAACGTAGAAAATTACCCAAGCCTTAAACATTTTGAATCTTCTCCACCCTGTTGAAACACACGGTGAGCTACAGGGTATCAAAATTGACTACCTTAGAAATGAAAAAATATCATCCGATTTCATTGAATTCATACTTATTGTAAAGCTCGTGAATAGATAATTATAACATTCTTTGTCATAAATATAACAGTTATCCAAAAAATTTAAGCTCGAAAACTCCATATATTATAGTCAACGGAGACTTATACTGTCACATACAAATAGATTCGTATTGACGTGCTCTTTCAGAATATATGGGGATCTTAAAAAAACGATCTCATCTCCACAACTAAGAGTTATTTTTCAACGAAAAAATTAAAAATCAGATGAAACTCTCAAAAAGAGAGTTTTATTTTGCCGCCACAAAATAAAACTCATTTTAGGAGTTTAACTTTTCCCGTCATAAAATTAATCTCATTTTATGGGTATTTTTATTTTTTCCATCTAAAATGAAACTCCTATCGTTTATTTTTTTTACAGCTTTTTTTTTTTGAGTCTATCTGATGTCAAGTGTGTAATAATTTATTTAATTAATCTAACGAACATAATTTTTTTTTTAATTTTCCATGAAAAAATTTTAGCATAGGTTGCTATCGATATCAATTTAAGTGAAAAGAATGTTCTTTCCACATTTACCTGTGTTGCAGGAATACACTATATCGTTTTTTCCAAATTTATATAAGTACGGATAATATTAATTTACATAAAACGAGTTTTATTTTGGCGTGAAAAATAAAACTCATCAAAAAGGATTTATTTTATGACGGCAAAATAAAACTCACTTTTTTAAGAGTTTCACCCGAACTTTTAATTTTACGTTGAAATATAACTGGCTTACGGCCCTTTTCACAATGTACGATTAAGAGTTAACGTGGACTTTAACGGAAACTTCGCCATACTAAACTTGCCGTTAAAGTCAACGTTAACTTTTAATCATACATTGTGAAAAGGGGCGTTAGATGGATTTTTTTTAACTCACAAAATAACTATTGTAAAATAATTTTTTGATACCGATAACTGTTATTTACGGTCTCTGCTTTGTTTCCGATATCGTAAATATCTCTGGTAATAGCATAGTCAAAATACTTTTTTTCTATGAATCCAAATTGATTATTAGGCTAAAGCGCGTAACGTTATATCCAGAAAGAATTGGCATGATTAATAATCCAAGGAACAAGGGAAAAATTAACATCAACTTAATTTTTCTATTTACAAGCTTTACAACAACTTAAATTCATTAAAATCGGACTATATTTGTAAAAGTTAAAAGGCCAAGGTCAAATTTAACACCCTGTAGCTCTTCTTATATTTCAACAGATTGGTCCAATTTTCGATATTCTCAAGGCTTAGTTCCTCCGTTTTCATTTTTATATACATCAATTTGCAGTCGGATCGCAAGTTTCAAAGATACAGATTTATTACCCTTTTTCCAATTAGAACCATTGTACTCTGCTTTACATAAAATTGCTCAGCACATCTTTACTTTAAACGTAAGCCTTACAAGATTTCCTATTCTGCGTAAGTATAATTGTATGCGAAAGGGGGAAACTTAACTCCCTGTAAAACGAATCCCTGATGTAAGCTTTCAAAACTCCGATACACGTGCTGAAGGCAATTTTCCCTTTGTTTAAGAAAGGAACAAAATGATCGATTCAGCGAAAAGTAAGAGACTTAAAATGTTTCGCAAATACGTCCCTCGTGATGTTCTTTATAAAAGTGCTGAACGCATCTTATAACTTGAAGGTAACGATTACAAGATTCCTTATGCTGATTCAGTACAACAATGCACTATGTGTCCAAATGCTAAAATTGTGACAAAAATTATATCCAAGCGTGCTAGCATTATAAAACTTGAGGTAGAAGCCCCTCCCGACCAGAAGTTTTCCCAATACTCATATTTGAGCCTGATTGGAAACTCATGTGGCACAAACACAAAAGGGTAATCCCATTTGTGATTTGATCGGGAACTTGTTGGTATAGTTCATCTACAAATTATTGACTTAACATAAGTTCTTCCCAAGTGGAAAAGTATTGGGAACTTGTTGGGAAAATCTAATGCTGAGTACACATTTGCCATTTCTTTTGTTGTCATTTTGTGGTGTCATATGGCCAACCACAGAAAAGTGTTGGAAATTGCAAACATCGCTACTAGTAGAGACTAGTAGAGACAGAAAATTATTGGAAATGGCAAACATTGTCACTAGTTGAGACTGTTGTGTTTGCTTGTGATGTCACGAAATGACATAATGTGTACTCAGCATAACAAAGATTATTAATCGTATATATTGGTCATCTTCAACAGAGGTGATTGTTACATACTATTGTCCCTTGGATAGCTTCAGCAATTTTAATTCAGTATTAGAGTTTTATATTTTCCCGATTTTAGGAAAATTTTGCAAGATTTTAATATTTCCCCACAGGAAACCATTCGGGTCCCAAATACGTCTCTGTGTTTTATCGGAATTGGGATTTCAGTCAGATGACAAATGTGTTTGCATGAAAACTTGCTCAAATCGGGAAAATATCAAACTCTAATATTGAATTAAAATTGCTGCAGCTATCCAAGGGACCAAAGCATGTAACATTTACCTCTGTTGAAGATGAGCAAAATATACGATTAAAAATCTGTGTTAGATTTCCCCAACATGTTCCCAATAGTTTCCCACTTGGGAAGAACTTTTCTTAAGTCACTAATTTGTAGATGGGCTATCCCAACAAGTTTCCGATCAAATCACAAATGGGATAACCCTTTTGGATGTGGCACATGCATTCCCAATCGGGCCCCAATATGAGTATTGGGAAAATTTCTAGTCGGGCACCTACGCTTTTAATTTTTTTAGGGACAATAAAATAAAAATCTCTAAGGACAATAAAATAGATCTCATGTATCATCGCTAAGTTTAAACCTTTTCTGTGCCCATTTAACCCATTTCGGTTTAAAGCTTATGCACAGATTTTTCTATTTTTTCGCCAATTGTTTTTTTTTTAATATCATCTACAATGTCATTTGAAATCTTACTTTCAGCATAGCTACATATACCTTTCATATCCCTCTCCTTGATCCATAAATCTAAAGTTTTGAAAATTTTAAGCTTCAACCTTTTTAGAAGAAAGGAAATTAATTTCTTAGATGCAAGAAGCTGCATACAATTTTAGTCCCACAAATAATGACATTTATATCATTCCTAGAAGAAATGCGAGCTCTATCTATACCACGGAAGCCAAAAAACTTTTTCGCAACTTCACCAAAATGATGAACTTATAAAAACATGAACATTGACACATAATGCAAACATTTATTTAAATATTTACATATATGTTTTAATAGCAAAAGCTAAACATTTGAATTTTTGCCGCTAAAGTTGAAATGGACACTTACTGCAATGGGGGGTGGTGAATTTTAAGTGCGCATAAAATTAATACGTATACATTTAAGACGCCAATACAGGTATATTCTCTTTTGTGCCCTCTAACAGAGTCCTTCGTTAGCCAATTTAAAAAATTTTGGATTTTTTGTAGTTTTTAAAAATTCAAATAATTTTAATAAATTAAAATTAATTGCAAACTTTATATAAAAAAGTACTTGCTTTAACAAAATGAAACGCTTAGTGAAGCATATTATATGAATTTCATATACACATTTTTCTTTTGTTTTCTTTCCAAGTTTTTAGTTCTTGCATTTTTTTCCTTTTGTAAATTGTTGCTACATTGTAATATGAGCACTAAGTACAAGTATTATTTTCATTCATACCAACTTGTCAACACCAAAACTACAACGAAAATGCTTGTGCTCGAAAAAAAGTTTATTGGCATTATGCCTTAGGAAAATAAAACATTTTCTAGAATAAAAAATACACAAATACCACGACCTAAAAATATGCTACACAGTTTAATTGTGTTAATAAATTAAGTAAAGTGCGACTTTGGCTCGCACACTAAGGGTTCCGTACTAATACACATATGTATATCCTTTTTTGTATTTGCCCCGTTTGTCATTTTGGCAGTGTTTTCGTTGTGCTTTCCTGTTTCATTTTAGTTTTTATTTTTTAAGTATTTTTCGTTATTTTTTTTGGTTTTTTTTTGTTTTGGCGCTTTTCGTGATTTTTTTTTATTTTTTTCTGACGATTTTTAGTTTTTTGCAATTTTTTTTGTTTTTGCCGATTTGTTTAGTTTTGGCGATTTTTTGGTTATGGCATTAATTTAACGTTTTCACATTCTGACAATATTTTTAGTTTTAGCGATTTATTTTAGTTGTGGCGCTTTTTTCATTTTTGGCGCTTTTTTCGTTTTTGAAGATTTTTTCGGTTTTTTGTGGTTTTTTAGTTTTAGCGAGTTTTTATTTTTTTGTTTTGACACTTTTTTCGTTTTTGCGTTTTGTTTTCGTTTTTGTGATTTTTTCATTTTTTTGCGATTTTTTCTTTTTTTGATGATTTATTTAGTTTTAGCGATTTTTCGCTTTAAAGACTTTTTCGATTTTTTAAGTTTTTTAGTTTTTTTTTTGCAATCTTTTTAATTTTGGTGATATATTGCGTTTTAGCGATTTTTTTAATTTTGGCGCTTTTTCCTTTAAGCGCTTTTTTCATTTTAGCGTTTTTTTTCGTTTTAAAATTTTTTTAATTTTGGATTTTTTTAGTTTTAGCGTGTTTTAAAATTTCAAGATTTTAGATCTTACGGTTTCCAAGATACAGCATATTGTCTCAATTACATATTCAAAATTACAATAACTAATAGAATACCCTTTAATTTTTATTGTTTTAAATATCGGTGTTAATTGGTGTAGTCTATTCTACAGACTACACCAATTAGCACTTACTTTGAAAATTTAAAGTGTCTATATATAAGTGTCTGTATATTACATTAGTATTTCAACATGTTGCGTTGCTCGCTTTAGAACACCCTTTAATGTTTAACTGTCATATATTTGTTGTTGTAGCGGCCGAAGTTTTACATATTCTGTGAAAATTTCAGGTCCGTAGCTCTTACGGTTCCGAAGATAGAGCAGATTGTCTAAATTACATAGTAAAATTACATTGACTGATAGAACACCCTTTAATTTTTATTGTTTTAAATATCGGTGCTAATTGGTGTAGTCTATTCTACAGACTACACCAATTAACACGAACTTTGAAAATTTAAAGTGTCTATTTTTCGTTGCTCGCCTTAGAACACCCTTTAATTTTTAGCTGTCATATATTTATTGTTGTAGGGTTCCTTTACACTTTTGGTGCATCGGAACCCTAAAAAAGAGACATATATACATATGTAGGAAATATAAGTAATTAAAGAAATTGATCTTGCAGAAGTGCACTTTAATTTCATTAAAAGTCATGATATATTTATTGCATTTGCATTTTCACACGACCATTTGCACCAAACGGAAAACTCCCGCATTGTATGTGTGATTTCTTTAAATATTTTTGCATTCTTTTCATAATTGTTTAAAAAGTTGTATATTTGATAAATATGTACTTGTTTAATTCGTGTATCATGTATTGAAATATATTTTTAGTGCATTAGGCGTAGAACTAGTTGTGTTATTCGAATAAAAATTTTGCGAATATTCGAAAAACTTTTTTCATTTTTGTTCGAACGAATAAAATATCTCGTTAAAATAAAAAATTATTCGAACAGTTATTGCTGAATATGCGAATATTCGAGCAACTTTTTTAAACTACTTTTTATAAAAATTATTTCACATTTCCGAATGTAAAATAGCATTTTAAATTAATTATTATTGTTAACAATAGAATGTGTTAATTAACCAAATTACTTTGCAAATTATTTTGGAAATTATTTTCAAAAAGTGTTCTAAGGCTTACAAATGTCATGGATCAATAACTTATCCACTCTTGTGACATTTTTGTAAATAACACAATATACAACTTCAAAGTTTCAGTAAAGATTCAAACATATCTGTCAAGAATAATATTGGCCCAATGATAAGATATATTCAATCGAAGAAATAATATGTAGGAAGGACTTTGCCTGAAGATGGAATGTCTGTTAACGCATTTAAAAAGTCGCAACTAATCTAAAGTGATGAGAACCTGTCACAATACAAGGCACGTGACTGGTTCCCAAGGACTACCAGCTGGTTCGAGCTCCGGAATATTATATGAAAGGGATCAATTGAGATAATTAAGTTTTCTAAAATTTTTGTTATAATTTTGTGATATGATTTCTTTCCACCGGCCAAGGCTTAGAAACATTTTGTACAATTCCCATTTTCATTAGTCATAGGACAAGTACGTTCAAGAAAATAGCTACAACATTTCCTTACCGCAGGTAGTGATAGAATATATTAAAAATCATGATTTTAAAGTGGTTATGCGAATGAAAATTTGTACTCGTTCTGCATTCGCATATTCGAATAAAAGTTTTAAATTAAATTAAAAATTATGAAATTTTATTCGAACGATTATAAAACCCGAATAACTGACAACACTACATGCATCAATAATTTTTATCTACGGCCACCTGGTGGCCAGAAAAATGTATATGAAGAAAACATTTTATTTGAACCGATTTGGAATAAGAACCTTTCCCACTATTTTAGGGAAGGAAACGCGTTGCAAAGTAAAAATTATAATTACATGCAAACAAAAAAAATTGAAAAAAAAATTTTTTTTGCTATTCACACAATTGTAAAATCAAATAAAGATGAGAATTTTAACGATCTTTTGTTTTTTAAAAACAGTAAATTTTGTATAATAACTAAAAACAAATTTTTAAAATTTATGCTGTGTTGTTTATGTTTGAAACGTAACTTTCATATTCAAGATAGCCACCATAATTGAAGGGGTGGTAGGCAAAAGAATACAAGTATCAAAACAAACAAAAAATAGTTTCGAAAATCCAAAAGTGCACGCCTCATAATCTAATTTAGACCGTGAAATTAAATAGGCTTCTATTTCAAATTAAACTGAAGCGTCAAAAGAAAAAAGGACTCGACTAGTTAATTCTTTCGGTCGTTATAGTGACCACATACAGGATCCATACATACAGACAAACGGACGTCCACAAGACAGAACTTTTTTAAACCGTTTTTTAATTAGTTTAAATAATAAAAATTACATTAAAAATGTCATGAGTGTTAAAAATGGTATTTTTTCTTAATATGTGTGTGTATATATTTTTTACAAGTGCAATATATGATAATAATAGAGCCATTTTAAGTTTGAAAAATCAGTAGTTTCGCGTGAAGTGAGAGTAGTACCCACCTCAACGCTTCGCTTATGAGGCGTGCAATAGTTGAATGCGGGTATCAACTGGGAATGGGCAAAATATCGATATATCGATATTTTCTCAAAATATATCGATATATATCGTGGATACTTTTAATTGCAATGCATCGATATGTCGATATTTATCACATAGAATATTACTAATAAAAGCTTTTGTCCAATTCATGGTATTTGTGTATTCGAAAAATTGACTTTTTTATTATAATTTTGTTGATGTACGGTTGATGAAATTATGGGTGAAACTGAAATAGTAATAGCCCATTCAGACTGCAGCCAAATAAAGTTTTTCTTGATTTCACCCGAAATCAACTTGAAATGAAGTAATTTACCATACATTTTTTCATATCCCAAATTAAGTTTTTTTTTTGTTAATTTCGGCGAAATTAACTTGAAATTACAATTTACATCCCTGTTTTTGTTTTAAAGTTCCTTTTTTGAAACAAAATATATTCAACTGTGTGTAGTAAAAAAATATAAGTTGACATTTGTTTTATTAAAAATTATTATTTAGTATATAAATCTATAAAAAGACTTTAAATTAATTAAAA
The DNA here is from genome assembly GCA_956483635.1 of Panzeria rudis. Classification (NCBI taxonomy): domain Eukaryota; kingdom Metazoa; phylum Arthropoda; class Insecta; order Diptera; family Tachinidae; genus Panzeria; species Panzeria rudis. The sequence continues at coordinate 111,166,438 of OY101450.1, read as the reverse complement.
AGAAAGTGTTGTGCCCAAATAAGTGTGAATTTCTTACGAATTGTTTCAAATATATGAAGAACCAAGTGCAAATTATCAACCGAAATCAAGTCAAATGCCAATTTGCAACAGTATGAACGTTTTTAATTTCGTAAGTAATTTCAGTTTGAAATTAAGAATTTTTGGTACAGTCTGAATGGGCTATAAGGTTATTGGAAATTAACTCCTTTTTGATTAATTATTTGTAACTAGGCACTTTTTGTGTTTTATTTTTAGACAAAATAGTTATAAGGTTATTATTTACTAATGATTTTCCTTTTTGCTACTAAATTATTTCATCACGTAGTCTTTACCAAAGCATTGCGTATGATAGTTCTATAGAAGTGGTGGCATATTGCTCATTCGCACCGTGTAATATTGACAACTCCATAGAGTATGCAATAGTTTATTTCGTTCGTGCATAGCAGCGTATGAGGGATGTACTATTTACAACAAATTAGCCTGACATATTATTCATACGCCACACATTAGTATCTTGCATATATTTGGCGGCAAAAAGTTGGAGTTATCATAAAGCGATAAGACTTGCCACATTTATTTAACTGGACAAGGCTTATAAAAATAAAAATATGGTTGATATCAGTGCTAGGACTTCTGTCCTTCCTGTAAATCCTTGAATGAAAAAATGTAATAACTTCTTAAATAAAAATTATATAAAAAAATCGCACATTAGTCTTCTTTAGGAAAGGGATAGTATAAAGAGGACAGATGGGTTAAGCGTAGGGTTGCCAGATGCAAATAGTACACTAGCTTGACATTTAATAAAAATCAGCTTGGTTTTCAAAAGAGATCTTAACACATTTAGGCCCAAATTTACAGTCATTAGTTAATTATTAGTAAACTAAAATGATAACTATTGTTTAACTAAAACTTCATATATACAGTGTATTGTTTAACTAAAATGTTTAATATGGGTAAAGAATGGTAACCATATCAAATATAAATAAACAAGCAAAAATAAAGAAATAAAGAATATTACACATCTTACGGCGGCAATTTAAAAAATGTTTAAGCACACAAAGCTAATGGAGCAAATGTTTTTTTTCGCTCCTAAAAGTATGATATATGAACGTAATAGTTTCCAAAACATGGTGCAATAAGTATGCAGGTTCAATAAATACAACAAAAAACTAGATAATGCTTGTCAAAAAAATACACGTGCTAGACGTTACTTATATAAAAAACTACCAGAACAAAATATAATCAGCTGACGTTATGCTGCCACCTGTATACTTATTGCACCATGTTCCAAAGCATCTAGCTAATTGTTAACCAATGGCGTTTGGCGGTTTAACTAATGGTAAGCAAAGAAGTGTGAATAAAATATCATTGGCTAAACTATTGTCATTAGCTAACTAATGACTGTGAATTTGGGCCTTAAATGTGTAAAACAGGCCAACAACAAAATATTTTTTGAGGCAGAAGAACGTTTTCTTTTAAGAAAACTAAAAGCTAACTCCTTCTTACGTGCTTCAAGGCATGCTTCTATGGCTGAAAGTGTCTTTAGTAAGAAAACAAGCTTATCAACAATCTGAATTATGGAAAATGATCCTAAACACAAGGCAAATAGTAACTCCCATGTCATGAAAACACTATGAAAATTGTATGGTATTATATCAACAAAAGAGACCAAGAACACATGGTTTCCAAGAAAAACATATTAGAATAATGAAAAAAATTGCAGATGCTTACTATCAAAAATTAGTCACATCTATTCCACAGGAAGACTGAACACAAAATACTAATTTAAGGAATTTTAAGTTGTAAGCAGTTTTGATACTTCTACACTGAGATATTTTTCATAAGACCTTAGAAGTTATTTATTTTTAGCTATGTATAACGATAGTTGAAACGCAAAAGGCCCTGACTAAAAACTATTTTAAATCGACTTTTTTATAAAATCAGATGTATTTCATCAAAATACATAGATCAGCACAAAAAAAATCAGAGTTCCCAGAACTAAAATAGTAATTTTATTAAGAAAATAGAACACCCAGAAGAGCTTTTTAACTACATTACTTTTCTGTTCCCCATTAAATTTTTAATTTAATTTTTCCTACAGCAGACATATCCCCTCACAATTTCTAGTGTATAGCTATTATGGTTCGCAAGATGCAGCCTAATGTCAAAATTACACTACTTCCTTCGGGACATCCTTTAAATATTAGAGTTTAATTAATTTTTGGTATTTGCTATTATGGCGGCCATAGTAAAACACACAATGTGAATATTTCATGTGCCAGCCTATTACGTTTTACAAGATAGAGCCCAATGTCTAAATTATACTACATGCTTTATGACACCCTTTAATTTTCAGCTTTCTTTTATTTTTAGTATTTGCTGTTAAGACGGCCATAGTAATGCAAATCGTGTAAAACTTCAATTGTCTAACTATTACGGTTCGCAATATAGGGCGGTGTAAAAGAAAATCTATTTTTATTATTAAAACATTACATTTAATACAATCTCAGTGAAAATAGGGCTTTTGGTTTCAGAAAAATATGAAGCAAAAGCCTTAACTAACATAACTCTTAATATTACAATTATATAAAAAATCATACAGATATTGACTCTTCATGGGACTTTTTATTAGAGAAATTTACATTGAAAATCTCAATAGCGGAGTTCAGTATTCGATGCGAATTCAAAATATCGTAGCTTTCTTATGAAATCCAACAACAAAGTACACAACATTTCATAAAAAAGCTACGATATTTTGCATTTGCATTTTCGCAAGACCATTGGCATCAAACACTGAACTCCGCTAATATTTTTAATTTAAACATGTTTATTGCTTCTCCTGTAAAATTTCCAAAATGATAGATAGTTTGCATTATTATTAACGATAAACATTATAAAATCAAAAATATCATTTCAGCCTGACAAATTATATTTGATCTTGTAACTTGACAGCACCTAAAATATCTAGAGAATCGAGCTCATTCAAGCCTGTCTGGCAAGCCTAGCAAAGTAGTCCATCCGCTATACAATATTATTGCAGATGTTATTGTATATATTATTGTCATTTTAACATATACTATGCAATAAATGGTACAATATTTTCAAAGAAAATATTGCCCAATTTTCCTGACAGTAAAAAAGTAAACATAACACTGAACAATGTTGCCACCACATTACACAGTTTTTTTGATTGCAAAATAAAAATCAGAAGTCTTTTGATTTTTCCCAATATATTGTGCCACCTTGTACAATACGAAAAGATGCACAATTATATCGCAAGTGGATGGGCCACTCAAGAGCGAAAGAAAGGAAGCTTAGTTAGTTTTTTACAAATCTGCTACTGCCAAATAGGATAATTGATTCTTTAAAAGGAGCCATTGAATATAATTTTTTACTTCGCTGACGAGTCTGATTCAAAACAGATGAAGGGGGGCGTACTGATGTAACTACAGCAGTAGATGTCAGTAATAATCGCTACCGATACTGTTCAGTTACCAGTGCTATCTACGCCTTCGTCACATAAACAGTCCAACAATAATTAACACAATAACAGTTCAGAAAAATTCATGGCGTTGATGACTTGATTGAAACTAAGCTCGAACCCAAGACCTTAGCCATTATTTTCTTTGCAGTCAACGCGCTAACTATTTCAGTCATCAGCACCATGAGAACAACCTTTAAGGTAAACAAATTTTGGATAAAAAAAAATTTAACTCTTGTTTATTTTTTCAATAAAACTCTAAAAATTTTTTGAATTTAATCAATTATATAAAGAAACGAAAAAAATGATTATTTTGTTTGCTGATTTTGTAGCTTATAATTTCTTGTAATGTTATAAATGTGAAAGTTTTTTTGGTTAAATATTTGCTACTCAATTAAAAAAAATGCTGAACGCACAGATAGTAGTGTCTTTTTTATATATTACAAAGAAATTTTAAATTAATGTTTAAACCTTTTTATTGTATTATCAATGTATGAAAGATAAAATTAAGTAGAGAAGCCTAGTTTGCTCTGATATATGTTGCAGCTACAGACCACTAAATAAAAAGAAAATTTTACATACAAAAAGACTACAACTTGACAAAAATTACTAATTCTACAGCTTATTTTTCAATTAAAAATTATAGAAAATTCGCATACTAAAATAAATATAAATGAAAGTTTTTAAAATAATAAGCTAACCTCCCATGTTCTTCTGATAATACTTTTGGTTTTACATATACTTTGCAGATGCACTATTTATTCACTTTTCTTTTAACAAAGTGTTCGAAAATTACCAGCCATGAAGTTAAAGTTTTAGCTAACCAGCCAACTAAAGTATTCATTGCAGGTATCTTTTTTTCAAAATTACTTACTTACTGTTATTTAACGCTTGTATATCTTTTTTGTTAAGCAGACATCATGTGGTCCTGTTTTACTATGAGGTTTCTGTTTTTCTTGTTGAAAACAAAAGTAACAATACAACAAACAATAAGTAAATATAATGTACAAGTTATGAAGCCAATTGTTGCCACCATTAAGTACAACATTTTACCTCCAACAAAGACAACAACTATACGTAAAGGCAACAAAATACAAAGTTTGAATCTTTAGTGTACAATAATAGTGGAAATAATAGAAATATTATGTTTGCTTTTAACAACTAACTATTGTTACATACATTTACTTTGTATTATGTCTTTATTTTTGTGCTGCATACTCCTACTAGACTTTAGACAGAAGTAAAAATGTTGTCGCTGTTAGATAGACAATTCACCATATAACACAGAGAACAAGACAATGGTGGTTAATAATAATGGTGATGATCATCAGTTCGACAACGAAGTTGACGCTGACACACAAATTGTTCATGTCCCTGTAGAAACAACTTTGCAGACATTATTTTTTTTGTGATAGCAACTTTTCAGATTGAGATAGATGTTTTGTTTGGTCTAATGAGATGGCATTGGGAGTGAATAAGTGTAAAACCAAAATGTCGTTGTTGTGTTAATGTTAATGTAAATGATAATGATGTTGCTGACAGTTGAAATTATATTGTTGTTTCTTTTTTATATCGTTTTTGTTTTGTATTTAGTGTAAAAGACTTTAGACAGTAAAATAATTATTTGAAAAGCTTGCTGGATTAGTACTACAAAACGAAAACAAAAAAATAAACCTACTCTAAGCACTAGTTAACAAAGTTTTAACTTTTTGCCATAACTTCAAATACGAGATATTTTTAAAGCTAATTTTATAACGCTGAACACCAATATGTTATTCATTTATTTTTCTAAAAACGCTTTTTCACGATATTCATTGAAAACGTGTTTTTCTGCAGTTGTTTTAGCTATTTGGGAGCTGGTTATCTGAACTCTACAACTTTTGTCCTGTTGCATAGATATCTAATTCTTCTTTTAGCCAATATGTAAACGATGTCTATCGGACAAAAATTCATTGAGTTACAGGCATTATGATTCGAAAAAATTTTAATTTTTTGACGTTTTTTTTTCCAAATTGACAATTTTAACTGCAAGTTTTTGTAAATAAAATTACAATTTTCTTTAGGGACTTTAAATTGAAAACAAAAACAAATTTGAGTTTTTTTATTGTTGTTTCAATATAAATTCCCTAACGAAAATTTTTATTTTATTTACAAAAACTGGCAGTAAGTCTCTTCATTAAAGCAAAAAAAAATTTTAATTTTTTACCCATATCATAAACAATTTTTCTTTCGCACGTAGTAAGCGTGCAAATGTTAATATCAGACAAAAAATTAATAAGTCACAACATATTATTTAGAAGGTTAGCGCGTTGACCACCAACCCTGAGGTCTAGAGTTTAAGACTAATTTCAGGAACGCTAACAACATCATGAAATTTATTGATATGCATTGGTGTGTTGATTGTTGATTATTGTTGGACTGTTAAAATGATGAAGTCATAGATAGCACTGACCACTTTGGCAGTACCGGCAGCGATTAATATTGACATATCATAATGCACATCACTGCACCCTCCATCGTCGGTATTGTAGTAGAATCACCGGCAAAGTAAAAAGAACTAACAAAATGGCTACATAGCTTAAGCTAATTAATGCCTCAACTTGACACCAGAGGCGTTGCACAGAGGATTGAAATTAGCGAAAAGTGAGGAATAATTTAAAAGCTGAACTTCATCCTTCATAGTTATGTTTGGTATTGGGTGAAAGTTAGGAATGCCAATCCCGACATACCCATCCCAAATCCCGAATCCCAGGATTTGTCAAAAAAAAAATCCAGGGGAGTCTTGAAATATTTAAATTACGCTTTAAAGTAAAATTCTTATACTAAAACCTAGTAATGAAAAAATACAATTGTAAGATTAATTTATGAATTTAAATGTATTGTGGTTGTCAAACGTTATTGTCCATTATCATTTCCCTGGTCGCTGGTAATAGGCAACCAGGCGACCACGTTCGTAGTGAAAGTGGGCTTGAACTGAATGGATACGCCGATTATGGTAACTGGAAAATTCGGCTATGTTCTCCCAGGCGTCATTAATAATGCTTGTGCTCTACTTCACCCTTAAGAAAAATTCGATTTTGGTATAATATCGTTAAATGGATACAATATCCCTCATTCTATGTATGTCAGGTATTTATATAATTTTCTTGGTAGAAGGCTGGCTTGAAATACCTATGTAGAATTAGTTATACAAAAAGCCTCTAGAGTTCTGCTGGATGCACCTATTTCGAGAGCTCGCCGGGTTGTAGAAGCTACTAAGCTATGCAAGATCAAGATGTTGGCATATCTTCTTGCTAGTGGTGTAATGAGGATATGTCTATCTTTTCATTGGAAATTGATACAACTCCAACCTGTGCCGTCATTATTTTAAATAAAAGTCCTAAGGGTTCACATAAAGCTATCTTTTCGGATAGTCCAGCATCTCTGTAATCTATCATTTTATGGAAATTATCATCCTATCTTGTGCTAGAGTACTTTGACTAACTACAAAGCTATCAATAGGTAACAAACCCTTGATTTGCTGGTCATAGTGGACTCAGAGCATTTTTATGGCGTCATTTGGTCAACCGATAACTCAGTAATTTTTTATAGCTGTGATTAAGAATATACATAACGAAAATATTGTACTCTATAAATTGATTGTTTTATAAAAAAATAAATATCACGAAATCCCGAAGATTCCCGAAATCTCGGAATCCTGAAAAAATTTCGGGATCCTGAATATCCCGGAGTCCCGGGATTAGAAATTCTGAAATCCCGAGTACCGGGACTTACAAAAACCTGTCCCGTTTGGCATGCCTAGTGAAAGTGAACTAAATTATACATTTATAATTGCTATAATTACTGCTTTGAGTAACTTACTGTATTAGCAGTGAGCGGTAAAAGTCAAATATTTCTTAAAACTTTTTCGCGCCGGGGTGAAGATTGAAAATTGAGATATTTCGAATGCTTATATTTTTCAATTAATTTTTCTAAAAATAAAAATATCAACCATCAACTTCAGGTATTTGACAACATAATTAAATAATTTTCGTTTAGATAAATATTTTTGAAATATATTTAATGTTTTTTTTTACCTGTTGAACAAATTTCTGGTCGAGATCAAGCAAATTATATGTATTGCCCTTATAATATGAGATTTCAGCTTATATATAAAAAAAATCTTGCGAATTTACTGAGACTTTCTACTAATTTAAATTATTGTGAAACAACTCCAGTTGCTAAATACATACATTAAGGTGACCCTTATTTTAAAAAATTAATTTTCTCCCAGTCTCACCCCTGATAAAAAAGTTATCCTCCCAAATTTTCAGATCAATCGGTTGGGGTGAGACCTGCCACCTGCCCGCTCAAATTTAGAAAAAACTATAAAATTTTGCCTTTTTGACTCAGAACTTCAAAAATATTATTTTTACAAAAACGTTTCTAAGAAGAAAGTGTTGATTATGGGGTTTCAGCATTTCATATTCTTACAATTTTTCTCTAAATCTAATATATAATATACAATATAAGTATAAAATGTTCAAGTATCAATATTTTATTTTATTGCTTCATTCGTCCTCCCAGCTCATGACAAATAAAAAGACAAATTTACAAGGTTTTGGAATGGAGCAACTGAAAAGAGTTTCTTATGTTACTTGAGGCGCTGAATCCGAATCCGAAATCGGTTTATTTTTTTTTTGTTCCAGTTTTGAGATATGCACTTTTTTAAAAAATGAAGCAGTTGCACATCAAATGCTAACATAACTGGAAAACGGCTTCCCCTCTTAAATTAAAGCAGAAGACCAATCAGTTCACTAGTTTCAGAGATATCTTGGAGCTTGTGCCAAAAACAAAATTTTGTTTAAGCAGATTTTGCAGACCCATAAGAATTTAATCTTTAAAAGAAACAGTATGTACTTTACAACTTGAAAAAGATAAAGTAGAGGATGAAATTTGGTAACAAATCAATGAAAATAAATCATAAACTAATCTTAGTGATGATTGATGGCAAAGTGTGTAATGCTATTACCGATACAACATTCACACAAAATTGTTACGTTTGTGGTACTACGAGCAAAGATTTCAACTCTATTGATTAAATAATTACCAGAAGTGTAAATAAAGATATATTTTAGTTCGGTTTATCTACTCTCATGGCTGGATTAGGTTTTTTGAGTGTCATCTGAAAGAGCACAGGTTCGTATCTCAGCTGGGTAAAATAATGAATAAAACACAACCGAATCCGCAGCAAAAATATCCGTCTACCGGAAGCAGGTTTGTAAGGGAGAGATTTCGGTACTCTCCATTACAAACATGCTTCGGTATTAGATAATGTTTGTATGGGATGTTCCACTTGGTAGGTCTAGAACTATGACCTTCTTTCTGTGCATCTTAGATCCTTTAACCTCATGTCTTTTTTATATGTTTATAATTAAAAAAAATGTTCCTCTTAATATCACAATATCACCTACACTTGGATACATTTTTTATATGAAATTAGCTTATGTTGTTTTTATATCTATTTATGTATTAAGTGGTACAAATACAATTGAAAACTATATTACACTGCAATTTACTTTTATTAAATACTTATTGCTCGCGTATTGAATCAGGAATCGATCCCGCGATCTCATGGTAGGCTAGAACACTAAACAAATACCACTAAGCTACCGAGGCACATTTAACGTAAGCGAGAGAGGATGTACTATAAAAAAGGATGAGTTGCAAAAAAAAAACTTCGGGCTTAAAAAACATGAAAAAACATAAATAGCCAACCACCTTCCATGTGTGTGCTTTAAATTTCTTCATTTCCTTACGTTATTGCAACATCGTAAGGCAGAGGAGATGCACTGTGCGTTTTTGCGCATCTCCGAAGCCCTTCTATTTAATCTTACTGCATCCTTGTACCAAATTTATATTTGCTTGGTCGATTCGTATTTACTTTGCAAGTATTTTGTTAATAAATCTTTTCACTTTTTGTTTTATGTTTTATATTTTGAACTGAATGTTTTATTGTTTGTGTCAGTTTTAATTGTTTGTTCAACACAATAAATTTTTAATAAAATTTATAAAAAATTTTTAATGTTCAAAAGTTTTTTAAAATTGAATTAATTTATCAATTTAATTGATTTTCTCTAGTCTCATGCTCGGGCGCCTGTCCCTTGCTGGGACAATGCTAATACATTTAAAAGTGGTACTCCTTATTTTATGGACTTCTCAAACAAAAATAAGTAGTTATCGTGTCAAATTGTAAGTAGTTATGACTTAAATCCTCAATTTTAACATTATTTTAATTGCACTTGTTTGTTTTTCAATATTTTAATTTCATCTGCAAGAAAAAATGTAGTTTATTTGTTGCTTTACTAATTATTGCATGTACATCATGCCACTTCAACTGCAATTCATTATATTGAATTTTTACGCAGCAATATCAGCATCATTGTTTTGGATTGTTGGCAGAATTTATCATATTTTCTATGCATGCTTATTAACGTAAGTGCATTAAGTATATTCTTGTAGTGTTGCTGTCATTAGTATTGTTCTATAATAAAATTCCATCATTGTTGCAACAAAAATTAATGTTAATTTAAAATAGTGTTAGTAACTGCAGATAAGAAAGACGCAGCTGGCGCATGCCCTTAGCAGTGTACTTGTAAGTATGTTTCTTAATAAATTTAATAACAAAGTTAACACTTTGTTGCCTCAAGATTTTCAAGTAAATTAGTACACAACTGAATATTTTTTTTGTTAGTTTCCAACATTTATATGCAACATTGTTACTGTTGTTCATACAATATGTGTTTGCAGTATTTGCGTATGTATAGTTTATGTTTGTTTATGTTAAGTTTTTAACAATGATGAGCTTATAACTATAGTTGTAACGGTAGTGAAGATGAGTTTAAGAGATTTTAATATAAATTGTTTATAATTATTATATGAGTGTTTGTAGTTTTTATGCTTTAGTATAAAATGTTTAGGAAGTATTAAAATAATAATATATAAAATTAAGGGTAATATAAATTTCACAGTGGGAGACTTTGGAAAAAAACTGAAAATAATACTGCATTTTCTAAACGCCCAGTTTAGAAAATGCAGTATTATTTGAGGTATTTTCTTAGGTTAGGTTTGGAGTTAAGATGGTATATTTACAAAGGGGGCGCAGCCACAAGACCCCAAAATGGGTCACCTCGGGCTTCAGAAAATTTTAAACCTATGCCAAGCTGATGTTTTTGATCTAATAAAAAAGAGTTTTCCCACGTAGATTCTTCTATCTGAAAGCTAAAAAAAATCTACGACATTTATAGGTTTCCGCTTACACTTTAGCAGATATTCGTCTAAAAAAATTAAAATTTTATCTTTTTATCCACCTTAGTCAACGGTTTCTGTCCCGCTCTCTCTGAGCAAAGGGTAGCTTCACTCGACAGTCTACTACTTCAGGGTCTAGCAGCTTCAACTGCGACATTAGACGGATAAATTCGTTCATCCGATCGTCGGGTTCGTTCAATACTGAAGCGAATGGCGAATTAAGGAATAGGTTTTACCTACCTTTACGTCCCCGCTTCAGGTAACACAACGAGACCTATAAGGACCCAAGTGGGATGTTTTTAACCTTTAAAGTGGCAACCTGTGCAACCTAGCCTAACCAATTCAAATCATTTCCGAACTGCAAAAATTTCTTTTTGTTGATAACTAACAAAATTGTGTTCAACAATAACTTCTCAGTCAAAAGAGTTACGCAATTTAACTTAAAATTCAAAAAAAACAAACTTTTATCTTTTTTTGCAGAAAAAAGTGCGTTAATTATTTCGTATTGCTATAATACTTACCCCATATTTATAGATATTTGAAAGATAATACATACTATTTGATAGATCACTGCAAAAAAAATTTTTTTTTTCAAAATTTTCGTTGTTAAATTAGCAAGAGCGTTTCAAAATAAGCCTATTTTTAGTGCAAATATTAGTCTTAAAGCGCGTTTTCTCAAATCGCAAGGGTGTAATCAAAAAGGTTATTAACTTATTTTCAGGATTAATGTGCCCTCAAATATTTCCCAAAAATACTGAAAATACCATTTTTGGGACTTTATTTAATTGTTTAGGGAATTTCTAAGTTCCCAGAGGCAAATCTTATTATTTTTCCTCTTTGGTATTTAGTAGGACATTCATTCGGTTAACCGTTAACAGTTAACCGCTTAATTACTACCCGATTAACTGACCGGTTAAATTGGCTATTTTCGATTAATGGGTAAGCCGATTAATTTCAGTCTGATTAATCGACAATCGATTAATCGAAAAATTTTTATAACGTATTTTTTGTGTGTTTAATTATTTGTTTCGTCTCATATACAAAATTTATGTGTGTAGAAATTATTTTTCATACAAACAAATAAGTGTGTTCAGTGATTTCAAATTAAGTAAAACATTAAAATTTTGGACGTGGCTATAAAAGAGTATAGTAAGGACTCTGCTACTCTAATTGAACTTGAGGGAATTATGTGTTAAGGTTTTGTTTAATAGTTTCATAAAATCCAATAATACTGTTGCCAACGATTTAATTAAAAATCTAAAGATTAGATTTAATGAGAGACGAGTTCAATTATTTATATAATATTTTTTAATTTTTTTGCAGAATGTTCGTCGCTGAGCTCTGCCAGTATGGGTCAGATGATGAGCTTACAACAAGAGAAACTATCGATAGTAATACAAGAAATGTTTTAACAGAATTAACCGAAACAATTAAAAGTGTTAAGAATTTGGAAAAAAAAATTAAAACAGGACTCTAATGGCATAATGGCAAATTTTATAAGTATAGAGAAATCCAGGAAAAGGACTGGATTGCTTTCGATTTCTTCAACATCTACGATAAATTAAAGGATTTTTCCAAGTCAAGTTTTATCAAAACTAAGGAAGAGAATCTCTTAAATCGTAAGCATTTAAGGAAAATTATTTTTCTGAAAGATTGTTTTAGAAGATCTCCTTAAACTATTAAAATAACTGATATAATGATCTCACAAACTTGTTAATTTTTCAATGAATACATATTTATGATTTTTTTTTGCTTGATTTAGTTCAAGAATTGTTATGTTTATGTTATTGTTTTTTACTAATAAATTCAAAATAATAGAAAATTTATGCATTTTTATTTGTTAAAATTACTTGATTTATGAAATAAATTTATTAAGCGGTTAACCGGTTAATACCGAAATTAACCGATTATTAACCGATTAAGCCAACACCTTGATTAATTAATCGAGCGATTAACCGACTAAAGCAGAAAACCGATTAAATGAATAAGCCAGTATTTAGTATTTACATAAATTTCTATATAAATGTAAAATTTTATTAGAAAATATCAATAATTAAAGATTTTACAGCATTAAAAAAAACTTATACTTGTTGTTCAAGTATTATGTGCACTTAAAACAAATATTAAGTAGACGCATGATTGATGGTCAGGCCAAGTAAAGTTATTTCAGTGCCAGATTTCACTTATAAATTTATTAATGTTACACATTTAAGGAGCCATTCACATATTACATAATGCTATTTTCGAAATTTTATAGCCCCCTTTCGCCGCTCTGGTGTAAATACCCTTTTTGATTTTTGCTTTGCGATTTGAGAAAATGCGCCTTAAAATTAATATTTGCAATAAAAATTGGTTTATTTTGACACGCTCTGGCTAATTCAATGATCTGCTTTATAGTATTATCATTCAAATAGATATAAAAATGGGATAAGTATATTCCAAAAAAATTTTATAATTACGAAATGATTAGTGCACTCTTTCTGCAAAAACGGGGAAAATCAACTTTTTTCAAAATTTTAATATAAGCTTCGTACAACTTTTGAGCGAGTTGCTATTTTTGAAAAAAGTTTTTGGAAATCGAAGAAGATTTGACTTCCTTGTTAGTAAAACTATGGAACAAGTTGGGTAAAAAAGTTAAATTTTTATTTTTTTAGTCGAATATCTCCTAAACTGAAAGCGAAAACCCATAAATATAGTAGACTTTTTTTACCTCTTCGATAGAAGAATCTATGTGCAAAAACTCTTTTTATCAGATCAAAAACATCAGCTTGGCATAGGTTTACATTTTTCACAAGCACGAGGTGCTCACTTTGAGGTCTTACGGATTCGACACATTTTAATATATAAATTCTGAACTCGAAACTTAAGCTCAGCAGCACCTCTTTAAGTGGTCAATGAAATTTTATTAGCATTGGGTTGCCCATTTAGAAACTGCAGATTTATTTCCATTTTTTTTTAAATCCCCCAGCTGTGCATTTAAATAAGATTGAACTTTTTATTTTAATATTTTGAAAGTATAAAAAAGACACTAAATATCGTATTTTTTTTAATATCTATGGCCAACGCTCTCTTGCCAGATAAGGAACTAATTTTACTACCAAAGATTAACATATATATTTTTGCGTCGCTTTTTTAACAACTGAAGCGTAAATGAATTTCTAACTGGTTAAAAATATTTCGGCCAAAGTAAGGTGTTAGCTCTAGATTTTTCTAAGGGGTTTGTTATAATGTGGCATGGAACACTTCTATAAACGTTTTTGATTTTGCTTTTGATGCCGCTAATGACAATGATATAGACCAGGATTGCCCAAGCCCTATGCGCTTGGTACTCATTTGTTTTTGTAAAAGCACTTAGCTATATGCTGTGTGTTTTAATACACACATACAGCACTCAGCACTAGCAATACGAAATACACAAACAACTTTGTGTTATTAGTTTTTTTGTCGTTCTTTACTGTATACACGCAAGTGCAAAGCAACAACAAATAAATATGTATATGAAATATTTTTTATTATTTTTTCTTTGTATGTTTGGTTTTTACAACAAAAAATATTGAATAAAAATTAGTTTTTCTTTATATGTATTAGTGTTTGCTCTTCCATAAGGAACTTTTGGGCACCCCTGCTATAGACTAATGATGGGAAAGAATCAATAGTAACCACAGTCGACATACATCGTTAGTCTATAAAAAAAAATGAGGAAAGAGTAGATGCAACAAAAAGATTTTATTTCATTAAAAAAATAATATATAATAGTACAAAATAAACAGTAAGAAATTATAAATGAAAATATTCATATTGAAATAAATTAACAAAAAATAATAGAATAATTATTGTGAGAATACAACCATATCGACTTTATTTAAATCAAGGTGACTACCATCACGAAATATTTCATGGGAAGAAGGCAATGAAGTGGCAAGAATTGTGAGATATTCTAGTTTCACTACTTTCACAAAGTATTTAACCCAAATACGTCTGATACTATAGTTGAGCTGCCACCAGTCCTCGCTATACCAGACGTTACTTTGAGGTTCAATATTCGTGAGATTGAACACTGTATTGCCGGCTTAAATTCAAAAAAAGCTCCAGGCGCTAATAAAAAAGCAATAAAATGCTCTTAGAGCTACCCTATACTGCAAAACGGATAATTCTATCTATTTTCAACAGTATTTTGCACCTCGAATACTATCCCGCAGAATGAAAGGTTTCGCTGATTACCATGATACCTAAGCCAGGCAAAGATCATACGAAGGTGGAATCCTATAAGCCTATAAGCCTTTTGTCTAACATGTCAAAACTATTTGAAAAGCTACTTATGAATAAGCTAACACCCATACTGAATCGTACTGGATGCATTCCAGACCACCAATTTAGTTTTAGGAGACAACATAGCACGATTTAACAAACACATAGACTCGTGAACGTGGTTAGAAAAACCTTTGAAGAAAAGAAATATTTCTGCGCTCTTCATCGATGTTTCTCAGGCATTTGGTAAAGTATGGCACGAAGGTTTCATACAGAAACTAAAGCAAAACCTACCCGAAAACATCCTTAAGCTTTTAGAAAGCTACTTAACTGAGCGAAAATTTGTTGTTAAAGAAGGTAATTTTATAAGCCTTCCGGAACCGATTGAAGTCGGAGTTCCTCATGGCAACATCTTCGGTCCTGTATTATATCTGATATATGCCTCTGACTTGCCGGTAAGCAGTAACATACACATATCAACATTCGCTGATGATACAGCTTTTCGAAGTGTTCACAAAAGCCATCAAGAAGATTCCCGCAAACTGTAAGAGTATATACCTCAGTTGGAAAAATGACTAAAACAATGACGGATAAAAATTAACGAACCATAATGTCTACAGTGTAGACTCTATACATTACTTTTACTGTGTGCTGAGAAACCTGCCCACTTATACATATCAATCATCAAACTATACCTCAACACACTGAAGTAAAATATCTCGGTGTTCATCTTGATCGTCGTCTAAGATGGAAGTCCCACATAAATGCCAAGGTGACCCAAATGAAATTAAAAGCAGCTCAAATGAATTGGGTCATTAGAAGGAACTCTACTCTAAGCCTAAATAGTAAACTTCTTCTATACAACATCATTCTAAAACCAATATGGTCACACGGTATCCAGTAATGGGGGACTGCCTTGGCACCAAATGTATTGAAAATTTACAGGCGACAAATAAAATACTCCGTACGATTACAGCAGCCCCATGGTATTCCAGAAATAAGCGAATTCATAAAGATCAAGATGTGCCGCTGGTTAAGACAGTGTTTTCTAAGCACGTGACAAGATACATAAAAAAAACTTGAGTTGCACCTAAATCCCCTAGCCCGAAACATCATTAACTTTAGAGGCCACACTGGGCTGAGAAGGAGGGACACTCTTGCTCACAGCCGAGCACGAGAGATGTAGACAACTAAAGAACCAACCGCTCAAACAAATATTTTTGTCTGGCATTGGCTGGAACTAAAAATTAAAATTTTAGAGTTAAGATTTGATTACTTATTGTTAATTCAATTTTATTGAAGATACAATAAATAAATATAACCGAAAAAAAAACGATTCATACGGCTTTAAATTGACTGTTAATCTCAACACTCAACTGCTGGCTCACCATCTATATCAGCAAAATCTTCCTCAGGCTCGCCTGAGTTCGGCTGAGTTTGTAAGCAGGAATTTCATAAGTTAAATGTTTCTGTGCATTATTGGCATTTCCCGCTTGTTTTTTAAATTGCGGATCGACAAGAGTAGTCACCATTCCAGTTGCTCTCACAATTTTTTAACCCTTTGTTTTTTTTCATAGCTATCGATAGTTTACTTTGCTATCAAAACATTCGATATTTCTAAGCTATCGACAGGATCGCTATCCATCGACAGGAGCACTATCCATAAAACTACATCACTACACAGAAGTGCTAGCTCTTCATATTCCTGTTCATATTCATGTTCTCATATTAATTTTTCACTGTCTTTAAAAGTATAATACTGAACTATTTGCAAAAAAAGTGTAATTCTTAAAAAAAAAATACAAAATTCTATAATAATTCACTCATGTTAATTTAAATTTCAATGCTTTATGAAACAAAAACAACTTCCTACAAATCTTGATATTAACGATATTGAAAATGTGTAAAAAAAATTATATGACAACAAATGATACAGCAAACCTCATGACAAGATATTAAACTATAAACACATGTCATGAACACGTCTAGATATTGAGTTCACCCAAATCAAAAAACATATAGCACAGAACATCACTTATGCTCACGCTTTTTTTCAAGATATAAAAACCAAAAAGTCAATATGTCAAAGTAAACATCAATTTAATCGCTTGATGATAAATGAAGAATATAAAACTTATAAACAACAAACAAATAAGAGCGCTATATTCGGCTGTGCAAATCTTACAAATATTTGCTTAAACAAATACTTACTTATAGCTAATAATTTTTTCATAACCAATATGAATCAAACATGATTTCTTTTTTACAAAAAATGTTCATGCTGGCTAAGAAGCACAATTTTTCCTAAAAGTCATCATACCATATTGTAGCGTGCACTATAAATAAAAACTAAAAGAAAAATTAACTTCAAAAACAAAAAAATAGAGGGTGCAACGAACTCATTTAACAGGTTAAAATTAACTATTTCTTGACATTTTCGTCAACAATAACAATGACAGCAGCATCATTTAGTACGATAAACAGAAAAAATAAGAAAGTTATAAAAGTTTTGGAGAATACAAAAACTTTTTTGTTTTCATCTTAAAGATAAACATCGCTAAATCATGAAAATAAAAAAGGAATATTCAGCACTAGTGCTAAAAGTTTGACAGTGGGTGGTCACTAGTCAAAAAGTGAGTATGCTACATTATCCTACAAAACACCCATAATAATAATAATAATGTTATACGCATATTTGTAAGTGTAAGTAAGAGTCTGTGAGCCTTTTGCATATATGTACATGCAAACATATATTTATTTCTTCAAGTATGTGTAAAACAACTACTTATGCCCCACTATAGTTGAGCATTTCCGACACACGATATTTGTACTCATAAAGGTTTGACAAGTTAAATTGTTATTTTATACACTATTCTTTGCTAAGATATTCTTTGCTTAGATAAGAAGACAAACAACTTTTACTTATTCATATTCTTAAGAAGAAAAACTAAGAAATCATTTGCAAAGTTGGTAAGAGAAAATGAATATGTTTATGTGTTAAGAGCACACTTTTTCCACTTTAAATGAAAGTTCTTTCAATTTACCAGCATACTATTTTATTTACAAAATAATTTTCTTATTGAAGTCTTATACTAAAAGAGGGATGCTATCCTTAGACCGATGAAAATAAACTTCGATTCATTTCATTTATTTATATTTTATTTTTTTTATATATTATATATTTAATAATAACACTAGCCAACAAGGTTTTTGACTGGAGCAACCAAATACATTTCCCAGTGTAATTTGGTGCGCTGAATTCGAATCTGTAAATGGTTTTTCTCTATCACGTCAGGTTTTCGAGATATAAAAAAAAGCTTTTATTAGATTTTTCCATAAAAAGTTATTAGTTTATTTAAAAATCAATGAGTTTTCAAAAGTGAATGGCGTTATATGATTGTCGTTTGTATTTCGTTGGTTCGGTTTCACGTATTAGAGTCCAACAATAGTCTCCCAGCATACTTTTATCCCAAAATCCTTGATAGTTTCTTTCAATTTTCATTAAATCTTGATGGGCGCGTTCCCCTTGTTCGTCGCTAACAGCACCTAGGTTTTGTGGGAAAAAATCTAAATGCGAATGGAGAAAATGTATTTTGAGTGACATTCGTGCACCCAATTCATGATAACTTTTCAATAATTTGTCCAAGTTTCCGACAGCAAAACCAAAATAATGGAGATATGCATATTTTAGTGATTCTGATATTGCATATCCTTTTTTTCCAATCAGATATTCACCACACACAAAGCAAAAATAGCTCGGATTAGTAACACACGATCTCACTGACATGCTTATACTCTACCTTTATACAAATTTATAATGAATGTAGGCTTTTGTCAAATTAATAACTGTGAAATTGTAGCGTCAGTATTAACTATTTTACAGTATTGCCAGCATGCGATAAAAAACGAACTGGACGTGATAGCCCAACTTTGTTGCCAGATTCGAATTCAGCGCAGCCAGATTAGCTAAAAAACATACTTCGTTTCCCCAGTCAAAATTTTTTGCCTAATTTGTTGGCCAGTGTAATTTAAATAACATTAAGCATTCATACAAATCTTAACACTAAAATTTTTAATTGTGAGTCTAGCCAATAGTAAACCAAAAATTGTTTTCCCTGCCGTTTCTTCTGCGGTTGTATTTCACGTATCTCCCATTCGGCTTACAGCAAGAGTGCCGCACCTTCTCATCCCAGTGTGGCTCCTATAAATTAGAATATTGCAGTCTATTGGGTTTGGGTCTAGCTCATGCTTCTTGATCTATATTTTGGCATGTCTTTGCCATCGGGTAAACTAAATCTTTGTGAATGCGCGAATTTCTAACATACCAGGGGAACGGTTGCAATCGTACAAATGATTTTATTTGGTTTGCTTTGAATTTTCTCTACACAGAAGAAAATTGCTGAATTTGCTGTGATTTTGCGAATTTAAATTTACTGTGATAAGGATTTTTCTATAAATTAGCTTTAAGCTGTTTAAACAATATTTTTTTATATACTCAATGGTTTCGGAATTATTTAGACCGCAATGATGAAATATATATTTTTTAATCTAAAATAGAATAATTTTTATGTGTTAAAAATTTATAAAAAATTTAAATTCGCAAAATGTTACCATTTTTATTCACTGACCGTATAGCTATATATATCGCATATAAAATAAGCTTTATTTCACGAAAGTCGATAGATAGATATTGATTTTATTCACAATGAAGTGAAGTTACCTGATTTGTGCAAAAAAATTAAGTTTTGGAGACGTTCGTCCACCGATTTTGTCATAACTTGGAAAAAGGTTCTCCAGTTTCCTACAAAAAACACAAAAAATTGGACTAACCTTTACCTTTAACACTATTTTTTATATACTCAATGGTTTTCGAAATAGTCAGACTGCAATGATGAAAAATATGTTTTTTTTTCCTTTAGTGCAATTTGTAATAAAACTTTTTGTGTAAAACAGTTTAAAAACACAAAGATTTTGATTCTAAGACTACTACAAAGAGGGTTCTTTCCCGCTCACATTTTTGTTACTCTCCAAATCAGCATCATAGAATTTCTTTTTTATTAGTTTTTATGAAGTAAATAGAAAGTGAAAGGCCAAACATATTATTTTTTCATCTTCATCTCTTTGTACAGCGTTATTTGTCTATATTTTTTTCCTTACCACATAAACTATTAAAAAACTTTTAGCATTTTTTCAACCATAATGAAAAAGTGCCGAGCTACTGAAACATCACCAAGAATCACATATACATACATACATATGTATATACTGTATCTCCCCAGCAAACATTTTTTTCCGGTTTCAGACGAAGTCGACCAGAGCGTCTGCACAAGATTCCGAAGTCGGTACGAAAACGTAAGGAAGATCATATGAGTGGTTAACAAGAAAGCGCACCTCTTTTTTAGAGGACATTCTAAAATCTTTGCCGAAATGTTCAAGGGAATTGTGTACGAATTCTGAAGAATTTTCCAGGGAAATTCTAAAGGAATTTTCCACGGAAATTCTAAAGGAATTTTACAGGGTAATTCTACAGGAACTTTCCACGGAAATTCTAAAGAAATTTTCCACGGAAATTCTAAAGGAATTTTACAGGGTAATTCTACAGGAATTCTCCAGGGAAATTCTAAAGGAATTTTCGACATATCTGCACAATTTCGGAAAACTCTCAAGAGATAAATAAGAACTATTATGACAATGTGCAGAAGTGACTGCTAACAGTTTAAGGTCATAGGTTAGAAAATGTGCAGACTATTCTGTTAAATATGTCTTAAAGAGAATTAAATTTTATTCAGATAGTGTGCAGTTTAGTCTGATATATATATCATAATATATCGGGAAATATATAAAAACGTTGTACCAGAAAAATGCTGGCTATTGTGGCAAATATCTAAGATAATTTTAGACAAATCGGATGATTGTCTAGTAAAGTCTCAGACGTCAAACATATCGACAAAAACTGTTTCCTGGGACAATATTAAATATGTACATGTGTATATATATATTGACATAAGGTCACTCGAGCGTATGTTTAACAAGTCTATTAAGTTTATATCTTATCTTATGATGACAGATACTTTCATTGCTTTGCTCTATTAGCTTTTAATGCGTATATGAAAGTCAAGAAACAACAACTGCACAAATAATACCCTCATAAAGTTTTTTTTTCATTTTTTCCAAGTAGGCGTTTCTCGATCATAAATTTTTTTTTCATTTACTCTAGCAAAGTTTTTTTCGCTACTTCCTCAACCGGCGCTCAAATGTCGCATTTTATGCCACCGTAAGTTTAATCATCAACCAGGAGAGCTATACTACGGGTAAAAGTAAAACTGAAGTTTTAAGTTGCTTTATTTTATCAAGATTTTTTATCTGTTGGCAACAATTTTGTTCTCATCTTATTTCAGTTACTCATGACTCATTCATTCAAAGTTTTACTTCCCACCCACAGTACTGGCAAACAACACATGTCAATCATTTGTTTTGTTTGTTGGTAACATCTTATGCCTGATGCTTTTTTAAGCGCTTTCTATTGATTTTACTTAAGATATGAATCTGGTATATGCACGTACTTTAAGTATCTTGTTTTATAGACAAGTAGTGCTCGTATACGCTACTTGTTTGAGCGGTAGGAAAAACTTCAAATTCATTTCCGTTTCCTTTTGTATTAAACGAAATTGATTTCAATGTTTTAATGTCAAGATGCATACATGTGTTATTGGCTTCTTGTTGTTTGACTTAAGAGCAAACAATACGATGGTTAATGCAGATTTAAACAGCAGACACTGTTAATCAAAATGATATATCTTTGGCGTCTAAATAGATTTATAAATGTCAAACATAATACTTAGCACTCGATTGTTTATTTATCAGTATATTTATTTAAGATACGTTTTGATTGAATTTTTTTTAGCAGAACTTGCTTCTACAAATTTCGGATAATAATAAGGTTTTCTACTTCATGATAAGCATATATAAAATTTGAAAGAGGCAAGTAAGTAGCTTCAAAAATAACACTATTCAACAAGAAAAATACAACAAAAAAAATATTTAATTCGATGAATAAAGTTGATTTTGTTTTAATTATCTAAAACTTGGGATTTTTGAAGAGGCTGCTCCACTGATTTGATCATAACTTTCAATCCAATTTTATTACAAAAACACTAAAGAACTTGAAATAAAATTGCCTTTAAGCCGTTTCAATACTAGTTTTTTATACACTCTACGGTTTCGGAATTATGCAGACTGCTGCAGGAAAAATATTTTTTTTTGTAAATTTTTTTTTATATATTAATAATCGGAACTGGCATAAACTTAAAATTTTTGTTGACTAGTCACAAAGCCACATATTCTACAAATATAATTCTTGCAAAAAAACCCACTGCAAAATAGGCGTGGTACTGCCCATAATTTTTATCATAATGATGTACTTTCACGAGAACTAATTGTGTGCGAAGTTTCATAGGAATCGGTTGAGTAGAAGTAGATGAAAAGGCGTGTGTATTTACGTTGTATGGGCGTGACCCCGCATACCTTTTAGCGGGACCAATCTGGAAGTACATTATTTTATATAGAGAAAAAGAAATACGAAATCGGTTTATAAATGGCGGAGTGTCGAGAGAACATCCTTAAAAAAATACATGACGAATTGATAATCTTCTCCTTTTTTTGAAGTCGATTAAAAATAAATTTTTATTTTATTTAAATCGATGGATAAATGTTGATTATTTTGCGAATATTTACACTGTACAACAATTTAACTTTTTTGTTAATTACCTACTGAGTCTGGTAAATAACACCAAAAAAACTATACACGTATGTCGGGATTTTAAAAGTTTATATAATGGACTCATTTTAGTGGGATTGAAATTGCTCCCCTTATGTTATACTGTCTCGGCATAGGATATCTTGAAGGCCTTATGTTTAAGGATAAACATTTTTGTAAAACATTTTTACCCTTTAACTGCTCTCGGTATGTGTCTTTTTATTCCTTTCTTAAATAAGGGGTAAAACTCCCCTTCAGCGGCAATATAGCGGGCAAAAGCGATCTGCAAAAATTTTTCTCGTAGTCTGTAACGTAAAATATCTCAATATATGCTATACCTTAAACGTAAGGCTTACAAAATATCCTACGCCGAGTCGGCAAAACTATGTGCATAAGGGGGGAATATGTTACTCCACAAAAATTAATGAAATGAATTTTTGCAAAAATCAGGTAACTTCAATTTATTATGAATAAAATCGTCAAATACGCAAAAATAAATATATATTTTTTTCGTTCTGAATAACTATGTAACCTTTAAGCAACTAAATTAATTCAAGTAAAGTGTGACTTTGACTCGCACACGAAAGGTTCAGTACGAATACCTTATTTATCAAAAAAAAAAACCTATATCCCTTTTTTCGTTTTGGCAATTTTTTTAATTTTATGGTGATTTTATTTTTTGTGAACTTTTTCGTGTTTTGCGTTTTTTGTTAGTTTTAGGAATTTTTTTTCCTTTTGCCATTTTTGACGATATATTTAGTTTTGACGATTTTTTCGTTTTTGGTGATTTTTTTTTGTTAGTTTTAACGATGATTTTGTTTTAGCGATTTTTTCTTTTTTTTTGCCGATTTTTGTTAGTTTTGGGACTTTTTGCATTTTGGAATTTTTTTCGTTTTGCCGTTTTTTGCGAAATTTGACGGCGTTTTTTGTTTCGTCGATTTTTTAGTTTTGAGACTTTTTCGTTTTATCAAGTATTTTTCACATTTTTTAGCCTTTTTTCGTTTTTGGCCGTTTATTTTTTGTGTGATGTTGTTCGTTTTTAGGCGATAGCTTCTTTTTTTTTTTTTTTTTGTTTTGGCGATTTTTCGTTTTTACGATTTTTTTAGTATTGGCGCTTTTTTATTTTTAGCATTGTTTTTTGCTTCAAAGTCTTTTGCGGTTTTTGTGCGTTTTTTGCGATATTTTTAGTTTTAGCGACTTTTTTTATTTTTGGCGCTTTTTTCATTTTGATAATTTTTTCGTTATTTTGTCATATTTTTAGTTTTAGGGATTGTTTTAGTTTTGGCACTTTTTGCGTTTTAACGATTTTTTTCAGTTTTTGAAATTTTTTTGTTTTGGCGCTTGTTTTAGTTTTGGGCCTTTCTTTGATATAGTAATTTTTTTTGTTTTTGGAGATTTTTTTTATGATATTTTTAGTTTTAGTGATTTTTTATTTTTATCGTTTTTTTTTGTTTTGGCGATTTTTTTCGGTTTTTACGATTTTTTAGTTTTCTTGCGATCTTTTTAGTTTTGGTGATTTTTTGCATTTGAGATACTCTTTTTTACTTTTGAAGCTTTATTTCGATTTAGCTCTTTTTTCATTATGGCGATTTTTAAAATTTTAAAATTTTTTTTTTTAATTTCAAGAGTTTAATTCTTACGGTTTCCGAGATACAGCAAATTGTCTAAATTACGTAGTCAAAATTACATTAACTGATAGAAAACCCTTTAATTTTTATTGTTATAAATACGTACCAGTGTGGTCTGTATAATTATACACTAACTTTGAAAATTTCGAGTGCCTATATGTAAGTGTCTGTGTATTGCATTAATATTTCATCATGTTTCGTTGCTCCCTTTAGAACACCCTTTAATTTTTAGCTGTCATATATTTTATGTTGCTTCAAGTTGAAACAACGTGAATTTGGTACTGAAATAACACGAAGAACAATGTTGAATCAAAATTATATCAAGTTGAAACAAGGAGAATTTGATATTGAAACAACGTGAAGAAGCATGTTGAATCAATGTTATTTCAAGTTGACACAACATTAATTTTATGTAGTCATTTTATTAATTATTTAACCTATGAGATGAGCATTACCATAGGCATTAGAAAAATTTCTGACAATGTTGATTTAATGGTAAAAAATTTAAGATCAATGAGATTTAAGATTATATTAATAATTTTCGTTTGAAATTAATAAGAAAAAGTGTCAATTTTAAATCGACAGCAGGAGTTTTTCGCTTGTAATGCGCAGTTTGTCTTAAACTAATCACCTGCGAAAAATAAGTAGTAATCAGGCCTTCTGGAAGCTGCCTTTTGTCAGATACAAGGCCTTATTACCTCATTCCAGTGAAGGCCTTTTGATTTCCTTTTTTCAACAGGCCTGGCAGTACGCCCTCCTACTTCTTTTTTCTTTTCACTTTTTGCATTATTATTTAAGGACTTAAATTTGTTGTTTTGTGTTTGGTATGTGATTTTCTTAACGGTTTATCAGTTTCTAAATGAAGGCATACAAAAGTTTGAGAAATAATATGCTGTTTAGGTGTATTGGTGTTTATTTTCTTTGTTGATAGGTGCAAACCTTTGTTGTGTTCTTGTTGTTGTTAATTTTTATTGTTTGCGTTGTGTACATGTAACTAGTCGACAAATAGCCGACGAACATCGTGGGCCATGACCAAGAATCGCATGCCTCTGGTATAGAATTTATTATGTTATACAGATAAACTTTTTCAACTCTTAACAGCTTAACTGCTTTTCACAGTTTTAATTAATTTAGACCAGTTTTTGACACTTTAACTTTGCCTTGAAATAAGAATCAACATTCAAGACGTTGATTTATTAACCAAATAATGCTAACGCTTACACACTCGTATACCCTAACACATACAAAATTCATTTTTTAACTCATTATAAACACATAACCGCATCCGGAAATTTTCAAAAAGTGTCAGAACTTATTTGCATGTGTGTGAATAATTTCTCGTTGCTTCGTGCACTTGTGGCCCTAACGTAACGCTGTAATGTGTGAGTATATGTGCGAGAATAAAGTTTATAAACTGCATATCATTTATGTCATATTCAACTACTTAAAACAATACTTCATAATTTTTCAAAGGCACGTTTTATTTTATGGAAACACTTTAACATGCCAGCTACCAAAACTCGGCTGGACGGCTTAAATCCATTTTTCCTCTTTCTGGATTCATTTTATACAGTACAAATGAAAGAAAATAAGGAAAACTATTTTTCTGTTTTTTTTCTTATTATTGTTACGATGTTGCTTTGAGCCTTTAACTGTTGGTCATTGGTATTTTTATTGGTCGTTCATGTTGGCTTGTTGGCTCGTTTTGCCTGTTTCCTTGTCAAGTAATAATTTTTGTTGCCTGTTCGCTTTCCCTCTATATGTGTGTAAGTCTGTCTGGGTCTGAATCTGTGTCCTTTTTCCTACAAGTATTACTGTTGTTGTCATTAAGTGTTGGCATATTTTTATTACAATTTTAAGTTTCTGTTATTGGTGTTACTTATATTGTGTTGACAACAAGTGAAATCTTGTTGATGTTTATTAATTATTAACTTTTTCTTACTAGTTAATTTTTCAAATTGAAAAAAATATATGTATAGTTGTGTTAAGCTTTGGGCATCAATTAGCACTGATTTTTTAAATTATGAAAACATCTATATCTATATAGACATTTAAAATTTTTTTTCGTATCCGTTGGAAGTACTCGTGTAGTAAAATATTTCATAAAATAAACGCATAAAATAAAGTGTATAATGGCGTGTTGAAAAACAAATAACCGGCTTTTATGGCTATTGATTAGGGCACCCGTTCCCTTCTCTTGTTTTTATTAATTTTGTTATGCTGATGCCATTGTGTTAGTTGTTTTTTGACTGTTCATTCATTGACGAAAGCATAGCACTGGTCACTGAGCAGTCTAGTTTTAGGAAATGTATCTAACTCAATTTCGACCTATGGAAGATAAGATCTCTTTTCATCAGGATCATCACATATAAAATTAATTGTTTACTTTATGCTTAAATAAAATTGATAGTCTAACAGCCGCAGATTATCCATGTTGCCAGACAGAAAAAAAATGTATTTATAAAAATGATAAAACGTTACGTCTATAGACGGAAAGCACTCAATTATGCAATTCAGTAATTCTTTATTATTTTTTCGTTTGAGCTACGAGGTTCTCGTCTTGGATACAAATAATTATAAATAATTATTCTAATTATTCTAATGTGGCAATTTAAACGATTATTTTATTCGGCGCAATATATTAGTCGCAAAACGTGCAAAATCGATATAGTGAATTGGAGCTGCCTGCCGTCATCACTTTTCACCGAGTTTATTAGCAATTTGCCATAAAAAAAATTTTACGATAGTATCGATATCGAAAAAATCAATGATAGTGCAAAGGAAATAGAGCTATCGATAGTATCGATAGTACTATCGATTGTTTGCCAGCTCTAGAGTAGATATATGATGCTTTCAAACACTTTACTTATTTTATCTGCTATATTTTTGATGTAAGTTAAACTGAGAAAAAATTTCTCTTTTAAACAAAAATATTGAGGTACAGTTCTGCTGCGACGGATACCCCATACAAAGTAATTATTGATTTTCCTAGATGTGCACAACAATGGGGTAGCGGAGCAAATAGTGCTTTACATATAAATGCTGAACGCACTTTATACCTAAATTGTAAGGAGTAGAATATTATCTAAGCGGATTCACTATACAAATGTACAAAAATGGAGAACTTTAACTCCTCCTAAAGTGAGTCCAAGGTGTAAGCTTTTAAAACACCGATTTTTTGCCCCCTGTACTAGAACCATTCGTTATAGTTCTACTATTGAATTGTTTCAAATTAACTATTGACTCAGTATATACTTGTTATAATTAATATTGTAATTAAATCAACATTTATTTTAATTATTTGTAACCTACTTTCCATTCATTAGATTTTAAGACACCATTAAATTAATTAAGTTCTGCATACAAGTTTTTTTATTAATAACATGATGTTTAGGATGCATGTGTGAAAATTCTATAATTTTTGTGAGTATGAGGAGATATTACTTAAAGAAAATTAATTGATATAAAAAAATCAATAAAATTTTTAATTAACCAGCCATGTAACAGAATACCATTGCGATCGGAAGTGGTTTCAATTCCGTAAGTTGCTTCTTCAGGAAACGGAAAACGAACATTTTCTTCGTAATCAAACCACATTTAAATTTAAAAGTGGAATTGAAAAACACTTTTCTACAGACTTCATTTGTAGTAAATATTAAAAAACGTGCATACTCTTAGGAGCGTCAAATACATATTTGATCACGAGCTTTCCATGTTAATAAAAAGCTTAATGTGAGCTTTGCAATTAAAAACTAGAGTAAACAAACGCCTCAAGGTATAAAAACTGTATCATTGTACAAACAAAATACAAAACAAACGGAATCTTAAGCACCAAAAATTTACTTTTTCGGAATGACAACTACGGAACAGTGATGCCATTAGGATACGAAAGATACATTTTTCGTATCTTTTGATGACTTTAGGTACCATGTATAATCCTGACATTTGTCGTATCTTTTGAATCTGTACGGAAATAAAATATTAAACTTTCCGTCTCTGACAAAGTTTTTTAAAGTTATCATTTCGTTATGAATACTAAAAAACACCTTTACTCGTATATTAATTTTTACAAAAATTAATTTGTTTTAACAACATCCAAAGATAGTTACATATAATTAATTTTAAAGTTTGCTTACTGTATTTATAAAAATTATATACCTATTGTTTATGACTTTAATAAATATAAAAATGAGTTTATATGACAATATTCATTAAATATAAAATAAAAATGTTATGTTAATATATCAAGCCCTTTGCGCGAAATGATCGGAAGCGACATTTTGTAAAAAAAAAAAATTTCATTGAAATCAAGATTTTATGAGGATACCCATAGTTTAATATCGTAAAAATATAAAAATTTTTTATAACTTTTGAAATACAGGCTATAAAATTTTATCGTAAGCGACAGTTTATGAATATAAATCATGTTTAAATACAATAAAAGCCCTCCTCCTGAAAAATTAAATTTTTGGCGCTTACGATCATTTGGCGGTATGGGGTCGATATGTTAAACGTTAAAAACGAATTTTGAAATTTTTTTCATAATGTGTCTTTTTTGGAAAGAAATGTATCTTTTTGGAAACTAAAATGTATCTTTCTCGAAATTTCACTGGCAACACTGCTACGGAATCAAAGCCAATCCGAACGGAATCTGTGACACGGCTGAATATAATATTTTTTAATTAAAAAATCAAAAACTATTTTTATTTATTAATTTTTATGAGTACAATTACAAATTATATCATAACCTTATATTAAACCAGAATAGTAACAACGACCTTCATTCGTTGTAGCGAAAAAGGCCATGGTCTTAGGTGGGAACGAACCACAACCTTCACACTAATAGACTAGCACAAAGCCAATTCAAGGTCGAAAAATTTTTTCAATTAAAACTGATGAGTTAATACCATAAATTTCGAGATTGGTTGAAAACCAATTAACCTTTTAACTAAATTGACAGTGTTTTAATTAACTGAAATATCAAGCAAGCTTGCCAGTATTTTTAAAAATTTTTAAGCAAATATTTCAGAGTTTAAGATGAAATTTTTTTCTTGATCATACATTCCACAAACAGCATAATTTACCATGAAAATATAATTTGCGCTTAGAGACGAAAAACAACATAATAATATATATAAGTATATATTTTAAAGACAAAAAGGAATGAGTGCTCTCACTACAATCTAATAAAGACCATGATAAATTATTATAAATGTTGTCATGTTGTCTGACATTTGTCTGCAGTGATTTAAAAACTACTTAAAATGTTAATAATATTATAAATATTGTGTTTGTTTGTATGAGTAAAAAATAAATGAATTTGTGCATAAATGTATTTAAGGATAAATAAACATGAACATTTTACATTGACATTGAAAAAATATTATGCAAAAAAGCGGCAACATAAAACAACAAAGAATTATCAGCAAACTAAAAGCACAAATACACACACTCATACACGCACACAAACAAATATTAAAACACAATGAACTTACGCTAACACATTATTTACACTCATCTATTTACACAGACAACAGTTACAAAAGCAACAAAATATATAAACTGTTACAGTATGAATAACAGGAAAAAAATAGAAAAAAACAAAATGTGACTGATGACATGTCATCAACTTTTCTACAACAAACAATCACTTGTAAAGCAGAATTACACAGAGCAGAGATAGAGAACAGAACGGAAACAGCACAAACAACTACAACAGCAAAACCATCAGTTTACAAAAAAACAAAACTCAATTTAACATACCATTAACAAGAGTATTTATCAAGTGTACGATAAGGAAACTTTTGTAGGAGGGCATACCAAAACAGTGTTTTAAATATTAAGGAAACGGAAGCTCATTTTGGTGACGAGTAATAAATATAAACTTTGAAAAAAATGCAACAAATACAGTAAGTAGTAAAAGCTATAATTCATATTTCATACTTTTATTATATGTATATATACTGCAGTTGCAAAATATTCTGAAAAATCCATTCGAGTATTTTACGAAGTCTTGTACAAATTTAACACACCAAAAAGATCAAATCAGGCTCAAGTCCGATCCATGTTAGGCACTACTAAAAGAAGATCTTTTAAAAGAGCCGGCACAAAGTTAAGGAAGAATTAGAAATTGACAGAATGGAAGAAACCAAGAAAATGTAAAACTAGAATATATAAGGCAAAAGTTAAATATGAGGAAAACCTTAGTGTACAGAACAGGACTATTACTACAAGAGTTTCTAAGGTTTATTTTTAACGTTTTTTTTTTATATAATTTTTAAGCATTTGCTAAAAATAATTTTAAAGCAATTTTCTGTCCACCCATAATATATGTTTGAATAGTCAATTGTTTTGTGAATATTTTTATTTGTATTAGTGTCTCTATACAAATAAACACTCTCAGGCAACTACTCATACAAATACTTAATCACAAGCAAAAGTATTTAACACGTATTCAAATCACATCCAAAAATAACAAGAGCAACGATAACAAATATGGTGACATTATTATAAATAAACGTTTTAGGTTTAGCGCGCTAAGCAGTAAATACATACTATTTTTTTCTATTTTCACAGTAAACGCTAGTGAAATCACAGAGAAAAAGTATTTAAAAAAATTGTGGGTAGATTTAAAATGTTTCATGCTTTTAGCATGACATGAACATTATATTTAAGACTTCATACGAGATATTTTAAAAATTAACTTATGTGGCATTCTTTTGAAGGGGACAACCCAATTTTTTGCCGAAATTGCTTAATATTTGGCATAAAGTGAATTTTTTTATTGTTTTGTACTAGAAAATAAGTAAAACAAAAAAATTAATATGAGTGATTATTATAGGAAATCGTCTGATCTTTTAAAAAAATGTTTAATTTAAATAAAAAATGTTCATAATCAAAACCGGAAATGACCAAGTGAAATTAAATTTATTCTGACTTCGACCCTTTTTATTTATTTTTTTTACAAAATTAGCCCATGGTGTCCTTATTGTACTGTAAAAGTTTGATAATGGGATCTCCATAAGTTTAAAATTTATGCAAATTTCTTTACATGAACCCCAGCTTTTGGTCATTGTTATAGAGAGTCGGTATAAAATATCGTGTAAATCTTAAGTTTAATGTATTATCTGTGTTTGGCACCTTTATCTAGACTCCACGAGAAATAATTTCATGGAACATTTTAACTAGGGATGTAACGAATACCGATACCGATACCGATATATCGGTGATACTTCAGATTTTCCGATACATCGGTATCGACGATATTTTACTGTCGATACGACGATACTTTTAAAAATTTTTCCAGAGCTTTTTTTAACAAATAATTTATTTTTGTCCGATTTTACCATGAATTAAATTCACTTCGTTATTTTTTAAATCTAATTAATATCAATTTTAAAAATTAATAATATTTTATGCTGTTTTTTTGTAAAAAAAATATTTTTTTTTGTTAATTTTACTATGAATTCAAGTTCAAGTCGTTGTTTTATAAATCTTATTCCAGCAAAAAAAAAGATACTCCAAAGAAGTCATGAAAATGTTGAATTCGCGATCTGGAAGTATTGTAAATTTGGATAATTTCTAATTAGTTTTACATATCCTTGCCATTGCAAGAAGTTCTGTTTTTCGATTACCAATTCGGTGGAAGCGATGCTAGGACAAATTTCTTTTTCGGTATTCTATAATGATTTTTCCTCAAGGAAAAAAAGATAAAAAATTACCCATTTTCACTTTTTTTATGCGAATTTAAGCTCAGATCTCTATTTTCATGTAAATTTGAGTGAATAAATATAAACTTAGAAATCTTTTAATAATTAAGCTATAAAGTTATTTAGAAGAATATTAGTTGATAAATGTCCTTTAAAAAAATCGATTTTTTAAAAAGCATGGCGAGTATTTTTTAAAATTATAAAGGAATTAAACTTATTTTCTTGCTTTTCTACTAATTATCTGCATATTTTTAATATTGATTTTTTGGAAGCAAAGAAAATGTAGCTCCTTAAAAATTACTTCCAATGTTTTATCAATTTTAAATATTCTCTTATAATGTAATTTTGTATAATAAACAAATCGCGCTTGAGTTTTGTTAATCTAAACTTGAATTCAATTTCAATATTCGTATCGGTATCGGCGATATTTATTTTTAAATATCGGTATCGGTATCGGATCGGCAAAACGGCGTATCGTTCCATCCCTAATTTTAACCCTCTAGAGTTTCGCTGTATGGGTCTTTTTTGGCCCTTTCTTAAAAAGAGGCAAACAACTCCGCTTCGACGGCGAGATAGTGGGCTGAAATATCCTAGAAAAAAATTCCGCAAAAAATTCTATTAAAAGTCTTTTGAGACAATAAATTTTTTAACTCAACTGAAACGATATTTAATAAATTTTAGAATTTTGTCTACATGTCTTTTGGCAACGCATTCTCTACTTTTTTACAGCTTTTGTAAACTTTTACTTGCATTTGTAAGGCTCGACTAGTGCTTGTTTGGCATTGCGCATTTTTGCGTACTTCTCCCGACTTCACTTATCTTTATTTTTTTGCCGTCATTTTTACTCATATAGATTTAAAAAAATTAAAAGTATATATTAACATAAATAAATCATTTATGTAAAATTTAATTATTTTTAATTTTACAACTACAATGTTGCATGTGACAAACGTGCAATAGAAATATCCAAATGAAAGATGTTGCGCTTTTGTGACTTTGCATTCGAATATCTCAAAGCTATGTATAAATGTAAAATTTTATATTAGTTAAATTTGATTATTTCTCTATGATTATATGAAAAATCAAAATATTTTCAAGAACTTATAATTTAAGTTTTGAAAAAATATAACCCATTTTTATGAAAAAAAATTTTTTTTAATCGATTTAAAATGTCCTGTAATAAGAATAACACAATACAAAGTTAAACGCTAAGTATCCTTACAATAAAACTATACAGAAAAAACTGGGGAGCTGAAATTACTTACTATCTGTTTTATCGCATATACAAAAATTATTTGATAAAAACAATTGTTGAAAATAAATTTTATAGGGCATTTACACTGTCTCGATATCTTGTACTTACTTTTTGGACATTTTTCAAGATTTCGTATCCAAGAACAAAAAGTGCCGGCTTAGAAATTCACACGTCTTTTAGAGCAGATTTTTGTAGAGCGTAGTATTCTTGTAGCTAATTCACTCACCGTCTATATAAAAATGTTGTACAGGGTAGTAAAAACAAAATAAAAATACTAGATTTTGATTAGATTCCGTCCAAATCTACTAATAAAGCAGATTTCATTTTGTATGGGAAATTTAGTAAAAATTAACTATATTTAGCTCGAAATCTCGTAAGTACTAGATTTCGAGACGCTGTAAATGCCCTATAAATCTAGTTGTTTTTTACTAGATTTCCCATAAAAAACGACATCTATTTTGTCAGTAGATTTGGACGAAATCTGCTCAAAATCTAGTACTTTTATATTCTTTTTACTACCCTGTACAGCATTTTTTATATAAACGGTGAGTGAATTAGCTACAAGAATACAAAAATCTTCCATAAAAGATGTGTGAATTAGCTAAGCCGGCACTTTTTGCTTACAGTTTAGATAAATTTCAGTCAAAGGATTTTGTATTGGATACGAAATCTTGGAAAATGTAAATGTAAACGATATAAATTTTGTTAAAGATTTCAAATCAAATTGTCTCGAAATTTAAACAATGTAGATGCAGGATGTATTACATTTTTGTCACACTAAAAAACTAGAGATTTAATATTAAAAATTATTTGACCAAGAGCATTGTTGAATTGACAAATAAATTAGTCAAAATCATCTCTTGGAAAAAAAGCAACCAACAAATAATTTAATCAGTTCTTAATTTGTTTTGACAAATAAAATTGTTGAAAAGATTTTCTCAACAAGTCCCAGTGTTGCCATGACCAAATTTGTTTAACTAAAACTTTTTTAAAATGTCACACAGAAAAAACAGGAATGTAAAATCTGCATGCCGCAATTTTGATTGCAAATCATATTAAATTTACAAGAAATAATTTGTCGTTTGAGTGTGTTAGTGTTTAATTGCTTTGTTCATTGCTACAATTCACTGTTTTGCTTAGTTGTGTGACTTGTTGTTGTATATTCTTACATGTGTCGTCTATGTATACGACAAAAAACGAATAACCAGCGAATATTTACTGCTACTGGTTTAAAATTACCATTGTTTCATATTAATTTTAAACGGAAAATAGTTAATCTAACCTTAAATCAGCGTTAAAACAATTTTGTTATAAACGTTAAGTTTCATTTTCAATCGACATGACTATAACTTTAATTTCAAATAAGTTTTATGTTAAATAATCATTTAAATCATGTTGAATTAAAATGAAATGCATTTTACATACGATAGTATTTATTTAGTGTATAAGTAAAGAAACGTTTGAAGCTGTTGTGGCTGCAGTGGTTAGCACGTGGACTATCATGCAGGTGGCTCGAGCTCAAATCTTGGCTGGGGCAGTCAGCTACAACGAAAAGTTTTCTGATGACTATCACGTAATTAAAATAATTAATAAAATAGATACATTAAAGTCATGTTGTTTCAGCTTGATATAACTTTAATTCAATATGATTCTTCGTGTTGTTCCAATATCAAATTCACGTTGTTTCAACTTGAAATAACTTTGATTCAACATGATTCTTCGTGTTGTTCCAATATCAAATTCACGTTGTTTCAACTTGAAATAACTTTGATTCAACATGATTCTTCGTGTTGTTCCAATATCAAATTCACGTTGTTTCAACTTGAAATAACTTTGATTCAACATGATTCTTCGTGTTGTTCCAATATCAAATTCACGTTGTTTCAACTCGAAATAACTTTGATTCAATATGATTTTTCGTATTATCTCAGTATCAACTTCATTTTGATTTAACTGTACTGGAATATTAAATCAACACGAAATATAGTTAATTCAAAAGGAAACATTTTCTTACAAGATTATTGTAAATCATGTTGATTTAACATGAAACCGGGTTTTCGACGATTTTACATGGAAATTTTTCTGTGTGCACCAAATGAGAAAAAAATACCAATATATATTTTTCTACTAGCTTTTTCGATGCACGGGTTCGGAGCAATGTGTGCTTTGATAACCATTTTCATTATATTTTCATTAATGATTGTGTCTCATTCCAGTAAAGTACAATATTAATACGCCCCTAAACTTACCATCGCCTTCAATCAGAATTTGTCTATACCAAAAAAATGTATATCAAATATGAGCAATTATTACAAATTTTTCTACTTCAGAAAATGAAAGCAGTCATAAACATTTTGCTTTTATGCATTAGCAAAATAAGTAGACAATCCAGTTAACATGTATTTTTTATGAAAACATTTTATTGTGAAAGACCAAAATGTGAAAGAGCAAAGGTTCGTATCCCAGCTAAGTAAAAAAAGTGTGAAAATACATAAATAAATATACGACCCTTTTCTGTAAACCGAGTCCGAGTAAATTTCTCGTTTTCCAAAAATAAATAATGCCCCTATTGATGTATTTTAAATCGTATATAGCAAATTAATTTCAGATATGATATTTTAAGTTCTAAAATATATGAAACTGCAAAAAATCTGAAAAAAGTTTGCTATTAATGGATTTAATTTTTCTAAGTCGATTAATGGATTCAATTTCTCTAAGGATAGTGTCAATAAAAAAAATTTTTTTTTTTAACAAAAAAAAATTTTTTATTTTGTTTATTTGACTACTTATTATTTTTTAGATTCAAGTAAGTCAAATAATAATTAGTTAATTGCTGCGATAATGTATGTAC
This sequence comes from Panzeria rudis, assembly GCA_956483635.1. Taxonomy (NCBI): domain Eukaryota; kingdom Metazoa; phylum Arthropoda; class Insecta; order Diptera; family Tachinidae; genus Panzeria; species Panzeria rudis. The sequence continues at coordinate 111,130,223 of OY101450.1, read as the reverse complement.
ATATGTAAGTATGTATTTTGAACCATTACCGAGTCAAATTATAAATATTTACGATAGATAGACCACCACTACGACTAGGGATGCATCATCATTCTTAAAAACATCGATGTTTGAAAACCTCGATGTTTCCACGATAAACATCGATGTTAAAAAACATCGATAAAAAACGATACATCGATGTTTTTATCTACTCATCATTAAATGATTTAATACGTATATATGTACCTAGAAAACATTTTCTGCTGATTTCGGGGTCGGTCAGAAAGTGTACCGAAGTGATTGACAAGCTAGTGCACCTCTCTGCCCTCGGAATTTCTAAGCACCTGAATATTTAACTGAGCATTATATGTATATGTTGGGGAAGCGCAGTCATATAGATTGTGAAATGCCTTGGATTTTAGACTGCAGCTAGCAAATACTAGTGGCATGCAAAAATCATTGTTCTATAAGGGACTGAATGAATACAATAAGATGCCAAACTATTTAAAGACTGATCAAAATACTAATGCCTTTAGAAAAAATATTGTAAATTTTATTAGAAATAATAATAATGAGCCGAGCTCAAAAATATGTAAAATATAATTTAAACGTTTTGTAAAAGTATTTCAAATACTTCTATAATGCTTCTTTACGAAAAGCGAAGTGAAATACGATTAAAAAAATTGTGAAGGACTCTGAAGCAAATTGGAATAGATAATGGCATATATTGTCTCTATTTGGCGATCCCAAAGCTGATTTTGGGGACACGCATTTGCTATTTTTTCTAAAATTCAAAATTCAATGTTTTTTAAGATATTGGCAAATATTCGATTGATGATGTGTATTGCCGCTCATGACAAATTTATGAAATAACCAGTACACAAAAATCAAATTGAATTACTTCTGAGTTAGGTCAACATGATTTTTTTTATCTGCCCATCTATACAGTCTTTAATATAATATTACTAGCTAAAACCCGTGTACTTCGTTACAAAATATCCTTGTTGCAATGAAAAGAAAAAGAAAGCTTTTATATTTAATTATTTGTGAACTTTCTTTATTTAAAATTAAATACTAAAAATATATATCTAATACATTTGGGAGGTGCCACATCCTTTACTTTAATGTTGACTCCTTTCTATAATACTATTCTTGTTAGTGACGTTAATACTTGGCTTCCAAGATATTTTAAAGTTAATTTTGCTTCTATGTGGGAAGTGTCACTCCAACTTGTGATACTAAAAAATGAATAAGCCTATTGTTCTTCATAGACTATCAGTAATATACAGTAAACGTTTCAGCAAAATCGTTCAGCTAGTATTAGTTTTCAAAAAATCTCAAAATAAATAGTTGCTCTATAGGAGAGGCGCCATGCCCAATTGTTCAAAAATGTTTTTTCGTTAGACAATGCACAATATCAACAGAGCTTTCCCTACAACATTTAAAGGCTCTCCCTATATTAGTTTTCAAGATATTTCAAAATATATATTTGCTATTTATGGAAGGTGCCACGCCCACATATCTAATCTGGACCTATATTGTTAAAATAACAATGCACACTACAGAAGGCTTTACTCATACAAAATTTTATGTTCCTTGCTGCATTAGCTCCAAAGATATTCCAAAATAAAATAAAAATCTATATGAGACGTGCTACGCCAACTCGTTTTTTCTGACTATTTTCTTTAGATCAATGGAGTAAATTCTGCAAAATCTCTTGTGTTTTACCGTATTAGTTCTCAAGATACGTCTAAATATTTATTTGCTATATATGTAAGGAGTCATGCCCGCTTGTCCACTCCTTAATAATATATCTTTAAAAACATTATAAAAAGAGTTACTCGCAAAATTTTTTAAATCTTTAGTTGCACTAGTTCCATAAATATTATAAAATAAAAATTACTTCTGTACTTAAAATATCAAATATATACATATTGTTCCTTCCACACTATCAAATATATACTGTGAAAATTTCAGCAAGATTGGTTTACTGGCTTGGGAGTCCATTGCTTTCAAACGTACAAACAAATAAAGAGACAAATAGACAAACAGTCATTCATTTTTATATATAAATATAGATTACTAAAATTCAGGTAAATTTACTTATGAACTCTCTACAATAAAAACATACGATATTTGTATTTATTTTGATAAAAGAAATTGTTTCTATAAAAATTAAGACGAAAGATTTATAATTTTCTTGATCTAAAAATTACGTTAATATATTGATTTCCAAAGCAATTGCTTTACAGTATTCCTTATCATATAATATGTTTATTTTTGTCATTTATTTTTCCTCCAAATAACACTTGAAAAAAATATTTTTATTATTTTGTTTCATACGATTTTTTTCTGCAATCAATGTAACCAATCATAACATAATTTCATTGATATTACATGGCTATTTCCTTTCGAAAAACACATGCACGGAGTCTGGCTTGCCTGTGCGCTCCCAGCAAACATACCCAGCAAAAACTTTTGGTATTTTTGTAATTCTTTTCAATATCGGAGAAGAAAGTAGGAAATAATAATTTTGCGAAAAAATCCGGACAATATAGCTATCTAAATGGTCTAAGATCACTCTATTTATTGGATCATTATGACGAGATACAGCATATAGCCCCAAATGCTAAAGTCCAGACTCTAAGGAAGAATTGTATTAAAATACGTGGTCTAACGTTAGAAATAAAAATTGTATTAGATTTATACCATATCTTTATTTTTTTCATGGATTTGAAGACACTCCCTTAATCATGATTAAAATAATGCACAGTCACGCCAAACCCAAAATAATGTCTCTAAATTTTAAACTACTGATTCGATCGCAAAATGATGCAAAGAACGTTCGAAGAAAGATCTAATCTTTTGGAAAATTCCATTATTTGATAGTCATCCTCTTTGTGTATTGAGCGCTACAATTGCTTTCGCGGTTATTGTAGGAATGATTTCTCCGAAAAAAAACACCACAAAAACTGAGTAAATATTTTGAAAGCACTATATATCTACTGTCTAATAAAATAATATAAAAATCGCAGACGAAATAACAAATTATGACTATTTTTCAATTTTGATTTGGGTTCACATCGAAATATAAATAATTTTTTTCTTTTAATATATATATTTACAAACATTTATACATGGCAAAAAGTAGGTTAACTCTTCTTTCAAATAGGACTAATAGTAATAAAATCGACCAACAATATTAAAAATTAGGTCAATATCAAATAATTATTCGTAGCAAAATACGACCTACCTAACACATTCTTCGAAAATATAACAAGCCACAGCGTGGTAGAAGCAAAATGTTTTCAAAGCAAATCAAAAATTTCTAAACGGATAATGTCCTCTATCGTTTCTACCATTTCGCTGCTGTTAACTTTTTTGCCGTCCTAAAACTTATAGATTAATTCAATTTAAGAATATTGTTAACGTAACGCTCAATACATTTTTATACGAACTCAATATTTTTTTCAGCACATTTCAAACAATTCAAATGTGTAATCTTCGGTATATTTTAACATAAACTTCTTAGCTATTCACTAAAATATTTCAATTAAATTAAAAAGGTATGCATAACACTCAATAAATTTTTTTTTTGCATCCAAACCATGATTGATTTATGAAACGTTGTGCAATATAAAAATATTTAATAAAAGTTCTCACAACTTTCAAATATTCTGGTGTACAAGCCTACGCTGTTATTTTAGTGTATGTTTTTAATATAATTTTAATAATTCAAGCGTAGTAAAGAAGCATAACGTTCAATACACAAGACTGCGGACAACAACAATTTAAAAAATTTTTATATAACTAGCTATACCCGGCGTGCTTCGCTACCCCATTGGTGTGCAGATATCGAAAAATTAATTAACTTATTTAAAAATAACCATAAAATTGGTTAGTATTTTTGGCGATCTTAGCGATTATTTCATTTTGGCGATTTTTTGTTTTGACTTTTTTAATTCTGGAATTTTTGAACTTTAGAGTTTTTTTAAATTTCAAGAGCTTTCCTCTTACAGTTTCCAAAATACAGCAAACTGTTTAAAGTACATAGTCCAAATTACATTAACCATCAGAACTCTATTTAATTTTTGTTGTGTTAAATATTCTACAGACTACACCAATTAACACTAACTTTGAAAATTTCGAGAGTCTATATATAAGTGTATGTATATTACATCAGTATTTCAACATGTTTCGTTGCTCGCTTTAGAACACCCTTTAATCTTTAGCTCGTAGTTCTTGCGGCTCTCGAGAAAACAGACTTTGACAGACAGAAAGACAGACGGACTGAAGTACCTTTACTTTAAAATATAAACGGTTAACAAAAAAGTACCAAAATTATATGTTTACCTTTGTTCGGCCCCTAAATGTAAAAATTTCAAAAAAAGTACAAAACAGCTATCCACTCATTTTTCTATCTTATTATGACGCTTTTGGAATTTTATGTCTACCTTACTTAGATTCGAAGAAATAAGTACACCGAGTTTACCCGTTTTTATCCTTTTAATCCCGTTAGAATTTAAGTTTTCAAAAATTCCTTCTTAGAGAATATATACAAACATATGCATTCAGTATGTGTATCAATGTGGATAACAAATAGTTGTATGGGAAAAAGTACCAAAAAGGGCTACCAATTTTACCTAATATATATTTAAATTAGAAAAAATACAAAACTGTTTTTGAGGGCTTCTTAAGGAGAGAAGAATGAATTTCAAGTTTAGTTTCTAACTTTATTACTTTAGGAGATAAACTGTTAACAAAAAAAATTAGCCAAAATTATATTTTCAGCCTTTTTCGGCCCCTAAATGTACAGATTTTAAAAAAGTTTCAGACACCTGTCCGCTCATATTTCTATCTTATTATGATGCTTTTAGAATTTTATGTCTACCTTACTTAGATTCGAAGATATAATGTTACAGATCTTACCCGTTCTTACCCCTTTTAATCCCCTTAGAATTAAAATTTTCAAAAATCCTTTCTTAGTAAAAATATACAAACATATTCATTTACTATGTTTATCAATTTGCATAAAAAATAGTTGTATGGAAAAAAGTACCAAAAAGAGCAACCAATTTTAACCTTTATATATATATTCGAATTACAAAAAAGTACCAAAACATGTTTGAGGGCTTCGTAAGAATAGAAGAATGCATTTTAAATTTAATTTCTATCTTCATTACTTTAAGAGATAAACGGTTAACAAAAAAATACCAAAATTATATTTTTACGCTTTTTCGGCCCCTAAATGTAAAAATTTCAAAAAAGTACCAAACACACATCCGCTTATTTTTTTATCTTATTATGCTGTTTTTTGAATTTTATGAGGTTACCGAATTTACTCGTTTTTACCCGTTTTCACCCCCTTAGCGTTTGAATTTCCCAAAACCTCGTCTTAGTGGATCTATACATCCTGAGGGGAGCCCACATACGAAATTTCAACTTTCTAGCTTTAGTGATTTGGGCTGGGCGATGATGAATCAGTCAGTCAGTCAGTCACTCAATAACGTTACTCTTTTATTAATATAGATTTATAATATTTTTCAAAATTTTGATGTGTGAAATAAGAGAAGCAAGTGCAAATATTCTAAAACAGTTATAAACTTAATCTCATTTTTGGACAAATTCATAGTTTCTTAATGTGGAAAATCAACAGCATACATATATAACGCACTCGCCATTTTGTATGAAGAGAGTATGAAGAGAGTATATTCACTCTACGTTTTTAACACATAATGGCCAGTCTTATACGAAAACGTATGTACATTTAGTTTTAATATATTAAATCATGCTAAGGCAGCTTTAATTTTTTTATGCGTTTATTTTATGAAAATTTTTACCATATATAATTTCAATGGACACGAGGAAACCAATTGAAATGATAATCCCCCATATATAAATTTTTTTTAATATATGTAAATATCATATGCAATATTCCTAAAATTACCACCCCAATTTAAAAGTTTATAATTTAAATTGAATGTTTGGGTTTTGAAACATACAACAAACAGCATATACATTTTTTTGATAAACGACCAAACAAAACCACATTCAAGCAAAACCTTTGGAAAAATTAACATATTCAAAGTCGTGTACTCCAACTAACCAACTAAACAACCAAAATAAACAGATAAACTAGTTATGTTAATAAGGTTTGGTTTGGTTATTCAAAATTCACGCTACTGCAACAGTATTTGAAAGCAAAGGGGATTTTTTCAACAGACGAGATGCCCTGCGAAAAATTGTGTACCAATTGTCTTCAAAGTACTTAGTTGCTCTAGGACTATGTGAATCCTTCGCGGAATAGTCACCTTGTCGTGGTGCGGAGGCTTATGGTTGCAATGACCTAACAGCCAATGCTGGTGGGGAATTTCTCCCTGGAAGGTTCAACCATGCCAGACGGGTTGGAGGGGAGCAACTAACTAAGAACTACTACCCCTTAATCCAGGGTATTATTCTACCCGTGCCCATTGGGTGAGTTTCGACTGGGGGTAATTAGGCTGTATTCTATCGGAGCCTTCCCGATACCTGTCCATCTCGGAAAGTAATGGTGGATCCCTCATGCTAAACAGGGCTATGGTACGAGGGTATTCAAGATCCTGACACTCGTGGCACCTTACATGAAAGGTAAAAATTATGCCAAAATAGCCCAAGTGAACATACACCATGCTAAGGCTGCTTCGGCAGTAATAGCTCGGATGCTCACCAGGGAGCACCAGGGAGCACCTGGGAATGGCCCTTATGCAGGAACCATGGACGTACCAGGTTAGAATTAAAGGACTATACTGCGGTAAGAGGAAGGTTAAGAGCATGTATACTGATAAGGAAAAATATTAACTATCTCCTACTTTCAGAGTTTATGTCACGAGACATGGTGCCGATAATTGAGAGATTATTCATAGTGTCAGCTTACATGGCGGGAGATATGGGCGTGCCACCAATAGAGCTGCACCGCCTTGTGGAACATTGCAGCAGAAACAGCTTACCTTACTGCCACACTATGTGGGAGAGTAGTAACATCAACAATAGAGGTGAGTGTCTTTTAGAGTTTCTATGTAGTAATAGTCTAGAAATCTTTAATCTGGGGAACACCCCCACTTTTGTAACTAGGGCAAGAGAGGAGGTTCTGCACTTGACAATAGGTAACTGGAGAATTTCAGATGAACCATCAATGCCGGATCATACAATTATAAGGTTCGACATAGATGGGAATTCTGAACCGACACCTCCACCCCGGAATCCAAAAAAGACCGATTGGCTCCTGTATAGGGAGCACCTAAAGGTCAACTTGGAGGATAGAATTAAAAGGGCACCAAGGCTCCAGTTAGAGCTAGAATATCTATTAGATAAGGTTAACGGGGCAATCATTGGAGCGTATGAATCCAGCTGCCCCCTTACCTCATCTAATGGAAACAAAGAGGCACAATGGTGAAATAACAAACTATCATACCTCCGGAGAAAAACGCGTAAGCTTTTTAATAAAGCGAAGCGTTCTGGAGATTGGTGGACCTACACCGAAAGTCTAACGGCTTACAACTCCGTAATTCGTAGGGCGAAGAGAAATAGCTTTAGGAACTTTTGTGAGAAGATATCAACCATCCCGGCAGCGACCAGATTACATAAAATGATGGCCAAAACCCATGTGGACTCATCAGTAACACTCAAAAATGCAGATGAAACCTACACCAGGAATGAAAGAGAGAAGGCGCTGCTTCTACTCTCGACTCATTTTCTGCGAAGTATAGCGGGGCCGACACCAGAACCATCTGCAGGACTTAGAGGAAACAAAGAATCCTGGGACGTTGCACAGAAACTATGTACCAAACAGGGCATAGAATGGGCTATTGGCACCTTTCAACCGTACAAATCTCCAGGGGTGGATGGTATCTTCCCTATATTTCTCCAGCAGGGCAAAAAGGAGCTTGTGTCTCACCTTATGAGATTGATCAGAAGCAGCTTAGCTCTAGGCTACATACCACAGGTATGGAGCAGGGCAAGAGTGATCTTTATACCTAAGATAGGTAGGTGGAATATTACACTTCCAACGTCATTTCGACCCATAAGTTTAACTTCTTTCATGCTTAAACTGATGGAGAAAATTATTGATAACTATATCTGATCAACTCTCTTGTGTAGGGAGCCGTTGCATCCGCAGCAACATGCATACAGGGCAAGTCGTTCGGTTGATACAGTGCAGTGTCCGCACTGTATCAACCGACGAACACTATACGTAGCTGTCTAAACGCTCAGGAAGTCACGGTCTATATATTTCTGGATGTGGGAGGGGCCTTCGAGAATACAGAACACTCTGCCATTATATCTGCGCTTAGAAGGAAAGAAGTTCGGAACACCATATCCAGATGGATATGGGCCAGTAAGGATGACAAGGGGATGCCCCCAGGCGGAGTACTATATTCACTTTTGTGGAGCGTCGTAGTTGAGAAACTCTTGCACAGAGTAACGAGCAATGGCATACCATATCAAGCATATGCCGATGACATCGTTATCATTACAAGAGGAAAATTTGAAGAGAAGTTGTGTGATATAATACAGAACGGATTAAAGATATTGAAGAAATTGTGTCTATCTGTAGGGTTGAATATCAACCACTGCAAAGACTACCATTGTTCCTTTTACAAGTAGGAGGACACTTCCACGATGGCAAAACATCCGAGTAGATAGCGTGCAAATAGAAAGCTCAACGGAGGTCAAGTATCTGGGTGTGATATTACACTCAAAGCTGTTATGAAGCATTTAGAGGCGACTTTTGACAAGGCAACAAAAGCACTAATGGTTTGTAGATCTGTTGCAGGTAAAACGCGGGGTTGCACACCCAAAATCTTGAGATGGATATACACCATGATAGTGAGACCTATCATCATTTATGGTGCTCTTGTCTGGTCGGACAAGGTTAGGCTGGCTACAACTAGAGATCGTTAGAGAAGTTACAGAGGCTAGCATGCCTCTGTAGAACAGGGGCTATGAGGACTTGTCCTACGGCGGCTATGGATGTTCTCATTGAACTCACACCTCTGACCATTGTGATAGAGACTGCTGCCAGGCAATAAGTAATCAGCATCGTGGGAAAAAGCACAGGCAGGGACTGTCTAATTAGCCAATGGGAGCAATCATCCCTAGCAAGACGATTTCTCCTACTTGCACAACCCTCTGATGTGATGAGTAAAATGTATGACTTCGACAAGAGGTTTGTAACTCTTCTGGCCAATAGAAGGGAAAGGGGGGAAATGGCACTCCAATATTCCTTTGGAACTGGCACCATCAGGTGGTACACTTATGGCTCCATAACGCCGGTGTGGGAATCGTAGGACCAAGGACTAACTATCATGAGTTCTTTGGAAAATCTGCTACCATTTTTCAATCGGAAGCTTATGCCATTGTGAGATGCGCACAATTTAATCTTGACTGGGGCTACCGAGGGAGAGAAACAACTATCTGCTCGGATAGTCAGGCTGCCACAAAACACTGAGCTCATATGAGTTTACCTCTAAGTTGGCTTCGGAATGCCGCATTAAGCTAAATCAGCTAAGCAGCATGAATAAGGTCACACTCTGCTGGGTTCCTGGCCACACCGGCGTGATAAAAAACGAAAATATAAAAAAAAATGGCTAGAAGGGGGCTAGTACATCCATGGTCGGACCAGAAAGTTTTGCGGACTTGGATTGGAAAAAATCCGGGAAGATATATCGACGAAGATCAAGAGTACTAAGGAACACCTCTGGTTCAATCTCCCTGGATTGAGGCATGCAAAGCTAATGATTGGAACCTATAACCGAAATCGTTTCATAGCTCTCATGTCCCTGAGTAAAAACAATCTAGGAATGCTCACAGATTTCCTGAAAGGCCATTACAGGTTTAGAAAACACCTCAGCAGACTTGGCATTGAGAGGAACAGCCTGTGCAGATTCTGTGATTATGACGATGATATGAAAATGGAGGCGAGTCGCGAGCGGTGAAAAGAGAACACATCACTTAATTGGAGCAAAAATTTTAACAAAATTCTCTCACTGTACAGGCTGATTTTTATCAATTAAACTATATTGCTTTAAGGTACAGTAATCTGATAAGTATTAAAGAAACCACTATAGGAAAAGTACCTTATGTTTGTATATAAAATTTATCACTGAGTAATTATGTCAATTGAACCCCTCCAATAACAACGCCATGTAAAAGTGGCCGGCCCCTTTCATATAAAGCTCCCGAACTCCAACCAGTTACCAATCCTTGCGAACCTGCCATGTGACTTGTCTTGTGACATGCTTTCTTCTCTATAGAGACTACTTAAATGTACATCTCTTAGATATAATAATAAATTAATTTTGCTAAAATAAATTTTGTGTTCGACTTGGTCGCTTGAAAGCCACTAGCATAAGTGACAAAATTGCGCCGGGTCTTAAAGAGTTTTTCCATACAATTGAAAATTTATTAGTTTATTAAAACTAAAAACCACTGTATCTTGTAGTTCAGACTCATCACTACATTGTACACTTATTTTAAATATCAAGTTGTCCAGTAGAACTCATTAAAATCCAGTTCAATTTCGACAATTATGATAATTTCCTGTGAAGCTTTTTTTTAATGGTCATAACCTGCATACACAACAATTTATTAGTGTAAATCATTTCCTATGCCCTTTTCGAGTTTCAATAAAATTAAAAAGAAGTGCCTGATATAAAATATTACATTAAATTTTTCGTAATCGCAACGAAAAAGAGTACATACTGAGTATACTTTCTTTCCATTTAGGGTGAAAATCAGTGAAAGTGTATGAGCATATAGTTCGTTAAGCAAAACATGAAAATAACTATACTATAGTGCAGAAAAAAATCCTGTGCAACCAAAAAAGTAATGAAAATACTTTCATTATTTTTAGTTAATTTACATAAAGAACACACGTATATATCGCGGTTTGTGTGTGCGGAACAAACAAATAAATTGCTGGTTGGGAGGAAATCAACCCCACATAATTTTATAAATTGCTTTAAGCAAATGCTGTCACCGTCATTGGTGTTGGTTTGGTTACACACATTTAATTACGCTTGTTTGTGTTCACGTGTTTTTGTATGTATTCATACTAGCAAAAATAATTTTTATATTTTTCGGATTAAACTACAATAATAAATTTGCGGTGGCATAAAGCATAATGAGCTGCATTTACGTGTATTTTTCTATCCCTCTCTTTTTTCAGCACTTACTTTTCTACGATCTTTTCAGTTTTCGTTTAAAGCAAAAACTAATCATTTGGAATTTTAACTTTTTTTTATTTTCCATTAGTTGCTTTCTATAGCCCGACAATGTGTTACTAAGCCAAACTATTTTTATTGCACACAAATATGTTTGGACTTGCAGCTAAAAAGTCATTTAGTGGAAAACAATGTTATGATTTAAGTTCATTATAAGCTCCATTTTACTTAATTGTTCCGGTCAAGTTTTGTGCTCATACATCTAGGATATTTAAAGGGTGCTGCAAATCTATATAAAATGCACGGGATTCCAATAGACAAATAGAAGTTATTAAAATATATATGGTCTAGCACTATTATTGTGTTCGGAAGCATTGAGCAGCGACAGCCCGTTCATAAAGTAATATTTTCTAAATAGCTCAATGGTTGATCGCCAAATTATAATACCTGTATTGGGACTACCTTGTACTTTCCTATGATTATAAATTAACGCAAATACTAAAACAAAAAACATTTTTAATTAGTTACAGTTACTATCAGTTGTGCAATTTTCTGTATTAAAAGTCATAACCTAGATTTTTTTAGCCAGCGACCAGTGCAAAGTGAAAAAGTAAAATTTGACTAAACGGTGAGCATAATCTGAGAGAAGAATTTAATAATAAGCTGTACAAGTAATACGGAATAACGAAATACCCTACAATGAATTGCACAGAAGTTCCAATTGGAAGAAAAAGGTAATAAATCTGTACCTTTGAAACTTGCGATTCGATTACAAAACGATGCATGTAAAAATCATATAAGAGGACCTAAGTTTTCAGAACGTTAAAATTTGGACCAGCATCTTGAAACATACGGTAAGCTGTAAGCTGGAGGGTGGTGTTGGCTGAGTAATTAGCGCGTTTGACTAGAAACCCTGTGGTCTTGAGTTCGACACTAGTTTCAGGCAAGACAACAACTTCACGCATTTTTCTCGTTTGCATTGGTGTGTTATTCTGTTGGTTGTTGTTGCACTGTTAAAGTGATGAAGGCATAGCACTGATCACTTTGGCAGTACCGGCAGCGAGTAATACTAACATATCCTAATGCACTTCACAGTACCTTCCTTCGTCGGTATTGTAGCAAAACCGTCGGCGAAGTAAATGAACTAATAAAATGGCTACAAAGCTTAAACAACTCCATGCCTCTACTTGACACCAGAGGTGCTTGCAATACTGCTCTACAAAAAAACGCGCAATAGCAGGGTTGTAAATGAATTTAACTTTCTATCTCGCTCCCACTTCACAACCTGTTCTCTTTCCCAATGAAGGTAGGCATTAATTGCCTGATTGTGTTACTTCTCTTAAAAAAAAAAAGCTACAGGGTATCAAAGTTGACTACATCGGGAATGAAAAACCTTGTTAGCGTCATAACTTTTACAAATATCATCCGATTTTAATGAATTTAAACTTTTTGTAAAGTTTATAAATAGGCAAAGAAAATCGTTTTATATCATTACGATACATACATATTATTTTCAGAGATATTTGGCTTTGAATTTTAAAATTTTGGTTTTGCCCTCGATTTTGTTCCCGATCTCGTAATTAATTATATTCGGTAATAGCATAGCCAAAGTTTAAAAAAAAAAATTTATGATAAAAAAAAAGTTCTTGATAATATGAAGAAGAAATTTTTAAGTTTTCTCAATTCATGTAGCCGTGGAGAAAAATCAAAATCAAAACTTTAAAATGAGCGTAAAAAGGGCTTCGACAAAAATAGAGCTTAATTGTTGTATGTTTTTCTCCAAAAATTTTCAGAACTAAAAATTTTCTTTTCCAACTGCAGTTGAAATATTAAATAGATTAGAGCATGCAGCATTGGATGAATGTAGTGAGTTTTTCTAGGAAATTCTACGGGCTTAAGCAGTAGCAGCAGCGATTAATACTGTTCTATGCTAATGTAAATCACAGTGACCTCCTTTGTCGGCAATGCTTGTGAAATCGTCGGCGAAGTAACACAAGTAATGAAATGGCTACAAATAAAGTCTAGAAACTTAATGCATCTATTTAGTACCAGAGGTGCTACAACACCGCTGTAAAAGTAACATAACGCGCAATAGCATAGTTGTAAAAGAATTCAGCTTTCTATATTTATCTCATTTTACCATCCGTTTTCTCTACTCTATCTCTTTCCCAAAGGATGTAACACATTAACTAATTCACTGGTAAGTATTAAGTCTAGGGTATTCACTCGATTAATGTTTGCTCGATTAATCGGAAAATTAAAGTCAAATAATGTTCGATTAAACAAAAATTTCCAATTTTGACTAAAAATTTATTCGAGCCATTTTAGTCGATGTGTAAGGTATAAGATATCGACCCCTTTACGCAATATGATCATAAGCGACAACAATTTAATTTTTCAGTAGAAGGGGTTTTTATTGTATGTAAGCATGATTTATATTCATACGATCAAATTTTATAGCCTGTATTTCAAAATTTATCAACAACTTTGACCTTTTGACAATTTTAAACTATAGGTACACTCTAAAACATTACTTCAAATTTACGATCATATATTATCTAAATTTGTGTTGAAAATTTCTCCTTGTGTAAAATTACATCGATTTTGTAGTTATTTTATTAAAGAAAAAACCTTTCAACTTAAGCATATTTAGTCCAAGTGGAAAAAATGTAACATAAAGTATAATACGGTTATGGCTGAATGGTAGATATGTCAGACTGTCAGTCAGGAGGTCGCGGTTCTAAGCTGCACGTAGCCAATCGCTTTTTTTAGTAAAAGCATTTTGTTGAAAAATAATGCGTGTGTAATTTTACGTCGATAATAATCTGTAGTATGTAGGCTCATAATATATAGATTTCAATAAAAAAAAATTTTGTTACAAAATGTCGCTTACGATCATATGTTCAACACTTTTGTGTAAAATATGGGAATTTATACTCCCTATTTACGAAAGGGACAAAAGGATTCATACCGCGAGAGAGTTAGAGGGCTAAAATGTTCCACAAAAATATATATCGTGATGCTTTACATAAAAGTGTTGAACACATCTTATACCTTAAAGGTAAGGCCCTCAAGGTATGACTCGACATAGTCAGTATAAACTGTGCAAGAGGGGGAAATTTAACTCTTCCTGTAATGGATCCCAGATGTAAAGTTTCGAAATCTTTCTCGTCGTATCCCGCCGATATAAAAAATTAAGAGTACAGGAAATTTAAGAAGCACAAGTTAACGGTTCTTAACCCAAATTGTCCGGGCGCACCCATATGGTAATGCAAAAGACCGTTACATTAGAAGATTCACAGCAATCCAAATGCAAAACATTTGGCAAAGTTGGCAAATAGTGAAAAATGGATTACATATGGGTAGTTACGACTTAAATTCTCATATACTTATTTGCCTACCAGTAAGCAAAGTTTTTGCTGGGTAAATATTCTGTGGAAAATATTTATTATTGATATGGAATATTCTTTGTTTGTAAAACTTACCATTAGTGAAGCCATTGGCGTAGATCAGCCCTTCTAGAGAGGGATAAGCCCCTTTCCTTCAAGAAGTTCAAAATATTATAGTAAGCTTAGTAATATAAGTACACTAGAAGATTAATTTTGGTTTTACAAGCATTGCACTTTTTGGATGAAGTTGATAGTAAAAATGACGAAAGTATCGTATAGAAAAGTTCTGCAAGTTCAGTTGCCGTATAAAAATTTTAGGTACTAAGTTAACGTTCTTAGATCCTATAGGTATAGATTTAAAACTTTTATTTAAATTTAAAACAAATCATATTCCCGGATAATTTTGATTAACTAGGAATTCTTAGATTTTAAGTAATAAAAATTTTAATGTTTCATATACAACGATCAACCTCAAATATCATATTTTAACCTACTTTTATATTTACTAACAAACTTCTGTTACAAAAGTTGCAAAAAAATTATCTGCAATGCAATTGTACGCAGTATAACAGCAAACAATTAAACAAGTTAACTATAACTTTAATACAGCTAACTACTTACTGTGGCTTACTTACATTTTAGTAAATTCACCACCACGAAAAAGTGCTCTGATTTACTTTCTATATAACAATGGCCAAATCCTAGCACAATGTCAGTCATCCCATTATAGCTCAGCAAGGATTTTTTAGCATTTAACTAACGACTATGTGAATCTCTTTTGTTGTTTTCGTTTTTTTTCTGTGTTGATAATTGAGTTGTAATTGTGGTCATTTGTGCGTTTGGAAAAAAACCCACTACCATTAATTTTTGGGAAGCAACAATCCGCGAGTTACCATAATTAGGTTAACGCCTTTTCATTATCTATTATGGTACAAACTGTATGTATCGATAGAGATAAATCGTTGCATGTACATAAATACTTGTATGTATAGGTAATATGTAAGTAATGTTTGTAGTGGTTAGCTACACTTTGTATATTGCTAGTCGATTCAATTAAAACTTAATTATTTGAAAAAATCGTTTTCATTAAGTTTACTGAATGAAAGCTTTAGTAAATTTAAGGCGAATTACTGTATTAAGATTGCATTGATGTTAACAATATGAAAATCACTATTATGACATAAAACCTCTGGCTGATTTGCATATTAGTCTTAAAGGATTATAGTTATTTTGGTTCATCTTTCTGATATGCAAAGGAAACGGGGTACAGGTGATATTGGCGAAACATAATCAATGTTGATGAACAAAAATTTTTATTTGAGATAAAATCTCATCACAATATGTATGTGACTGTGTATGTATGCCAAGTGCTTGCTTTTTAGTGACACTTCATTAAAAAATTTATCATCCATCCTGTAGAATTTTATTCTGCTGCTAAGCCTTGAGCGTAAGATGGTTAAGACTGTCACTTATGCTGACGACGTAACAGTAGCCATCTCTGTCAAGCACTTGCGTACAATCTTTCAGTGTATCGAGTATGCACAGACACTTGGCGTTAATCTAGCTAAAAGTGATGTCGTGCTTTTCACTTGAAAGTACAAAGTCGAAGACTTTGTGCCTCCTAAACTCAACGGCCCCACATTAACAGTCTCGCAAAATGCCAAATACTTGGGTGTAAGCCTTGGTAGTAAACTATATTGGAACCTAAATACCCAGTATAGAGTGGATAAGTCCCTCGTAGCTATCTATACGTGCAACAGAGCAATTGGTCGCAGCTGGGGTATAGAGCCCAGAGGGAACACTTTAATGTAAGAGTTCCATTTAGGCCTCAGGATGGCTGCAGCGTCTTGCAAGCAGAAATCTCTGCTATTACTACGGCGGCTAGATGTATATTAGAGGATATCTATAAATTTACCGACAGCAAAGCCACCATCGCCGCTATAAATGGTGTATGCACTACATCTTCGGCGGTTGTTGAATGCCGGTTATCTCTGGGTTGGGTTCCGGGACACTCATATTGCCACGGAAACAATATTTCGGGTGGACTTGCCAAGCAAGGTGTGACATTGAGCAACTCAATGATCTGCCACTTCATTGGTATTCCTCTATCACATTGTAAATTACTGACACAGCTGGAATCATATAGGCTGGAACAACATAGGTGGGAGTACGAGGGAGCCTGCCCTGTGGCTGGGTCCACGTGCCCCCCTACGAACTATGCAGGCCACGTGCTCTGCTCAGGCTCGGTGAAGGTCGAATGAAACTATTAGTTACAGTGCTCACAGGGCACTGGAATATCGGACCCATGCCAGAAGGATGGGTCTAAATTACAACAAGGGCTATTGCAGAAGTTGTAATTATGAGGAGGAGGAGTAGGAGGAAATAGTTCTTCATCGTCTATGCCAGTGTCCGGCTCCAGCCAGCTTAAGGACTAACGTTTTGGGCGCTAAAATTCATGCAGACTTAGACAGTCTGGCAAATGTGGGGGTAGTTAAGCTCTCCTCGTATTTAGTGCAATCGGGATGATTTGACACGGCGACAGAACAATCGTAAATAGTTGTTAAATAGAACGATTAATTACGCCCTATCTGCTCTAGGGTATCACAAAGAATGATATAACTGTCCTCACAACCTAACCGAACCTTGATTACAAACCTTGCAATTGTTATGGATTGTGATAACTTAATGATCAATTGCAAGAAAAGAATACTTAAAAAACATTGTGACAACCTTGGGAACAGTACAGACCCATAGCGCTGTTACACTGCTGGCCACAATATATCCCGGCTTTTCACTCCTGCCATATTTGTGGAGCTCTTGCCAGCCAGTTTCAAAAGATATGTATGTATATTTTGTAAGGTAATAATGAAAAAATAGTAGAGTTAAAGCTAGAAGTGGGTCTACCAAGGTGTAGCGATAAAAATCATAGTTCTAATTGGTTACAAAATGATGTATGTAAAAATTATAGAACCTGAGCTTAAAGAGTATTGAAATTTGGACCACCATGTTGAAACACACGTTGAGCTACAGGGTGTCAAAGCTGTCTACCTTGGGAAAAAGAGCTTTGTCTCCCTCATAACACAGAAAAAAATGGACAAGAGCTATGTTCAGTAACTCCATGTTATTGAAAAAAATATATGAATTTAATAACTTTTGTCATTAACTTAATACAATATTTCATTGCATGTATTTCTTTCCCACGCCGGTTATTTCTTTCCTTTTCATACATAAATACTTAAAACAAGTTTTATCTCATAAAAAAATAACTAGGATATGGTTCAGCTGTAGAGAGCACGCTTTACGTCCGGGAAGACCGGATTCGTAACCCAGGCATGTCAAAATTTTTTTAACTTATATTTGTTTTTCTTTTGAAGTAATTTTGTTATCAATATAGCGGAATTCTTTTTCACAGGAAATTTAAAAAAAAAATTATTGAATACCGGGACTTTTGGCATCAAAAACGAGAATTGATTTTTTCTGTGAACTTGTTCAACTATTATCCGATTTTAATGAATTTACCCTTTGGTGTAAAGTTTTGAAATAAATAAAAAAATACAGTTATTTCATTGAGATATCTTTAATATATTCAAAAATATTTGGCTTAAAATTTTAAAATGTTGATTTTTGACCTGGACTTTGTTCTCTATTTCGTTAATATCTCCGGTAGTAGCATAGCCAAAATTTTCCAAAAAAATATCATGATTTTGAACACAATTATTGATAACATGCAAAAATATTTGTATAGTTTATCTCAATTCGTGTAGTCGGAAAAAGAAATCCAAGTTAAGACTTTGAAATTAGAGTGAAAAATGGCTAAATTTTTACAAAAAATAGAGACTATATGTGCGATATGCATTTCATTGGTGGTTTACCAAGTCGTCAGTAGACTTCAACCATACGTTTGAACAGTTATACAGACTTTCAAAAGTCATTTGACAATTTACAAGTAATAAACGATTTTAAAAAATAAGCATAGGAGGCTGGGAAGCTTATACAAACCCAAGCAAATAATTTGTATTCGATATGAATCTATTTTATTTTTCTACACCTTTATACAATTAGAAATCCACTGGATAACAATAAGAGTATTTATAAGACAAAATGAAAAGTAAAATTCAAATTAAACCTTTAAGAAATTTATTATTTGACATATTATCATAATTTTATTTTAAATCAAATTTATTTGCTGATGGTTAAGCATTGTCTATATGCATTTCATTGGCGCCTTACCAAATCGTCAGTAGACTTCAACCATACTTTTGAATAACTATAAGCCCTTTATGCAGTTTCTAAAACTGCATAATGTTAACTAAAACTTAAAATATTACAAAAATATTGCCGATAACAATATATCGACAAATCCGAAATATTACCGATATATCGGCATCGAACGCATCCCTAGGATCCACAATAATCTTCGAATGGGATGCGTGGCTATCAAAACAAAAGCCCATCATTCTGGTACGCCTCGTGTGACTAATAATATGATAATTTCGCTTCATATATCCAATGAAACAATTTCATTAATTTTTTATAATTCTTATGATATTTAATGAATATTGCTTTCATAGTTTCATTAAAAATTCTCATTCGATTTATGGCAGCAATATTTTGTCATTTTATAGAAACTTCTTTAATTTTTGACAAAATGTTTTAATGTATATTTGAAATTCTTCAAATGTATGCTATGAAAATTAAAAAAAAAATTAAACATTTTATGTTTTTGATGTCATAATTTTACTAAAATGTATTTCATAGTTTTGATGAAAAATTGTCACCCAAAATTGTTATCCAAAAGCGAAAAACAAAAATAGTTTTGTATGTTTGCAGCTGTTGTACTATTTCTTATTATTACAAACAATATTTTGACAGCGCTGTTGGCTGGAAATTATGGAAATCAAGACTATTATTTCCAAAATGTTTGGGGTCATCAACATTACATATTTTTGTTATGTGGATTGGTGTCTATCGTACGTATTTGTAGCATGAAATTGCCAATAAATTCATATTGTTAATAAAAGAGAAAATGAGCCTTCTCAGTAGTATAATAAGTTCATTAAAACAGTGAAATAATACCATTACCATAAAGCAAAAGTTTCATTAAAAAATTTAAGAATTATTGTGTAATTTTAGTAGAACCTTTTATTTAATTAATTTTTAAAAAAGATTTTAGTTCAGCTTGAGGTCCGTTTATTTATTTTAATTTTATTTTCCTGATATTTCGATCAACTTCGTTGATCATCTTCAGGGGAATCTAAAAATATATACAAAAACACAAGTGAAAAAACAACACAAAATATAATAAAATATAATTACAAAAAGGTAAGTTGGAATTAATTGTATTGTAAATTTACATTTTTGAAAAATAAATAAATAAACTTTTAAGTAAAAAGCGTTGCTTTAATCAGCCCTTTTCACTTGTGTTTTTGTATATATTTTTAGATTCCCCTGAAGATGATCAACGAAGTTGATCGAAATATCGGGAAAATAAAATTTAAATAAATAAAATGAAAATCAGGAGTTTTTTCAATTTATTAAACGGACCTCAAGCTGAACTAAAATCTTTTTTAAAAATTAATTAAATAAAAGGTTCTACTAAAATTACACAATAATTAAGTTTACACGGGAAGCACACCGCAACTAAAAGTCACAATGACTTTATACACAAACATTAAACTAAAATACAACAAAAACACAATTAACATCATTAAAAAATATTCCAAATATAATAAAAGTGTGGCAAATATAAAAACTACAACATGGTTTCTTATAAAATGCAGACAAGCAGGAATTATTCCAAATTGTATACATAATTCAACGAAGCATATATTTAATCTATTCAAAACTAATAACTATATACCTCAAAATATACAGAGAGCTTTAAATAAAGATATTTACAGATTTCATTTCATAATACTAAAGTTAATGATACAACAAAAACATAAACAAATAATTAATAATAACAAAACGCTAAATTTAACAACGATGAAACTAAATAAACTTGTGGACGAGGAAGATTTCAAAATGCTTATGGAGAGTGAAGAAAGTATTTTAAAAATCTTTCTAGTTAAAAAGAAAAGTACACATATAAGAAAATTTTAAAAATTGAGAGAGATTAACGAAAAAGAGATAAATATGAAATACAATAGAGTGGTTTATAAACAAAACAAATAAATAATACAAGTACTAAATGCTTTTAATGAACAAATTAAATTTACAATGGAGGTAGAAAAGGATGGAAATCTACCGAATTTGGACTCGGTCATAATTAGGCAAGGCAATACATTGAAGTTGGATAGGTATCAAAAGCCATTGTGCTCAGGAAGATTGATAAATTTCTATTCAAAACATCCAAGAAAAATAATTATAAACACTGCTATTAATTTTATTACAAGAGTTTTATCTATTAGTGACCAGACGTTCCACTCAAAAAATATTAACAAAATTAAGAATTAACAAAAGCAAAGAATGATTTCCCAAGAAAAACTATATTAGATCTATTGGAACATGTAAAAGCCAAAAGCGGCAAACAGAAAAAGCACCCAAATCATATAAATCATCAACATATATACCGGGGTTCTCTGAAAGACTAAAGCAGTCTGACATTTACGACAAAGACAAAAACCAATTAGCGTTCAGAACTTTTAACACCAACAATAAACTGTTCAGTAAAACAAAATCAAGATTAAAAAAATGATGAAAAGTCGAATATAGTGTATAAAATTGGTTGTAATGGAGACGGGTCCAATATATGCCAAAAGGTATATGTTGGTACCACAAAAACAAAATTGAAGACTAGGATGGCTTCACATAAGTCTGACTTAAAATCAACTCAAAAACCATTATCACAAAAAACTGCACTTGCGGCCCACTGTGCTTTAACAGGTCATAAGCCAAATTTCGAACATGTAAAAGTACTCACATCAGAGACTAATTATAAAAAGAGATATACACTGGAAATGCTACATATAATAAATGTACCAGCTGACAAGAGGCTAAATTATAAGAGCGATGTAGAAAAATGCGCGCAGATATATAGGAGCACGATAAACAAATATAGACCAAAACAAAAATAGTGTTTGTTTGGATATTGATAAGGCCTGATTAAAGTAAAGCCTAAGCAACGCTTTTTACTTAAAAGTTTATTTATTTTTCAAAAATGTAAATTTACAATACAATTAATTCCAACTTACCTTTTTGTAATTATATTTTATTATATTTTGTGTTGTTTTTTCACTTGTGTTTTTGTATATATTTTTAGATTCCCCTGAAGAGGATCAACGAAGTTGATCGAAATATCGGGAAAATAAAATTAAAATAAATAAAATGAAAATCAGTAGTTTTTTCAATTTATTAAACGGACCTCAAGCTGAACTAAAATCTTTTTTAAAAAAAAATGTAAGAATTTAATTACAATAATGAAATAATTTCATGATATTAATGAAATAATTTCATTTAAACTATGAAATAATTTCGACAACATAATGAAATATATTCATTGGTAAAGCGGAATAATTACATTGAATCAATGAAACTATTTCATGTGCATATATGACGAAATTTTCATTAAAATAGTTTTAACGAAACTAGTTTCATTAAGCCAACGAAGCATGACGTTAGTTAATTAGGCACAGCGAAGTGGGAGAAAGATAGAGAGCTTAATTAATTTACAACTCTGCTATTGCGCGTTTTTTGTAGAACAGTGTTGCAAGCACCTCTGGTGTTAAGTAGAGGCATTGAGTAGTTTAAGATGTGTAGCCATTTTATTAGTTTTTTTACCTCGCCGACGGTTCTGCTACAATACCGACGAAGGATATATTAGTATTAATCGCTGCCGGTACTGGCAAAGTGATCAGTGCTATGCCTTCATCACTTTAACAGTCCAACAATAACCAACACAATAACACATTGGAAAAATGCATGATGTTGTTGGCTTGCCTCAAACTAGTCTTAAACTCAAGACCTCAAGGTTTATAGTCAAACGCGCTAACTACTCAGCCAACAGCACCCTCCAAATTTTAAGATATATAAAAAAATTAAAAAATTCAGACAGATAACTCGAAACAAAAAGAAGTTCTTAACAATGAGAAGCTTTAGGAAAAAAACAAATAAGTATTTCAAATTTATTTCATTATTCAAATTTTCATAAATAAATTAGCAAAAAAGGATCTGTTCAAGTCATACTGAAAATCAACTTTGCTATTTTATAATACAATAAAAATAAAATAGCAAAATAAAAACCAAATACATTTCAAAAAATATATACATAATTACCTGTCAAAATGTTCATTTATGTATGTTTCTTAAGTTCTTATAGAAGTATAATAGAGTTAAAAAGTATATATTGCAAACAATATATAAAACATTAAGTTACCAACACAAACAACACAAGACAACCCATGTTGGCCATGTCTTTCACACATCTTGCAAGACCGATGCATGACCATGTTAAAGCGTCGATGACCTGTTGGTGACCGCTCAAACAGATCAGTGAGGACATTTCCGAACAAATGGCCGCTAAGTTCATACATGACAACAAGAGCGACACTTTCACCCATCTTTTCATTAATGACCATGTAAATGACAACATCCTCAGAAATGTCGCCATTACTTTTTTGCTTTTGTTTCTGTTTTACACGTTTTCTGTAACAAAATTTGAGGAATTTGTCGCTCAGAGAGTATCTAATACAAAAGATTTAAGATACATTGTAAAAGATTTTTTCCTCGGCTCAATTTCGGTCAATTTTAGCAAGCAGGATTGTATCAAAATGATTCAAACTGATGACAGACGGAGCGACAATGTCCACAAGAAGTTCATTTGGTTAGTTGGCATGACCAGTTGAGTAGAATTTCTTTTACCCATTCTATGCGCACTGTTTCTGTTAGATTGTCTTAAAAGAAACTGCAATCGACAAATATCGTGCATGACAAATGTTAAAATTTCCTTAAGTAGTCGTTGATGAAAATGTCCTCTACTACGTGTTGGCCAACCGGGAATTGTCTTTATACTCACACTAATATAACATGAACCAAGAACTTGTATACAAAAATCAACATTTTGTATTGTATCTACAATTCAAGTGCTCTGCAATTCTTGAGAAATGTCAGTCATTGCCATTATCAAATGTTGACATAAGAATTTAAGCTTGTACGCAGAGCTTTATGACACGTGTAATACGATACAAAGTATGCAATTAAACAAAAACAAAACAAGCACTGAAATGTTCGTAATACAAATAAGTATACATACTATGCATAAAATATAAACAAAAATGACATAAAAATAAACTCTTAAACATATAAAAAAAAAACTTTTCTCTATTTGATTTTCTAGTTAATGACTCCCCTCACTTAAATAAAAACTTTTGTCATCACACTCACACTACTACGCAGCACTTCAATTAAATTCACTTTCAAGTTCATGTGTCTACTTTAAGGAGCTAAGATTTTCATACAAATCCTTACAAGAAAAGAAACGCTTAAACACACACAAAATATACAATACAATAAAACAAACAGCAGTAATATTCAAATTAAATTTTATTTTAAATTATGCAAAAAACAGCACTACAGTAGTTGTCAAAACATGTGAAACTAAGAAAATACGATTTCAAATGACTCTTTATTATTATTACTTTGCTCATTTTTTTATAAACCAAAAATATATTTCTAAATGCCTTTTAATTAGAAAATGTTTATCTAATAAAAATTTTGTTTTGACCGCCACTGTATTGTTTATGTTTAAATGAAAGCTGATGATGGCGTGAGCTATGGATTATTCTCAAAAATAAAACAATTGAAACTTTATAACTGTTTACTTTTCGTTTCATTTTGTCTTTGTAATGCAAACCACCACATACGCGAAAATATTACACAGTATAAATGTCATTTGCATTTCTTAATAAATAGATATTAAAACATGACATAATATGATATCAAAAATATTTGTAGAACAAATAAAAATGTATAATTAATGAATTTTACGAAGAAATTTTAATTTCCCTTTAAAATAACTGCTTAAAAAGTTTTGAGATAAAATTCAACATCAACTTTATTTCTGTAAGAGTCTTACTCACATAATCAAACAAAGCCTTACACACACAGTAACACTTATAATCTCATATACAAAAGAAACTTCTTAAGAAAATGACTCGCAGTCATATACAGGAAGTATTAGAAGTACGAGGGATATTAAAGAATATTGAAACTGACAAAAGAGTCAAGATTTTTGTGCTTGACAGAAATTTTTACGCAGTGCTAACATTTCACATATCCAGGGAAGCAATGCCAAAGGTCCGAGCCAAAGTCCAGTTAGGCACAAAATATTTAATTAGTGAAGCAGCTCTTAGGAAAAGTTGGGTATAGTAAAGATTAACAAAATTACTAGAAAAAAATATTTTTGCTTTTTGTACAAATTTCTTGGATATACTCCATTGTCTGTGTTGGGGCGTTATTTCGCAGTGCCTTCTTAAAAATTCAAATAAATAGAACCAATCAATAGATAGAATAGATTTAACCACAGCTTTCAAATATAGTTTGTGAAAACCTCAGCTCATTTTGGCGAATATTCACTGAAAGCGTTTCGCTGCATAAAACCCCACACAAAAAATTTGAACTTCATGTGGACCAAAAACGACCAGTGAAAATATTTGTAAATTCAGGCAAAACATATTACTAAATACCCAAAGAAATTTTAATTATTTTAGCTTGAGTTCGGTTTTAATTTAATTTTTCAATTACATTATATTTTTATAAGAGATAAATGTGAAGCATGTAGACAAAGAAAATCAGATAAAATAATTGTCTAAAAATTTAATTTTAAAATCAGTTTCAGTGTAAATAAGAACTCAAAATTAAACATTTACTGAATCAGGCAAACTGTTTATTGACTTTAAAAGTGAATTTCAAATAAAAGCCTATCTGAATATAAAATTAAAATGTACTCTTGCAGGATATTCTAAAGAATTTGTGTGAAAAAAGTTAAGTTGATTTGTTGTAAGAAAAATAAACAGATTCATATCGAATAAAAGTTGTTTGTTGTGTTGTTTGTTTGTATAAGTTTTGTGTTTCTTAAAAAAGCTATTATGCATTTGTATGTGATACTCATTTCTTGCTAGAGAGTCTGGCTATTAGCATACGAGCTTTGAAAACTTTTCAAATATGGTTCACTGATTTAGCATTTAATAGATACTCACTCTATTTGAAGGCAACAAATGTGGAACTGATTTTTGTATCGGTTTAACATTTCATAGATTCTCAATTGGAGGACAATAAATGTGGAACTGATTTTTGTTTAAAGATCTACTGATGAGTTGGCATTAGCATTCAAAGAAATGCCGGCACATACCTTAGCTAACCACATCAAATCAATTTAATTTTTTGAATATAAAGTCTTAATATTTTTTCTGTTGAATACTTTTCACAAGTTCAATGTGAAATTTCAGAAATTTAGTGAAAGAATATCGTTGGAATCATTTTATTAGCTTTCCTAGTTTCATTAGAAAATTTCATTGGATTTATAGCAACAATATTTTATCAGCTTTTGGAAGCCTATTTAAGATTTGACAGAGTGTTTTAATGGATACCTAGGATTCTTGAAATAATACTTTCAAAAAGGAATTAAAAATTTTATGTTTCTTAATGTCAAAATTTCAATGAAATATTTCATAGCTTTGATGATAAATTTCGTTAAATTTATGAAAGCCTACTTAATAATGAAATCATTTCATGAAAATACTGAAAATATTTCAGACAAAAATTAATTGATTTCAATTAAATAATAAAATAAGTACATTAAAATAATGAAATAGTTTCAATAAAACTATGAAATTATTGCATTAAAATTATAAAATAATTACATTAAAATAATGAAATAATACTATTAAATTTACGAAATAATTTTGATAAAATAATGAAATATTTTCATTAGCTTAGCAAAATTATTACATTGGATAAATTAAATTATTTCATATATTTGGTGAATTTTTCATTAAAATAATTTTAATTAATTTAAAAAAAACGTGAAATTGGTTGTGTTTTAAAGAAATTTTTCATTTGATTAATGTCGAAATTTAAAGAATCTATGAAAAAAATTATTTCTGAAAAATTTTGCTGTTGAAATTTAAAAAAAAATTTTTGATAAAGTTTACTTCCCACCTCGTAGCTCACCGTTGATTCTAGTAATTATTTACTATGATTTTACTGTTTAAATGATTTTAAGTATTTAGCAAAACGAGTCATTAAGACAAATCCCTGTTGATGTGATAACGCTTGTTGCTACTCCCACATATTTACGCACACACTCACACCTATACAGATACAACAGCAACAAGCATTTGTTTATATTACATCCTTCTTTCCTTAAAAGTATTTAGTTGTATGGAGCAAGGAGCGGTTTGGGATTAGTGTAGTGGTGGTTTTTATTGTGTTTTTAGAGTAAAACAAACAACAACAATAGCAAAAAAACATATTCATCACCATTACCAAGAGCAAGTGTTGCTACAACAACATTATGCTTATTTGTCACTTGTAACTTTTATAGTTGCCCTCTCATTCAAGCACATTTGAACTTTCTCACCCTTACAACATCCTACTGTTCGTCATTGTCATCATCATGAAGTATATGTAAAAACAAATTATGAAAATCTTCTTTGTCTTTAAACTAGTTAGAAAATATTTTGTTTTTTAGAAGCTTGTCTTACTCATGGAGTTTAATCAACCAACCAAGCAGCCATCCATTCATACATTCTTAATTCATTTACTTCATTTAAATGTATTTTTTGGTTTCACTTCGTTAGGATTTGTAGTTGTTGTTATATATTAGTGATTATTCCCTCTTGTCATATGCAGAATTTTTCCTTTTGCTTTTTTACTCACGCTACACTTAGTGTTTTTCGAATATAAAAGACTCACGTTTTTTTTTAGTTGTGACTCTATTGCAGCAAAGGCTCCATATCACTTTCAATGTATTTCAAGATAGCGTCGATTTTCGGAATTAAAAAACCGGCTATATAAAAAATATATGTAAATGAGTAAATAAATTGCGATTATAATTATTCAAATGATATTTTATCGAACAAAGATGTTTCGAATAATATTTTTCGAATTAAAATAATTTGAATAAAACTTTCCAAATAAAAATTATTTTAATAAAATTAATCGATTAAAATTGTTCTAGTAAAAACTTTTCGAATAAATTTACTCAAATAAAAGCTAGTAAATAATAATAATTTTCAAACAAAAGCTTTTTGAAGAACACCATTCATATATAAAAATTTTTCAACGACAAATGCTCGTAATAATATTAGTCGACTAAAATTATTCGAAATTACTCGAATAAAATTATTCGAATAAAAATCAATCGAATAATGAAAATTGAAAATTATTCGAATATGATTTTATTATGCCAAAACTTCGATTTTATTTTGATTAAAAAGATTTCTTAGTCACGGATACTAAATTTTGTAAATACAAATGAACTAATGAAAAACAAATCGTAACAACAACATAAATGTGCCATAAATAAAGTTCTTCAGTTGTTTTATCAAATATGTTGTATTCTTTGTTACTCAAAAGTTTTATTTAACACCCAACAAAAACTTTGCTTACTGGAAGGCAAAAAAGTAGATGAGGATTTAAATCGTAACTACTCACAATTTGACTCGATAACTACTTATTTTTGTTTGAAAAGTTCAAAAAATAAGGGATACCCCTTACAAATGTATTTACATTGTCAAAGCAATTAACTAGTTATTATTTGGCTTACTCGAAGCTCAAAAATAAGTAGTCAAATAAACAAAAATGTTATACACATTATATTTTATTTATATTTTTCAATTTTTTTATTTTTTTGACCCAGCTGGGATACGAACCTGTGCTCATTCAGATTTGAAGACAAGAACTTTCCCCACTCAGCTATATCTTGACTTGTAAGTTTCAGCGACGAAAATTAGTTTTCATATACAAACACATGTTGACTTAAAGAGATGATGTCTACATATTTTTTTAATACATACCAACAAATTGTATTAGTTCTAATTTGAAGCATAGTAATAAGATAAATAAGTACCACTCATTACTTTGTAACCCATTAATAAAGTACTACCCATTACAAGAACCACAAAAGTTTTTGCTGGGCAACTTGCCAAGTCTATCAAGGGCTTCTGTCATCGCCAAAGTTAAGGCATTTAGTTACTGAATGAAAAAATTTATTTAATACAAAAGCAAGTTATAGTTGAATAAAAGGAATAGGTAGAAAAATAGACGTTGAATTTTAGGTCAACCTATGCCGATCATTTTCATAAATATTTTTCTTTAGCTGCATACTCATATAAGTGACTTAAACCGTCCTTGTTTTATGTACTCATAGACATTCACAATGTCTTTTACGGAATCCCAAACAGACAAGCAATGCAACAAAAAATATTTTTCATGTTTATATCAAAGTGATGGATCGATGCGGTAACACCATACTTATATTAAAGAGTTTTTTTACTCACTGTACAGAGATTGTAGACTTGAAGTAAACTTTAGGCATATTTTTGCACACAGTCTGTGTCAATTCATTTATCATTTAGCTATTTTAATATCATTAGTTATTTAATTTTTCGTTTGCATTTCAAAATTATAAGAATTATTAGATTTTTTTCAAATTGAAAACAAATAAATCGCTTTTCTTATTTTATCATTGAGTTTTAAGAAATCCCTTACTTTTTATCAGTACAATTGCAGTGCTTCGCTAAAGTATATTTTATGTGTGATCTTAAATATTATTTAGTAAATCAATGTTTTTTAAATGGGAAGTATTTTAAGAAGTTTTGGCATGCAAAATTTAATCTTTCGTAAGGAAACATCAAAACAGAAAAAAGGTTAAGGAACAATTGAAGGGCTTAGTCCAATAACTCGATAAGCCACTTTTATATGCTAGGTACCATTGCTTTGTATCCAAGAGAAATTTTTTAACAAATTTTAGTATTTCGCAAATAATTATGATAAGCTTAATACGTGGAAAATTCCAAAAATCATACAACTTAAAATTTTGTGTAAACTTAAAAGTCAATTTATACATATTCAATGTTTTGCTTTTGTGGCTTATTGAGCTATTGCACTAAGCCTTTCAGTTATAACATTTGATAAATACAAATTTTAAAAGGAATATAATTAAGTTTACAAAATTTTCAGAAATTTTTGTAAATTTATTTTAATTAGCAGATTTTGTAAAAAATTTCGTTTCTAATCGTTTCAGATTTGTATGAGAAGTAACGCAAATACGTTGCAATACAAATTTGAAAACGCAAAAAGCGTTTGTATTTACAAAATCTGGCCTTAAGCGTCAAATAATCTCTTTGGTTCATGGTAGGGCCGATGGAAAAAATAATAGTAATAAATGTGTGCCTTCTATTGGAACACACCTGGACCTAAATCTCGACAGAAAATTTACCTTTTGTAGGTTATTCAATATAAATGTTTTGAAATTATTCTTTAATATATCATATATTATATATGGCTATTTTTCGTTATTATTCCCACAGTGCTTCTATAACTTGACTTGAAGTAGATTTTCTGCTATTTTCGTGGCCACCTTTGTTTAAAACCGGAAAATAGTCTTTAATATGTTATTTAGCTGCGACACTCACCACCATCATGATTTTGGGCTTAACTAAAGTTAGCGCTTGATGACTGTGCTCTAATACCAAATTTGGCCGCTGACAGTGCAAACACAACTAAATAGAACTAAAATTTTCCAGTAGAAGAACATGATAATATCTTACATACATTGTGACCGGAGCGCCAATTAGTTAGTGTTTGTAAATCAATGCATTAAAGAAACTGAAAATAGGTTGTGTGTGTACATGTACATATATATTTTGAAAGTTCTATTATGGCGATGTCGTCGGCAAAATACGGCCGCACAATTTTAAAACACAATAACAGCAAAAAAATAAATTGTTCAGGAAAAAAACTAGTTTTTATTTTATTGAAGTATTATATGAAAATTTCAATATTGATTAGGCAGATATTGTGTGAAAAAATTGTTCATGAACAAAAGACTACAAAATACGCAACTAAAAATTTGTAACTTATACCATATTTACATTATGCAACTTTGTTGCATGCAATTTTCATTTTAAATGAGAGTGTTGAAATAGAAATGTACACATTTTGTATTTCTTCTCTGTCTTTCTCACTGAAAAAAGAGAGTTGCATGCAACAAATTTGCATAGTGTAAATATGGTATTACTGTGTTTTAAAATTGTGCAGCTGAATAACATAACTAAATTGTAGATAGTTCTCTTTATGTAATACAATAGGAACAAATATTCTTGCTCTTGTTGCGATATCTCATTTTATAAAAACCAAGGACCCTAAATAATAATTATGTTAATGTTTCAGGTAGAAAAAAATTTGTCACTTTTAAGAAATATTCCATAAAAGTTAGTTTTAATTATTATATACAACAACAAAAAATATTGTCGAATATATTTGAATTTTTTTATATTTACGATAATAATTATTTTAGTAATTGAGTTATGAATTTTTTAGTCGAACTGTTTGGCTTTTATTCCAAAGTTATTACATTAGTTTGGCTTAAGTTCATTTTGAATTTAATCTTTCGATCAAATTATTTATTATTTAAGAAAGAAAATCCAAAAACATGTAAATATTGAACATTCAAAGAAAAATTTGAATGTTAAAATAGGTGAACATGCTAAGAAAAGACAGTTACTGAAGTTCCGAACATTTAGACAAAGTTCAATAAGGTGCGACAGTGTGTTAATTGAGCTTACTAATATTAGTAGGATTTTCGCTACAGTGTTGTTGCCACTGTGAGTGGTAGTGTGGGTAAAGGACTCTGATGAGTAGACTTGGTGGTCACGAAACAGCTGTCAGTTCAACCTTCCGTACAGCCAAATTTTTCTTTGAATGTTCAATATTTACATGCTTTAGAATTTCTTTCTTAAATAAAAAATAATTTGATCGAAAGATTAAACTAAAAATGAACTTAAGCCAAACTAATTTAATAACTTTGAATAATTATTTTATTCATTAAAACGTTCATTAAATTTGAATGCATCAGTTTTAATATTTCCTAAAATATTCCTTCAAAAGTAAATTTGACTAAATTTACACGATGAAATATATCATGAAATATGTGACTCACGGTGGTTCAGAATCAGTTTTACAATACTTTCACAAAATTTGAACTTTTGAAGATCAAAAGGGATCAAAAACCAAAATCCTCCAGAGAAAGATTAAAGTGTCTCCTTTTAGCCTATATATACTTTTGCACCCGCCACGACCTGCCTGTAGTACACTTTTCTTATTTTACTGAAAACACTCAAAAAAATGTGTACCAAAATTGCTAGTAATTACTAGTTTTCTTTTTACTTTTTTTGTGTTTGTACACGCATAACTCTGTTATTTATAAAGTGATTTTCAAAATTACTTTTTTGTCTGAAAGTGTTGGCCTACAGATTGGTCACATAATTTTTATTTTTTGAAAATCGGAGGGGGAAATTTGTTAACCCATGCATAACTCTGTCAGTTGTGAACCGATTTGTAAAATTTTTTGCCTGAAATGGGCTGCCCGCAGTTGATTCCTTAATTTTTTTTTCGAAAATCTAAGATTGAAATTTGCTACCCCCATGCATAACTCTGTCATTTGTAAGCCAGGTTTGCCCGTAGTTTGGTCCCATTTTTTTTTTGCAAGAATCGTAGGGGAAATTTTTCTCCCCCCATGCGTAACTCTGTCATTTATCAACCGATTTTCAAAATTCTGTTTTTATTTATTTTCACCCCCTCGCATAATTTTTTCATTTGTATACCGATTTCAAAAAGTTTGTTTTTTGCTTAAAGGCACATTTTTTTCTTCGTTCTTCAATCCTAAATAATTTAAAATACAGATATTTTTATATAGTTGCTCAATCAACTTTCCACGATTTTTTGCAGATAAGTGAAAAATGTTGTTAGCTTCAATATACATGTCTGCCTTAATGTGCAAGTACTCACAATTGTGTGCAGCTAACTACAATATTTTATATGCGAATAATTTAAAACTGACAAAATATATGTTAAATGTACAGGTATACAAAGTGCACTCAATACGGGATTTTGAATAGTAAGCACAGAAAATTAATATTTTGTGGTGTTAAGTCAAAATGCAACTAAGATTGAATTTTTGTATGAAAATAGTTTTAAACTAACAAAAATTAAGGGCATTTATCCTAAAACTTGAGGTATAGAAAGAGCATTTAAAAAAATAAATTGTATGGAATTTCAAAGCATAGTGACACAAATTAATAATTTTCTGCAGTAAAGTCGCTTAAAAATTGTATGTAGTTAAATCGAAACTAATGTAAACTTTGAACCTTCGTTGGTTGTTCCCCTTATATAGATATTACTTCATGGTGAACGATAACAATTTAAAGAGAAAAAAAAGAGTTTTTTGTGACAAAATCAGAACTTTTTTATGTATATAAATAGATTTTTAATCCCGGGTATTCCCGGATAAAATTCACGGGAAAGCGGGAAACGAAAATAAGCGTCCCTAATCATAATCAATCTGAAAATGTCTGCGCAAGTGGTAATAATGCTCGTCGACTTACACAGCCTTCCTAAAATATATACCGAAAAGAAAAAGCTTTGACCACACGTTGATATGGTTTTATATGACAGATATTCATTTTCTTTATTAGGAAATCCAAACTTATACTTATTCTTTTTAGCAAAAAATAAATAAATAAATAGGTGTTATTCCATCTTGTCGGTCAGGGATGGGCAACCACCTCCTTCGGCTTTGTTTTTTTTTTAGTTTATGGCTTTTTTGACATCATAT
The DNA here is from genome assembly GCA_956483635.1 of Panzeria rudis. NCBI lineage: Eukaryota > Metazoa > Arthropoda > Insecta > Diptera > Tachinidae > Panzeria > Panzeria rudis. The sequence continues at coordinate 111,096,819 of OY101450.1, read as the reverse complement.
GGCGATATATAATGTTAATAGTTGTAATTACTTTCTTTATAAGACAATGCTTGTTTGTGTGGCTTGAAATATTTTTACTATCAGCAAGAATCAGTTAATCTAACATAATTATTTTAAAACCATTGATTACACAGAGGAACAAAATGGACATTTTGGTTTGGTGAAGCGAAAACAATAATTAATAAAACATAAATGTGCCATACCATTTTCAAAGCTAACTTAAATTTTTTTGGGTCAGATCTAGTTTTTGAAATATCTATGTTCTTATTTTTTAGTAGTTCTACACTCAAAAAAAAGTTTGAACTAGATTTAAGTAAGACACTAACTTAATTTTAGTACATGACATCATCTTGATTTAAGTTAAAAATAACTTAAAAATAAGAATTTTAACTTAAAACAAAGAAATTTTACTTCTCAGAAGTACAAAGAAAATTCATATAAGCTTGAAAAAATTACACAAGTTTTCTTAATTATCCTTACTTAAATGAAGTACATAATTATCTAGAGTTATTACAAATTTTCATACATGCAGTAAAAACCTCGTAATAGTAAAGATATTTTATCCCTAAATTAAGTAATTTAAATTTTGTATGAAAAATATCAAATCAAGTAAAAAGCTTCCTTATATCTAGTTTAACTTTTTTTATTAACTTAAAAGGAGTATGTCAAGTTCTTGGTTTTATGGACAAATTTACTTTAAAATAAAGAAAATTTATTATGTTTCTATACTATTTACTTGATTTTAAAAAGTTAGGCCTAATATACATATGGATTACTAAGATTTAAGAAATATATATTTTAAATAAGAATATTTGTTTACTGACAAAAAAACCATTAACTGAAATTAAGTCGAATATGAACTTAATTTTAATTTATACAATTTGTTTGAACCAAGCTCAAATTAACTTCAGATGAGAAATTTAAGTAGCTTAAAAAAAAAGAAAATATACTTAACTAAAGACTGACAAATATTCTAATAAACTAAAAAATTCTCTCAATTTTCGTTAATTATTTTTACTTAAATTAAGTAAATTTCCTTCACTCAAAAATAGACACATACATACATACTATGTATGTACATACCAAAATTAAGTAAAAAATTTCCTTAACAAATATTTCTAAGTTTAAGTAAATTTTTATTAAAATCCAATAAAAATTACTTGATATTAGTAAAAAAATAGTTTATATCCTTCAAAATCTATATTTTAAATAAGAATACATATTTGTTTCTTAGATACCTATAACTTGAACTGAATTAAGTTGAATATGAACTAAATTTTAGTTCATGCAATTTCTTTAGACCAAGTTCAAATTAACTTGAAATGGGAATTTTAGCAACATACGTATCAGGGATGGAAAAATTGGTACAATTGTACCATTTTTGGTACAAATCGAATTTTAAAATTTTATAAAATCTCCGTATTGTTTTTTGTCCATTTGTACATATCGTCATATGATTTCAAAAAATCCAAAACCGACTTTTTGATTGATTATGATGCACCGTATCAAAATATATGTTACTACGACTCTCTTCCTAAGCTTTACTCCTCTATTCGTCGATGTAAAATTAGTATTATAAGTATTCATGACCTGATCATGGTTTAATTTCTCATATTAAAGAGTTTTTTGTTCTCTTGTAAAATTATTTCAATGTAACTTAGGGCTTTTATGAATTCATATGACGATATGTATGTAACATTTTGTCTGAATTAAATTTGAATTTGGCGAAGTATTGATAACAAAGTTCGACTTAAAAAAAGGAATATTTAAAGTGGTCAGATACGACCAGCTCACAAAACGCATTCTCTGCAATCAGACACGGATACAGGGGAAAAAAGTAAAATATACCTTAGTTTTATTGAGTTTCTATAAGAAATTTTGCAAAATAGCATGTTCCAGTTCAAAGTTCGCGCACAAAAACTCAAGCCGGATCCGCGCCTGTCTGCAATTTAAAGCTCTTGCAGACCATGATACATATTATTGTGAAAAAATAATTTTTTATAATTTTTTTTTTGTAGTGTAGTAAATTCGAATATGTCGGAACTTCATTGAGAATATATTCTTCTACCTTCCAATAGCAAGTACATACGTCCAAATTATTGAGTTATTTTCGATTAGAAATTGGTAAATCCGACTTAAGCACACTTTCCTTTTTGCGACAGATAGTACTATATACAGGGTGTTTTTTTTAGAGGTATAGAACTTCGAATTGAAATAAAACACAAGAAAATCGTTTTAATGTCCATCAATTTGGCTTTATTGGAAGGATAATTTTATGCCATTAATGTTTAAATATGATTTCGGGCATGTGGCCGCCGCGGCTGGCTCGAATAAAGCCAATTCTACAGGTCCAATTTTCAACCACTTTTTCGAGCATATGGGGCCGTATGTTGGCAATAACGCCACGAATGTTGGCTTCCAAGTCCCCTAAAGTTTCTGGTTTGTTGGCGTAGACGAGTGACTTCACATATCCCCAAAGAAAATAATCCAATGGTGTCAAATCACACGATCTTGGTGGCCAATTGACAGGTCCATTCCGCGAAATTATGCGCTCATCGAATGTTTCCTTCAATAAATCGATTCTGACGTGCGCTGTGTGGCATGTAGCGTCGTCTTGTTGGAACCACAACTCATCCACATTCATGCCATCCAATTCGGGAACAAAATAGTCGGTTATCATGGCTCTATACCGGTCTCCATTAACGGTAACTGACTCTCCAGCATTATTTCGGAAGAAGTATGGCCCAATGACTCCATGTAATGGCGTCTCATGTGGATTCTCTTCACTCCAAATGCGGCAATTTTGCTTGTTGACGTAGCCATTCAACCAAAAATGAGCCTCATCACTGAACAAAATTTTGCGATGAAAATCAGCATTGAGATCAATCTCATTTTCGGCCCATACACCAAAATCACGACGCATTGCATGGTCTCGCGGCTATAATTCTTGCACAAGCTGGATCTTGTAAGGTCGCAAGCCAAGATCTTTGCGCAAAATCTTCCATAAAGTTGATGGACAAAGCTCCAATTGCTGTGCACGGTGGCGAATCGATTCATTCGGGTCCTCTTCAACACTTTGCTCTACAGCGGCAATTGTTTCTTCGGTGCGCACTGTTCGACGTCTCTGCGGATGCGTATTATCACATAGAGTAAACGTAGTGCGAAAACGATCCATGGTTAACCGAATTAATTGCTCTGATGGACGATTATGTCGACCATAAAATGGACGGAGCTTGCGGTAAACTTCGCGAACTGAACCATTATTTTCGAAATAAATTTGCACGATTTGCAAGCGTTGTTCTTCTGTCAACCTGTTCATGATGAAATGGCAAACCAAACTAAATATTAATCACTTGACAGCTGACAAAATGGCCGCCAGTTAAAAAAGTGATGCCAACTTAAAGTTCTATACCTCAATAAAAAACATTTTCTATACATACTTATGTATGTATAGAAAATGGATGTATTTTCTAGTTTCAAAAATCTGTTTTGGTACAATTAGGTCCAAACAAGTACAATTTTAGACATTTGGTACAATTATAAAATCTCATATGCCATCCCTGATACGTATGTACGCACCAGCGTTGCCATTTGTCAAGTTTTCCCTTTTTTTGCAAGTTTTTTGAGATGCCAAAAAGTTTTAATTTTATATAAAGTTTTTTCAAGCTTTTTATAAATATGTACATAATTTAAAATTTGCAGTATAGTAGTTATATGGGATGAAAATATTAAGTGATTGTTTATGCAATGATACGATCAAATATTTTCTCACTCCTTTACTGCAACAGTGTTTAATTGTGTTTGCTCCCTCTGCATCTATGCTGTTTTTATACATTTCTTAAAATGATTTCCAAATGTACTTTTTTGTGTTTTCTTTTAAAAATTTGGCACTTTTGCAGAAAAAAAAGTTTTTTTTTGGGGAAAAAAAGTTTTTTTTTCAGAAATAAGAAGTTTTGAAAAAAATTTATGGTAACGCTGGTATGAACATATGTACCTAAATGGTGTACGTCTTAAGTACATTTCGAGCCTTTGCTACAAGAGAGTCATAACTCCAAAAAATTGTTTTACAGAAACGAGTTTTGGATTTACGAAGAACTTAATGGTAAAATTACATAATTTTATTTTTCTATATCTCCGCAGGTAGGTACTTAAGTTATGACTTATGACTCTGTTGCAGCAAAGGCTCGATATGTGGATACTCACCCGGTTGGCCAACTTGTCTAGAGCTTACTTTCATCAACGACTACTTGAGGAAATTTCGTGCACGATATTTGTCGATACTACTCAACTGGTCATGCCTACTAGATGTTACTAACATGCAGTCAATATGTATCTAACATCATGTTAGATACATATTGTCTGCAAGCTAGTCAATTTAAAATTTTGTATAATTTCGTTACAACAAAAAACACTTCTCTTCGTATACCAGCAAATGAACTTCTTGTGGACATTGCCACTCAGTCTGTCACCAGTTTGAATCATTTTGATACATTTTTGCGTGCTAAAATTTAGCTGATGACATGTTCTGTTACAATGTCTATTTGAACTTCTTGTATTAAATGATCTCTGAGCGACAAATTCCTCAAATTGTTATTGTAGAAAATGTGTACAAGAGAAAAAAATAAAAAAATTGTAATGGAAACATTCCTGAGGATGTTGTCATTTACATGGTCATTAATGAAAAGATGGGTGACAGTGTCGCTCTTGTCATGTATGAACTTAGCGGCCATTTGTTCGAAAATCTCCTAACTGATCTGTTTGAGCTGTCACCAACAGGTCGTCGACTAGAGTATACAAAACCGGAACCGGAACCGAAAACCTTTCTGAAAATAAACCGGTTTCGAATAATTTATATTTTCGAATAATTCGGCATGCCGGTTTTTATGTGCCGATTAAACGGTTTTTTTAAATACCCCAAATGGAATTTTTCCATTTTTTTAAACTTTTATTTTAGCGAGCGTTTATTCCACCTCAAGTTTAATTAAAAATATGTAAAGGAATTGCTTGAAATTCCGCCATCATGTTCCTTATATTATTTTTAAATATTATATAAAAAACATGCTTAGACCTTTTTAAATTTATTAAACCAAATACATACAAAAAAAATTGGCATTATATACTTGAAGTTATTTCCCTCAAAATTATTACAATCAATTTTATTTTCCAAAGCAATTGCTTATTTGCTTTAAAGCAAAAACTTTAATTAATATTGATAACGCATTAAAATTTAACACCTTATTTATGAAAAAATCAGTTCTTCGAGTCGAAATTGGTTTTAATGCTTTTATTGTAACATGTAACAATAAACGATATTTTTCGTGTTTCCGTTTGGGGAAAAAACAAATATTGCCGATGGTTTACCGACTCGTCCCACCTTATATATCAAAAAGTTTATTGTGCGCTCTATTTTATGGATAATTACTAATTAATAACAAACTGAAAATTTTATAAATATATTTTATAAAAAGATTTCAAACGAATATTAGAAATACCATTTACCGAACCCCCAAAATTTGACCTCATTCGAATTTAATTTTTTGAGTTACGACATATATACATACATACATATGGACATATGTATGTAAATCCATTCATGGCTGTAAATGTACCCTATAGATAATATTGGACTACGTGGTCCATTTTAGCTGAAGTGGATTAGTTACAACATGGTCCTATGTATGCAGTCATGGACCATGTCATTGGCAAACAATAGCTTCTAGGTAACCGACAAGTGTTTGTGTTTCAATGATCGTTAAAACACGGACAATTGAGTGCTCCATCGAATAGTTTTAAGACTAGTCCGATGTAATGCAGACATGGACCACATCGTTTGTAAGCCAGAGTTTGTAGTTAAGCGACAAGTACTCGTGTTTTAAAAATTTCAACGCGATCACTTACATAAGTGCTCCATCAAGAGGTGACATTAAGTAGTTTCGAGACTACTCCGATGTAGTGCGAAGTTGGGTTACACATATGATCCATCCCTTGGACATCGTAATGTTAAATCGACCATGTTTTCTCCATACATTTAGGTTACCTTTGGACAAGTCCTAGTAATCTATGGTGTATACTTAACATGTGTGTATGGATTAGTCGCATTATCTGCAGGGTAACGTTGCGGGTGGTGACAGAAAAAGCTAACAACTTTTATTCTTAAAACAACCTCCTATGTATATACCCATATCTGTATCTACGTATATACAATAGCTCATATGCATGAGTTACCTATTTATGTATATGTATATATGTAGTATACTTATTCTATATAGCAGGGATGGCATATGAGATTTATAACTGTACCAATTGATTAAAACTCTACTTTTATGAACCTAATTGTACCAAAACAGAGTTTTGATACCAGAAACATGTATTACCGCTCGAAGGGGTTACAAGTTTGTTGATTAGATAATTTATAATGAAGATTTTGTAAAAAGCGTTACGAACAGTTGCGGTGTAAAAACTCCGATATAGTGTTACGTAATATGTGAATAGAAAACATATCACTCTATACATAAATATATAGTACTATCTGTGGCAAAAAGGAAGGTATGATTAACTTTAGTTTAGCAATTACAATTTCTAATCGATAATAACTCATTAAATTGTCATACTCGCTATACGAAAATAGAAGAATATGTATGTATGTATATTTATTCTCAATAAAGTTCCGAAATATTCGCCTTTACTACAATCCAAATATACTTATAAAGTTTTTTTCCAGTCTTTAATAAGTATCATGATCTGCAAGAGCTTTAAATTTCAGAGACTACGTTTTGTGAGCTAGCCTTATCCGACCTATTTACATACCCTCCTTTTAAGCCGAACTTTGTTCTCAATACTTCGCAAAATTTAAATTTAGTTAGACAAATATTTTATTACAATAAGGATATTTTCTTAAAAATGGAAAATATTAATTGTACTAAATTACAGATTGGTGTACCTTTGTACTTTTAAAGTCTTATTTGTAACAAAAATTGTACAATTGTACCAAGTTTGCCATCTCTGCTACATAGTAACGTTTGATTTATTTTGCAGCCTAAAATTAGGAATCGAAATGAGGGTGGTTTTCTTACATCAGGTATGGAAAATGGAATTTTTAACAGCGTGAGTACTATATATTTAGATTGAATATTCGTATTCGAATTCGGCGAATATTAACTTAGATATTCGTATTCGCGAATAATAACATCACTAGTTCATACATACATTCATATGTATGTAGGTATGTAGTTATTTTGCTAGTTTTATTTTTTGCTTGGGATATAAAAATACTCTATTGTGAATTCGAAAAATATTTGTGAATACGAAAAAATATATATAAAAAGTCGACGAACTAAAATTAGGAATCGAAATGAGGGTGGTTTTCTTACATCAGGTATGGAAAATGGAATTTTTAACAGCGTGTACTATTGAAAAAATAATATTCTGATTTCTACTTATTGCTTGGAAGGTAGTATGTACATACTAGTGATGTTACGAATATTCGTATTCGACTTGCCGAATATTTGTCTCTTTCATGATGGTCGTATTCGTGTTCACCAAATTCAAGCAAATATTTCACGAATATTTTGCGAATACGTAGGTGAAAGATGCTCGTATTTTTCCTTATTTACTTTTAACCAAAAATTGTAAAAAGTGGCATTCAGGTGTTAAGTTAATAATTTAGAATTCAGTTATCGGAATCTCATAATAATGTTAAATACTCATAGAATTGTGACAATTGACGCAAAGGGTACATTTTTTTCAATTAAATTCGAAATACCAAGTAGTACTATCTATTTAGATTGAATATTCGTATTCGAATTCGGCGAATATTGACTTCGATATTCGTATTCGCGAATAATAACATCACTAGTTCATACATACATTCATATGTATGTAGGTATGTAGTTATTTTGCTAGTTTTATTTTTTGCTTGGGATATAAAAATACTCTATTGTGAATTCGAAAAATATTTGTGAATACGAAAAAATATATATAAAAAGTCGACGAACTATATTAAAATGGGTATCATTCGACAGGTTTTTCATTTGGAATGACCATTTAGGATCTGTGACGGTTGAAAGTTGGTTAACAACCAAAAAACCCAATTACGAAAAAAGTGAACTTTTACCAAAAAAACTAAAACCAAACTGTGTACGAAAACTAAAAAGAAAACAAATAAAAAATAAATTTAAGAAAACAAAAAACCAGACTGCGTAAAAAACTAAAGGAAAAAAACAAGTCCAGTGTGCGAAACATAGCGACTTTTACTGTCAGGAAGCATTAAAATTCGAAATAATCATTAAAAATAATTTTTTTAGCTAAATATTACGGCTCTTTCCTATAATAAAGACACTATTAGGTAGACGCTGGGAAAATTTCTTTTTGAGGCATTTTGGAGGTTAATATGTACAGAGATAATATTACTTGTAAAAGAACGGGGACTTGTCTGAGCAGTATGTGCGGTCATAATCCCAAAATCGAACAAATTCACGCAAACTGTGTGTCGTTAATAACACATTTGTACATTGTCGACTTTTTATAATAAATTCATTGCTTTAGTTACTCCCACCCCTGGATTAAATATAGTTTCCATGCGCACTTTATAATATAAAAATATATAAAAAAGGGGACATAAAGTTTATAAGTTACGCTTTTTTGTTGTATCTATTCTACTATTGTGAGAAGATCATAAATAATGAGCACAATAGCAGTGTTGCCAGAGAATATTGGATTTTGCTACTTGGAAAATACCCAAATAGTGGTGGAGTTTTATGTATGTATGTACTAGCTATGCTACTGTATTCGACGTACAAAAACTAATTTTATTCAAGTATGTACTATGTATGAATAAGTATATGAGTATTTAGGTTTGCTTGTATAAGTCTATTATAGTTGTTACGTAAACAATATAGTTATAGAATAAGGGGATTGTTTTATGTCCTTTCTTCGCCGATTTTGTGAAATTAATTTAAATTTGATATAGGCACTTGTGATGTTACGAATATTAAGTTTTAATATTTGCGAATACGAATATCTGAGCCAATATTCGCCGCAATTCGAATACGAAGATTCAATCTAAGTACATAGTTATAGTCGCTTGATATTTAAAACTTAATTGAAGAAAATCTACCCTTTGCGTCAATTAAAATAAATTGAGGAAAACTATCACAACACTATAGGTATTTAACATTATTATGACATTCCGATGACTGCATTTGAAATTATTAACGTAGCACCTGAATGCTACTTCTTTAAATTTTTGGTGCAAAGTAAATAAGGAAATATACGAGCATCTTTTACCTACGTATTCGCAAAATATTCGTAAAATATTTGCTTGAATTTGGTGAATACAAATGCGAACATCATGAAAGAGACAAATATTCGGCAAGTCGAATACGAATATTCGTAACGTCACTAATTTGTACATATGTAAGGTGTAATATGTATCATATATAGTAGATTTGAATCCTATTAGGAGTTATTTGGAAATCAATTCTGGTAGCACTGTTCTTCACCAAGATTATATAAGAGAAGCAAATGTTGCGTGCTTGCAATATATTTCCGAGCGTAGGGGGTGGTACAATTAGTACAGTGTTTGGTACTATTGTAGTTCATATGTACATATATAAACTTCATTAATTCATTGCATTTAGTAAAGTTTTCCATTTTTAGTAGGGCAGTGCAATTTAGCAGGCCAAGTGAAGAAAATTACACGGTTAACCGGCCAGCTTATGTCATTTAGCCGGCAAAACCAGCTAAGACAGCTTATTCGGCTAAGCCGGTTAATCGGCAAATTTTTTTAGCTAACCTTTTTAGCCGGCTTGGCCGGCTAAATTGTACCCCCTAATTTTTAGTAATGTTATATAACTTCTCATTGTATGCATTTCAAAGTACAATCAACGCACTGTCTATTGCAAAGATTTAATATGTACAAGTGTAATACTGTGTTATACTATTTAAATATTTAATCTAAGTGCTAGTGAAAAATGTATTAATATACTCTTATATGATTTAATAATTCGAATATTGGTCATGTCATACATTCCGATCGTTTTTGTTTTGCTGTCTTCAGATTTCGTTTATTTGATATATTTTATATATTTTGCTTGTGAAGCACTGTAATGTAAACAGTAAAGTTGTTGGCTTGCCTGAAAGTAGTCTTGAACTTAAGACCTCAGGGTTTGTAGTCAAACGCGCTAACCATTCAGCCAAAAAATTAAACTTTTGTCTTCGCTGGAACTGACTAGCGAAATTAAAGCGAATTTTTTATTATTTATTGATAAAGCCTTAAAGTACTTCAATATATGGTTTGATTTTAAAAACACAAACTTGTTATTTAAAATTAGCAATATAAATTTAAACAGCAATGTTTAATTTGATAATATTGTTAACATAATCGATAATTTAAATCTGAAAAAACTTAATATGAATATGTATGATCTTTATGGATAAATTGCGTTATTATACAAACTTTATGATCAGATATACATTTATATAGGTTTTGCGGAATTATCTACTGCAAGTAAATATCAGCTAGTATTTAATAAGACTAATGATAATATATGAAATTTAAATAAAGTAATTTCATTTTTACTTTCTATTCCTGCCACGTCAGCATTCACAGGGAGAGTTTCATCTGTGCGACGAAAGAATCAAAGCGTCTCTGAATCTGATAAAAAATAATTAAATATTTATTTACTTTAATTTAAATATAAACTGTAAAGATGCTGTGCGATTGCTTAGAAATGATAATTATTTGATAAAATTTGCGAAAAGCAATAAAAAATACGTTTTTAAATGTTACAATAAAGAGAAATGAATTGTACTTTATTTTTATACTGTGTACTTATTTTCTTAGGCTGATGTCAGAGTGCGCGCTAACAAGCGTAGTTAAGATAGAAGCAATAATAGTTCTTGCTATACAAATGCTACAAAATGTCAGTGTGGATTCTAGATTGAGCAAAGCGAGTTGTTTAATTCATAGTATGTACATAATAACTTTTGTTACTTTTAGTGTGTAAATGCATTTTTTGTTAAAAATAATATTTAAAAATTGTATAAAAATCCAAAACAGCTAAGCCATAAATTAGTAATAACTTTAAGAATCTCAAAAAGGGTGTTGAAAAAATCATAAAATATTTCTTTAAAACTCGTAGAAATAAACAAACAAACAAAAAAAACAAACGAAGCGATAACATGCTACAAACCATTACACAACCTGTTTCACTCTGACATCTTTTCAACGATCACATAAGAACACATATGCAGTGATTCAAAGCAAGTTATAGCGCAATATTATATCATCGCTTATTTCGCGCACTCTGACATCAGCCTTAGCCTTTAATAACCAATGTACTTTAATTGGTTAATAGCTGTGACATGGTTGTATATAAATAAAACAACATTTAAAAACGAGAGTTTTGGTACACTTAATTTTAAAAAGTACAGTTTTTGTACAAAATTTACCCAATATCAAATCATTCTTTCCCATCTCTAGCCGATAGTGAATATTACTTAAGTGATGTTGACCTTACAATTTCTAAAAGCACTTATATCGAGAAAATAGTGCTTTCCAAAACCAATACATATAAAATAAAATATTTTGGTTTTATTTATAATCCAAACAAGTTTCAATGTAAATAAAAATTACTGAAAAACCAAATATTATTTTTAACTGTGCTATCCTGAAAAAACAGAACTTTTAAAAAGTCTATTGATAACTTTTAATTTTTATGAATCTTAGCAACAGCGATGTTTTAAAATTAAAAAAATAAAATGCGTTTCGTTGCTGCTCAATATTATTCTTAGATGACTAGGTTATTGCCGATATTCTGTCAAATTGGGGTTTTTAACTAACAATAAGTTATCAAATCTTAAATCTAAAATTTTAATATTTTAAGTCCAGCCAATACCAGACAAAAATATTTGTTTCAGCGGTTGGTTCTGTAGTTGTCTACATATCTCGTGTTCGGCTGATGAAAAATAATGTAAGCCAATCTTTTTGTTTTATATCAAAAATAAAACGTACCATACCGTACCACAAGCCGATCTAAATTTATTTCCCGAAAAACTCGTGTTTTTTCCAAATTTCTCTAAGTAGTCGAATTTAAAAAAATTTAAAGCAATTTTGTAGGAAATAAAATTCTCTATGGAAAGGTAAATTCCAATTTATAGAGATATTATCAATAATAAACTCATTAGCTCTATAGCAAATATTTGCCAAGTGTGACCGTACCTTTATATTATTTTTTCATCATAGCAATTTTTTGGGGCGTCTGAAAAAAATTAATTTTTATTGACCACTCTAATGTACACACATACAGTGATGGTCACAGAATTAACACATTTGTCTGGCCCTTATAATTTCTCAATTTTTAACTCGGTTTTGTTAACTCAATGGCGGTATTCAGTGTTTAGTGCGAATGTTCTTACGAAAGAGCAAATGCAAAATAGCATACCTTTTTTATGAAATCTAACGGCAACTTTGTGTATTTTGTTGTTGGCTTTTACAAAAAAGCTACGATATTTTGCAGCTACGATATTTTGAAAATTATATTTGTATGTAAATACTTTTGTTTTTAATCAGTTTTTCATTCTGTAAAATATCGAAAATTCGATAAATAGATAATTTATAACGAAAATTCGGTAAAAAGCGTTGCGAAGAGGGGCGGTGTAAAAACTCCGATATAGTGTTACGTAATATGTGAATACATAAATATATAGTACTATCTGTGGCAAAAAGGAAAGTATGATTAACTTTAATTTAGCAATTACAATTTCTAATCGATAATAACTCATTAAATTGTCATACTCGCTATAGGAAAATAGAAGAATATGTATGTATGTATATTTATTCTCAATAAAGTTCCGAAATATTCGCCTTTACTACAATCCAAATATACTTATAAAGTTTTTTTCCAGTCTTTAATAAGTATCATGATCTGCAAAAGCTTTAAATTTCAGAGACTACGTTTTGTGAGCTAGCCTTATCTGACCAATTTACATACCCTCCTTTTAAGCCGAACTTTGTTCTCAATACTTCGCAAAATTTAAATTTAGTTAGACAAATATTTTATTACAATAAGGAGATTTTCTAAAATATGGAAAATATTAATTGTACTAAATTACAGATTGGTGTACCTTTGTACTTTTAAAGTCTTATTTGTAACAAAAATTGTACAATTGTACCAATTTTGCCATCTCTGCTACATAGTAACGTTTGATTTATTTTGCAGCCTAAAATTAGGAGTCGAAATGAGGGTGGTTTTCTTACATCAGGTATGGAAAATGGAATTTTTAACAGCGTGAGTACTATCTATTTAGATTGAATATTCGTATTCGAATTCGGCGAATATTAACTTAGATATTCGTATTCGCGAATAATAACATCACTAGTTCATACATACATTCATATGTATGTAGGTATGTAGTTATTTTGCTAGTTTTATTTTTTGCTTGGGATATAAAAATACTCTATTGTGAATTCGAAAAATATTTGTGAATACGAAAAAATATATATAAAAAGTCGACGAACTAAAATTAGGAATCGAAATGAGGGTGGTTTTCTTACATCAGGTATGGAAAATGGAATTTTTAACAGCGTGTACTATTGAAAAAATAATATTCTGATTTCTACTTATTGCTTGGAAGGTAGTATGTACATACTAGTGATGTTACGAATATTCGTATTCGACTTGCCGAATATTTGTCTCTTTCATGATGGTCGTATTCGTGTTCACCAAATTCAAGCAAATATTTCACGAATATTTTGCGAATACGTAGGTGAAAGATGCTCGTATTTTTCCTTATTTACTTTTAACCAAAAATTGTAAAAAGTGGCATTCAGGTGTTAAGTTAATAATTTAGAATTCAGTTATCGGAATCTCATAATAATGTTAAATACTCATAGAATTGTGACAATTGACGCAAAGGGTACATTTTTTTCAATTAAATTCGAAATACCAAGTAGTACTATCTATTTAGATTGAATATTCGTATTCGAATTCGGCGAATATTGACTTCGATATTCGTATTCGCGAATAATAACATCACTAGTTCATACATACATTCATATGTATGTAGGTATGTAGTTATTTTGCTAGTTTTATTTTTTGCTTGGGATATAAAAATACTCTATTGTGAATTCGAAAAATATTTGTGAATACGAAAAAATATATATAAAAAGTCGACGAACTATATTAAAATGGGTATCATTCGACAGGTTTTTCATTTGGAATGACCATTTAGGATCTGTGACGGTTGAAAGTTGGTTAACAACCAAAAAACCCAATTACGAAAATAGTGAACTTTTACCAAAAAATCTAAAACCAAACTGTGTACGAAAACTAAAAAGAAAACAAATAAAAAATAAATTTAAGAAAACAAAAAACCAGACTGCGTAAAAAACTAAAGGAAAAAAACAAGTCCAGTGTGCGAAACATAGCGACTTTTACTGTCAGGAAGCATTAAAATTCGAAATAATCATTAAAAATAATTTTTTTAGCTAAATATTACGGCTCTTTCCTATAATAAAGACACTATTAGGTAGACGCTGGGAAAATTTCTTTTTGAGGCATTTTGGAGGTTAATATGTACAGAGATAATATTACTTGTAAAAGAACGGGGACTTGTCTGAGCAGTATGTGCGGTCATAATCCCAAAATCGAACAAATTCACGCAAACTGTGTGTCGTTAATAACACATTTGTACATTGTCGACTTTTTATAATAAATTCATTGCTTTAGTTACTCCCACCCCTGGATTAAATATAGTTTCCATGCGCACTTTATAATATAAAAATATATAAAAAAGGGGACATAAAGTTTATAAGTTACGCTTTTTTGTTGTATCTATTCTACTATTGTGAGAAGATCATAAATAATGAGCACAATAGCAGTGTTGCCAGAGAATATTGGATTTTGCTACTTGGAAAATACCCAAATAGTGGTGGAGTTTTATGTATGTATGTACTAGCTATGCTACTGTATTCGACGTACAAAAACTAATTTTATTCAAGTATGTACTATGTATGAATAAGTATATGAGTATTTAGGTTTGCTTGTATAAGTCTATTGTAGTTGTTACGTAAACAATGTAGTTATAGAATAAGGGGATTGTTTTATGTCCTTTCTTCGCCGATTTTGTGAAATTAATTTAAATTTGATATAGGCACTTGTGATGTTACGAATATTAAGTTTTAATATTTGCGAATACGAATATCTGAGCCAATATTCGCCGCAATTCGAATACGAAGATTCAATCTAAGTACATAGTTATAGTCGCTTGATATTTAAAATTTAATTGAAGAAAATCTACCCTTTGCGTCAATAAAAATAAATTGAGGAAAACTATCACAACACTATAGGTATTTAACATTATTATGACATTCCGATGACTGCATTTGAAATTATTAACGTAGCACCTGAATGCTACTTTTTTAAATTTTTGGTGCAAAGTAAATAAGGAAATATACGAGCATCTTTTACCTACGTATTCGCAAAATATTCGTAAAATATTTGCTTGAATTTGGTGAATACGAATGCGAACATCATGAAAGAGACAAATATTCGGCAAGTCGAATACGAATATTCGTAACGTCACTAATTTGTACATATGTAAGGTGTAATATGTATCATATATAGTAGATTTGAATCCTATTAGGAGTTATTTGGAAATCAATTCTGGTAGCACTGTTCTTCACCAAGATTATATAAGAGAAGCAAATGTTGCGTGCTTGCAATATATTTCCGAGCGTAGGGGGTGGTACAATTAGTACAGTGTTTGGTACTATTGTAGTTCATATGTACATATATAAACTTCATTAATTCATTGCATTTAGTAAAGTTTTCCATTTTTAGTAGGGCAGTGCAATTTAGCAGGCCAAGTGAAGAAAATTACACGGTTAACCGGCCAGCTTATGTCATTTAGCCGGCAAAACCAGCTAAGACAGCTTATTCGGCTAAGCCGGTTAATCGGCAAATATTTTTAGCTAACCTTTTTAGCCGGCTTGGCCGGCTAAATTGTACCCCCTAATTTTTAGTAATGTTATATAACTTCTCATTGCATGCATTTCAAAGTACAATCAACGCACTGTCTATTGCAAAGATTTAATATGTACAAGTGTAATACTGTGTTATACTATTTAAATATTTAATCTAAGTGCTAGTGAAAAATGTATTAATATACTCTTATATGATTTAATAATTCGAATATTGGTCATGTCATACATTCCGATCGTTTTTGTTTTGCTGTCTTCAGATTTCGTTTATTTGATATATTTTATATATTTTGCTTGTGAAGCACTGGGAGAGTTTCATCTGTGCGACGAAAGAATCAAAGCGTCTCTGAATCTGATAAAAAAATAATTAAATATTTATTTACTTTAATTTAAATATAGACTGTAAAGATGCTGTGCGATTGCTTAGAAATGATAATTATTTGATAAAATTTGCGAAAAGCAATAAAAAATACGTTTTTAAATGTTACAATAAAGAGAAATGAATTGTACTTTATTTTTATACTGTGTACTTATTTTCTTAGGCTGATGTCAGAGTGCGCGCTAACAAGCGTAGTTAAGATAGAAGCAATAATAGTTCTTGCTATACAAATGCTACAAAATGTCAGTGTGGATTCTAGATTGAGCAAAGCGAGTTGTTTAATTCATAGTATGTACATAATAACTTTTGTTACTTTTAGTGTGTAAATGCATTTTTTGTTAAAAATAATATTTAAAAATTGTATAAAAATCCAAAACAGCTAAGCCATAAATTAGTAATAACTTTAAGAATCTCAAAAAGGGTGTTGAAAAAATCATAAAATATTTCTTTAAAACTCGTAGAAATAAACAAACAAACAAAAAAACAAACGAAGCGATAACATGCTACAAACCATTACACAGCCTGTTTCACTCTGACATCTTTTCAACGATCACATAAGAACACATATGCAGTGATTCAAAGCAAGTTATAGCGCAATATTATATCATCGCTTATTTCGCGCACTCTGACATCAGCCTTAGCCTTTAATAACCAATGTACTTTAATTGGTTAATAGCTGTGACATGGT
Organism: Panzeria rudis; assembly: GCA_956483635.1. Taxonomy (NCBI): domain Eukaryota; kingdom Metazoa; phylum Arthropoda; class Insecta; order Diptera; family Tachinidae; genus Panzeria; species Panzeria rudis. Next base: position 111,079,770 of record OY101450.1, on the reverse strand, counting down.
TGTATATAAATAAAACAACATTTAAAAACGAGAGTTTTGGTACACTTAATTTTAAAAAGTACAGTTTTTGTACAAAATTTACCCAATATCAAATCATTCTTTCCCATCTCTAGCCGATAGTGAATATTACTTAAGTGATGTTGACCTTACAATTTCTAAAAGCACTTAAATCGAGAAAATAGTGCTTTCCAAAACCAATACATATAAAATAAAATATTTTGGTTTTATTTATAATTCAAACAAGTTTCAATGTAAATAAAAATTACTGAAAAACCAAATATTATTTTTAACTGTGCTATCCTGAAAAAACAGAACTTTTAAAAAGTCTATTGATAACTTTTAATTTTTATGAATCTTAGCAACAGCGATGTTTTAAAATTAAAAAAATAAAATGCGTTTCGTTGCTGCTCAATATTATTCTTAGATGACTAGGTTATTGCCGATATTCTGTCAAATTGGGGTTTTTAACTAACAATAAGTTATCAAATCTTAAATCTAAAATTTTAATATTTTAAGTCCAGCCAATACCAGACAAAAATATTTGTTTCAGCGGTTGGTTCTGTAGTTGTCTACATATCTCGTGTTCGGCTGATGAAAAATAATGTAAGCCAATCTTTTTGTTTTATATCAAAAATAAAACGTACCATACCGTACCACAAGCCGATCTAAATTTATTTCCCGAAAAACTCGTGTTTTTTCCAAATTTCTCTAAGTAGTCGAATTTAAAAAAATTTAAAGCAATTTTGTAGGAAATAAAATTCTCTATGGAAAGGTAAATTCCAATTTATAGAGATATTATCAATAATAAACTCATTAGCTCTATAGCAAATATTTGCCAAGTGTGACCGTACCTTTATATTATTTTTTCATCATAAGCAATTTTTTGGGGCGTCTGAAAAAAATTAATTTTTATTGACCACTCTAATGTACACACATACAGTGATGGTCACAGAATTAACACATTTGTCTGGCCCTTATAATTTCTCAATTTTTAACTCGGTTTTGTTAACTCAATGGCGGTATTCAGTGTTTAGTGCGAATGTTCTTACGAAAGAGCAAATGCAAAATAGCATACCTTTTTTATGAAATCTAACGGCAACTTTGTGTATTTTGTTGTTGGCTTTTACAAAAAAGCTACGATATTTTGCAGCTACGATATTTTGCAGTTAAAAATAACGGATTTATGGCCACTTTGAAAATTATATTTGTATGTATGTAAATGCTTTTGTTTTTAATCAGTTTTTCATTCTGTAAAATATCGAAAATTCGATAAATAGATAATTTATAATGAAAATTCGGTAAAAAGCGTTGCGAAGAGGTGCGGTGTAAAAACTCCGATATAGTGTTACGTAATATGTGAATACATAAATATATAGTACTATCTGTGGCAAAAAGGAAAGTATGATTAACTTTAATTTAGCAATTACAATTTCTAATCGATAATAACTCATTAAATTGTCATACTCGCTATAGGAAAATAGAAGAATATGTATGTATGTATATTTATTCTCAATAAAGTTCCGAAATATTCGCCTTTACTACAATCCAAATATACTTATAAAGTTTTTTTCCAGTCTTTAATAAGTATCATGATCTGCAAAAGCTTTAAATTTCAGAGACTACGTTTTGTGAGCTAGCCTTATCTGACCAATTTACATACCATCCTTTTAAGCCGAACTTTGTTCTCAATACTTCGCAAAATTTAAATTTAGTTAGACAAATATTTTATTACAATAAGGAGATTTTCTAAAATATGGAAAATATTAATTGTACTAAATTACAGATTGGTGTACCTTTGTACTTTTAAAGTCTTATTTGTAACAAAAATTGTACAATTGTACCAATTTTGCCATCTCTGCTACATAGTAACGTTTGATTTATTTTGCAGCCTAAAATTAGGAGTCGAAATGAGGGTGGTTTTCTTACATCAGGTATGGAAAATGGAATTTTTAACAGCGTGTACTATTGAAAAAATAATATTCTGATTTCTACTTATTGCTTGGAAGGTAGTATGTACATACTAGTGATGTTACGAATATTCGTATTCGACTTGCCGAATATTTGTCTCTTTCATGATGGTCGTATTCGTGTTCACCAAATTCAAGCAAATATTTCACGAATATTTTGCGAATACGTAGGTGAAAGATGCTCGTATTTTTCCTTATTTACTTTTAACCAAAAATTGTAAAAAGTGGCATTCAGGTGTTAAGTTAATAATTTAGAATTCAGTTATCGGAATCTCATAATAATGTTAAATACTCATAGAATTGTGACAATTGACGCAAAGGGTACATTTTTTTCAATTAAATTCGAAATACCAAGTAGTACTATCTATTTAGATTGAATATTCGTATTCGAATTCGGCGAATATTGACTTCGATATTCGTATTCGCGAATAATAACATCACTAGTTCATACATACATTCATATGTATGTAGGTATGTAGTTATTTTGCTAGTTTTATTTTTTGCTTGGGATATAAAAATACTCTATTGTGAATTCGAAAAATATTTGTGAATACGAAAAAGTATATATAAAAAGTCGACGAACTATATTAAAATGGGTATCATTCGACAGGTTTTTCATTTGGATTGACCATTTAGGATCTGTGACGGTTGAAAGTTGGTTAACAACCAAAAAACCCAATTACGAAAAAAGTGAACTTTTACCAAAAAATCTAAAACCAAACTGTGTACGAAAACTAAAAAGAAAACAAATAAAAAATAAATTTAAGAAAACAAAAAACCAGACTGCGTAAAAAACTAAAGGAAAAAAACAAGTCCAGTGTGCGAAACATAGCGACTTTTACTGTCAGGAAGCATTAAAATTCGAAATAATCATTAAAAATAATTTTTTTAGCTAAATATTACGGCTCTTTCCTATAATAAGGACACTATTAGGTAGACGCTGGGAAAATTTCTTTTTGAGGCATTTTGGAGGTTAATATGTACAGAGATAATATTACTTGTAAAAGAACGGGGACTTGTCTGAGCAGTATGTGCGGTCATAATCCCAAAATCGAACAAATTCACGCAAACTGTGTGTCGTTAATAACACATTTGTACATTGTCGACTTTTTATAATAAATTCATTGCTTTAGTTACTCCCACCCCTGGATTAAATATAGTTTCCATGCGCACTTTATAATATAAAAATATATAAAAAAGGGGACATAAAGTTTATAAGTTACGCTTTTTTGTTGTATCTATTCTACTATTGTGAGAAGATCATAAATAATGAGCACAATAGCAGTGTTGCCAGAGAATATTGGATTTTGCTACTTGGAAAATACCCAAATAGTGGTGGAGTTTTATGTATGTATGTACTAGCTATGCTACTGTATTCGACGTACAAAAACTAATTTTATTCAAGTATGTACTATGTATGAATAAGTATATGAGTATTTAGGTTTGCTTGTATAAGTCTATTGTAGTTGTTACGTAAACAATGTAGTTATAGAATAAGGGGATTGTTTTATGTCCTTTCTTCGCCGATTTTGTGAAATTAATTTAAATTTGATATAGGCACTTGTGATGTTACGAATATTAAGTTTTAATATTTGCGAATACGAATATCTGAGCCAATATTCGCCGCAATTCGAATACGAAGATTCAATCTAAGTACATAGTTATAGTCGCTTGATATTTAAAATTTAATTGAAGAAAATCTACCCTTTGCGTCAATAAAAATAAATTGAGGAAAACTATCACAACACTATAGGTATTTAACATTATTATGACATTCCGATGACTGCATTTGAAATTATTAACGTAGCACCTGAATGCTACTTTTTTAAATTTTTGGTGCAAAGTAAATAAGGAAATATACGAGCATCTTTTACCTACGTATTCGCAAAATATTCGTAAAATATTTGCTTGAATTTGGTGAATACGAATGCGAACATCATGAAAGAGACAAATATTCGGCAAGTCGAATACGAATATTCGTAACGTCACTAATTTGTACATATGTAAGGTGTAATATGTATCATATATAGTAGATTTGAATCCTATTAGGAGTTATTTGGAAATCAATTCTGGTAGCACTGTTCTTCACCAAGATTATATAAGAGAAGCAAATGTTGCGTGCTTGCAATATATTTCCGAGCGTAGGGGGTGGTACAATTAGTACAGTGTTTGGTACTATTGTAGTTCATATGTACATATATAAACTTCATTAATTCATTGCATTTAGTAAAGTTTTCCATTTTTAGTAGGGCAGTGCAATTTAGCAGGCCAAGTGAAGAAAATTACACGGTTAACCGGCCAGCTTATGTCATTTAGCCGGCAAAACCAGCTAAGACAGCTTATTCGGCTAAGCCGGTTAATCGGCAAATATTTTTAGCTAACCTTTTTAGCCGGCTTGGCCGGCCTAATTTTTAGTAATGTTATATAACTTCTCATTGTATGCATTTCAAAGTACAATCAACCCACTGTCTATTGCAAAGATTTAATATGTACAAGTGTAATACTGTGTTATATTATTTAAATATTTAATCTAAGTGCTAGTGAAAAATGTATTAATATACTCTTATATGATTTAATAATTCGAATATTGGTCATGTCACACATTCCGATCGTTTTTGTTTTGCTGTCTTCAGATTTCGTTTATCTGATATATTTTATACATTTTGCTTGTGAAGCACTGTAATGTAAACAGTAAAGTTGTTGGCTTGCCTGAAAGTAGTCTTGAACTTAAGACCTCAGGGTTTGTAGTCAAACCCGCTAACCATTCAGCCAAAAAATTAAACTTTTGTCTTCGCTGGAACTGACTAGCGAAATTAAAGCGAATTTCTTATTATTTATTGATAAAGCCTTAAAGTACTTCAATATATGGTTTGATTTTAAAAACACAAACTTGTTATTTAAAATTAGCAATATAAATTTAAAGAGCAATGTTTAATTTGATAATATTGTTAACATAATCGATAATTTAAATCTGAAAAAACTTAATATGAATATGTATGATCTTTATGGATAAATTGCGTTATTATACAAACTTTATGATCAGATATACATTTATATAGGTTTTGCGGAATTATCTACTGCAAGTAAATATCAGCTAGTATTTAATAAGACTAATGATAATATATCAAATTTAAATAAAGTAATTTCATTTTTACTTTCTATTCCTGCCACGTCAGCATTCACAGGGAGAGTTTTATCTGTCAGAGCAAATGGCGCGACGAAAGAATCAAAGCGTCTCTGAATTATTTATTTACTTTAATTTAAATATAGACTGTAACGATGCTGTGCGATTGCTTAGAAATGATAATTATTTGATAAAATTTGCGAAAAGCAATAAAAAATACGTTTTTAAATGTTACAATAAAGAGAAATAAATTGTACTTTATTTTTATACTGTGTACTTATTTTCTTAGGCTGATGTCAGAGTGCGCACTAACAAGCGAAGTTAAGCTAGAAGCGATAATAGTTCTTGCTATACAAATGCTACAAAATGTCAGTGTGGATTCTTGATTGAGCAAAGCGAGTTGTTTAATTCATAGTATGTACATCGTAAATGCTTTTTTGTTAAAAATAATATTTAAAAATTGTATAAAAATCCAAATACAGCTAAGCCATAAATTAGTAATAACTTTAAGAATCTCCAAAAGGGTGTTAAAAAAATCATAAAATATTTCTTTAAAACTCGTAGAAATAAACAAACAAAAAACAAACGAAGCGATAACATGCTACAAACCATTACACAACCTGCTTCACTCTGACATCTTTTCAGCGATCACATAAGAAAACATATGCAGTGGTTCATAGCAAGTTATAGCGCAATATTATATCATCGCTTATTTCGCGCACTCTGACATCAGCCTTAGCCTTTAATAACCAATGTACTTTAATTGGTGAAAAAAAAGTGGGAGCCCTAGCTGTGACATGGTTGTATATAAATAAAACAACATTTCAAAAGTTTTGGTACAGTTAATTTTAAAAAGTACAGTTTTTGTACAAAATTTACCCAATATCAAATAATTCTTTCCCATCTCTAGCCGATAGTGAATATTAATTAGTGATGTTGACCTTACAATTTCTAAAAGCACTTAAATCGAGAAAATAGTGCTTTCCAAAACCAATACATATTAAATAAAATATTTTGGTTTTATTTATAATTCAAACAAGTTTCAATGTAAATAAAAATTAATGAAAAACCAAATATTATTTTTAACTGTGCTACCATGAAAAAACAGAACTTTTAAAAAGTCTATTGATGACTTAATTTTTATGAATCTTAACAACAGCGATGTTTTAAAATTAAAAAATAAAATGCGTTTCGTTGCTGCTCAATATTATTCTTAGACGACTAGGTTATTGCCGATTTTCTGTCAAATTGGGGTTTTTTATATATATTAATTATTTATTTATTTGCTTAAAACTAACTATCGATATGGTATTTTTACGCGGTAACTTTTATTGTTTTAGTATTCAGTAGTACAATTCAGAAACTTATTTTAGTGCTAATCAATTCAAGACAAATTTTTTGATGTTTAAAACAGACTATATGTGGTATTTTGCTTATGGGTAAACATGTAGCAAAACACTTGTTTTGCGCAAAAATCGTATTTTTGCCCAATAGACGAATAAGGAAACGCACATAGATTGTGAACAACCTTTCGTGTGTTCTAACTTTCGCAAATCTTGACTGATTTTAAATTTAATATTTACTTAAAAAATTTTTACATTATATTTCTGTTTTGCATTATAAATTTAAATTAACTTTTGGTTTCACAAAAAATATAAAACAGCACTATAATAATATATACGAAACCGAAACTTTATATTGTATATATATAAATAATTTAATCAGACTAGTATTTTCCCATTTTTAACATATGGTATCGCGGTGATTTTGTCATGTAAGTTGTTTGTAAAAACAAGAGTAAAAAAACGCCTCAAGGTATAAAAACTTTATCATTATAAAATAGAAACACATTATAAAAGGATCAGAATGCAAGTACGGAATTAAAATCATTCCGATCGGAATGTGTGACATGTAAAGAAAGTTGTGCATGACATTTAATTTCTAGGATATATATTATATACCAATCAAAGGTAGAAAACCTGCGGGGTATTTATATAGTAAATACCACAACTCTATTTCAAAGCTACGAAAACAGGGCGTCTATGAAAGTAATTTTGTGACACAAAAAATAGAAGAAAATAGCACCTCTTGTCTAAGCGACGATGCTCAAGGTAAAAATATCAATTTGAAATGATGGCAGTATTTTTGCAAAATTTTTATACAGTTATATATATTGACTTTCACGATATATTTCACATTTATTTTTACAAGTACAAAAAATATTACAGTTGAGCTTCAGCGAATAATGATAGATTGCCTTTAATTGGTTTAGTTTTCTGTAAGGTTTGGAATTTACATAAGGCCATTGAGTTATTGGTATAAAGGATTGTAGACGCAGGTCAAAATACAATTGCTCTTATCAATCCCCATTTATAATCTCGCATGAGGGTAAATGGATTCACACTTAAGTCTATGGGACATTTGTTCTACAGTTCAATCTATCGAATAAAGTTATCTTCTAGATCTAAATGTGATCCGCTTATTTCAATGAGCCAAGGTCACAAATGTGACTGATAAATATACGATAGTATATAACTAACCAAAACAAGGCTGTTTTTATCAACCCAAACTTATTTGGCTCTAGGTTATCCTAAGTACATCTTCTTATTTTTTAAACTTGTAAAATATAAATCAAAAATTCTTGCTACAATATTTTCTACAATGGTCAATATGTTCTTATATAGGAAAGGAAATGAAAAACAAAAAAATTATCGTTTTATGTGTTTAAAGATTGAAATAGTTGAGCTTTTGTGTAACAACGACGTTGTTTCTTTTTTAATTGGTGTTGTTTGCTGTAAGGTTCGGAATTTATATTTGGCCATTGAATTATTGGTTTAAAAGATTGTAGATGCAGGTCATAGTACAATTGCTCTTATCAACCTCCATTTATAATCTCGCATGAGGGTAAGGGGATTTGCATTTGAGTCCTACAGGATATTTATTCTATAAAACTTCTTCAATATTTAAATGCTATTCACTTATTTCAATGTGCCAAGGTCACAAGATGACTAGTAAATATACGATAGTATATAACGGACCAAAATAAAAGTGGTTTATTAAACCCAGCTTGTTACGCTATGGTAAATCTAAGTACATCGTTTCAATTTTTTAAATACATAATATGAAAATATATAATAGAACAAAAAGTAATAAAAAACACATATATTAGCTGAACTATATAAAACAAATATGATGGGTATTTTAAATATTTTGCTTAAAAAAGTCCATTTTTCTATTAATAATAGTTTATTATTTATGTATGATTATTTCGAACGTATTTGCTTTGTGAATCCAAATTGATTATTAGGCTAAGGTTCGTAACGTTATATTCAGAAAGAATTGGGCATGATTAATATTCCAAGGAACAAGAGAAACATTAACATCAACTTAATTTTTCAACGTACTCAGCAGAAATTTCAGGAATTTTCAGTTTTATCCTTATAAATCTTACATTTGATTAACACATTAAAATATTTATAGCAAGCACATATATAATACTACAATAAACACATTTTTATGAAAACATTTGGAACACATTTAAAAATGTCCTTAAATAAGAATAAAAAATATATAAAATTAAGCACTAAATATCCTTAAAATATCACTAAAGTCTAATGCTAAAAGCACCTGCGTTATTATACTCAAATGAAAAATATTTTTGCACAGATTACTAATTTGTTAAAAAACATTTGAAACAAAGATCTATTTACTACAGAAAATGAGGTATATCACGTTAACATAAAATTCAAGATATTTAAAAAACTGCAAATAAGGGAATTTTTTGCTGCATTTTGGCTGAGAATGAATACCAATGAATATTAAAAAATAAGAAGAAATTTCTGTACACATTTTTATTAAGGTTAAAACTAAGCGATAGTTCAGGTTTTCCGATACATCGGTATCGGCGATATTTTACTGTCGATACTTTTAAAAATTTTTTCAGAGTTTTTTTTAAACAAATTATTTATTTTTTGTTAATTTTACCATGATCTAAATTCATTTCGCTATTTTTTAAATCTTATTAATATCAATTTCAAAAAATTAATATTTTGCGCTGTTATTTTGTAAAAATATAACTTATTTTTTGTTAATTTTACCATGAATTCAAATTCAATTCGTTGTTTTTTAAATCTTATTCCCAGCAAAAAAAAAGGAACCAGACTTACGAGGGCGGTTCGGAAACTTCTTAGCCTATCAATGAAAGAGAATAGTTAGTTTTTCACAAATATTTTTATTTTTCAATATAATCTCCTGAAACTTCAATACACTTAGTCCAACGCTTTTCTAGCAATTCTATCCCTTGATTAAAATAGTTTTCCTCAAGGTCTTCAAAATAGTGGTTTACAACTGTAATTGCATCTTCATTTGAGGTAAAACGCTTGCCAGCAAGGAATTTTTTTAGATTTGGGAACAGGTAAAAGTCACTGGGAGCCAAATCAGGAGAATAAGGTGGGTGGTCAAGCAACTCGTACTTTAATTTGTTGATTTTAGCCATTGTTAAAACACTCTTGTGCGTTGGTGCGTTGTCTTGATGAAAAATTATTTTTTTTTGTAAGCCAGGACGTTTTTCTCGAATTTGTACATTTAATTGATCCAAAAGGTTGCAATAGTACTCTGAATTTATTGTTTTACCCTTTTGCAGATAGTCAATCAATAAAATACCTTTGAAGTCCCAGAAAACCGTTGCCATAACCTTACCAGCCGATTGAATTGTTTTGCCTTCTTTGGGGCACTTCCTCCAGCTTCAGTCCATTGTTTGGATTGTTCTTTTGTCTCTGGAGTATAGTGGTGGATCCATGTCTCATCAACAGTTATGAAACGACGCTTAAAATCCATTTTATTTCGCTTAAAAAAATTTCCAAACAAGCTTGAGAAATGTTCATTCTTATGCGTTTTTGGTCGACTGTTAACAAATGCGGCACCCATCTTGCAGAAAGCTTTTTCATCTGTAGTTCTTCATGCAAAATTAAATGGACTCGATCATTTGAGATGCCCATGATATTAGCTATTTCACGCACTTTTATTCGTCGATCATTTAATATCATATCATGCACTTTGGCTACAATTTCTGTTGTTGTTGCTGTTTTTGGACGTCCACTACGTGGTTCATCTTCAATGCTTGTACGACCACGTTTAAATTCAGCAACCCAATTTTTTACTGTTGCATATGAAGGAGCACTTTCACCTAACACATTCACCATATCATTATGAATTTCTTGTCCCGATAAACCTTTTTTATGTAAATATTTAATGACACCACGCATTTCTAATTTTTCCATTGTTAAAAAATCGGGGGTGCGTCTTTTGTGAACACCAAAATTTAACATGTGTTCATAGCAGAGATGGAAGTTTCCAAAACACTAAACTTTTTTCTGTTTATACCGCGCTTTTTGTGCTAGGCTAAGAAGTTTCCGAACCGCCCTCGTATTGTAATTGCTATAAAAATATGCTTTATATGAAAATATAAAAATGGGCAGGTTTTCAAGCAAATTGTTGTAAAAAGGTACGCAAAATTTTAAAAAATCTGAATAAAATAAAAAAATAAAATTTTTCTTTTGACGATGTTTCCATGAAATATAAGTCAACACACAATCTTTTAAATATGAACGGAAAGCTTAAGTCCTCCTCTATTCGATACTGTTTAAAAATTTCAAATTAGTGCAGAAACAATGCAGTGAAAATTGTTTTTGTTTGTGAAGTCCAAAAAAATCGTTTTTTTAATCGATAACTTCCGATTTTTAGTGTGTATTGCAATTTTTTGAAATGGTAAAATGATCTACTTAACTAGACCTACAAGCCTCACTAAGTCGTTTCACGAATAAAAAAAACATCACATTTTGTAACAGCGTGTAATTAAGCTATTAAGTTATTTAGAAGAATATTAGTTGATAAATGTTCTTTAAGAAATCGATTTTTTAAAAAGCATGGCGAGTATTTTTTAAAATTATCTGCATATTTTTAATATAGTTTTTTTGGAAGCAAAGAAAATGTAGCTCCTTAAAAGTTACTTCAATTTTTTATACTGCGTTAAAATAAATTTTAAGTATTCTCTCTTACAATGTAATTTTGTATAATAAAAAAATTGCACTTGAGTTTGTTGATCTAAACTTGAACTCAATTTCAATATTCGTATCGGTATCGGTATCGGTATCGGCGATATTTATTTTTAAATATCGGTATCAGATCGGCAAAACGGCGTATCGGTACTTCCCTACTTTTTACGATCTGTGATTAGGAGTTAACGACTTTAACGATAAGTTTTGTATACCGAACTTGCCGTCAAAGTCCATCTTAACTTTTAATCATATACTGTGAAAAGGGCCGTAGATATAATTATTAGATAATTTAATAATTTTGGCATGAAAAATTCATACATGTAGTAATAATTGTTAGAAGGTAGAATTGTACCTACACCGCCCTATAACGTTGTAAAATTCCACAGTTCGACGAGGACTAAAAACGTATTCATCTCGGTTTATGTTTATAATAATTCAGAATATTCATTGCTTGACTACTACACGTTTGGTGTACGAATCAATGGCAGATGATTTTAGTCTTTACTAAACTTCTAAGGTTGTTGGCTTTACTACAATACCAAAATTAGCTTTCAACAGCAGAAATATAAACAAATAGTTTCAAAATGTTTCCTGTAGGGGATGCTTTCATTATTATAGCTTACAGTTTTTTCATTATTGATTTTGTGTTATAAAAGCTAAAAAATTTTATTTAAATTCGTTTGATTATTCTATTCCTTTGCTTCTATAAATTTTTCTTCTTTTAAGTAAGCAATTCGCATTTCCTTGGGTTTATCTTCGTCTTCATCAAATACTTTAAGATTTTTAACATGATACCAAACGCCTACATTGCAGAAAGTACTAAGTCCAACAAATGAACCGGCCACAGTGTTAAGAGTAAATCTATAATTTTATAAGAAAAGATAAAATTTGTGTTCTTTATTTATTAGGAAATTTTTTTCATTTATACCTTAAATTCATTGAGTCATATGACCAGCAGTTACCCTTATTCGTACACGTTTTACCCCATACCAAACAGTTTTTATCAAATATCCAACCATAAAATATGGGAGCGGGTACAAAACAAAGTAAAGATATCAACATCATGCCAAAACCCATTATGGCTGATTTATCTTCTGGCGCTACCGAACGCATTGTTATAAGAAGATTTGAGGCTCTTCCGGTGGCAGCAAATAATTTGATGACGCACATTACCGCCAGAAAGGTGTAAAATTGATTGCTACAATTAACGGGACAAGCGCCACCAACTGCTTGGCCGCCAGTACCCAAAGATAACTGAAATTGAAAAATTATTAATGTTTATTCGCAAGACTTTTAACTGAAACATACTATGTTGCAAATATTCTTTTAGAGACTTAATAGAAATCGGGTATATTTTATTAGTTTTTGCGTGTGGGGGGGAATATTCCTTTCCCCCTCTTCCCGATATATTCGCGCCTATGATTTTTCAAAAGGGCTTATATCCGTGTTAAGACAAATATAACTAATGAGAAAAAAACATTTAAGAGCTGTTTACAGTAACTTATTTTTTTCTCCAGTGCTCTTGTGTGATGATCTAATATTGTGACCCGCTTAAATAACTTATTTTTCATATATGTATATTGCAAAAAGTAAAAAATATTTGGAAATGCGCCCTTTCGTTATAAAACACATGGAAATATGCCGGTTTGAAAGTCTGGCTCCGTTACGATCTTTCGCAGAGAAAGTGCTTTAGGTGTGCAAAATTTTAGCTTAATATGTCATCAAATGGCTTTAGAAAGTTGCGGAGAGAGAATAGGACATAAGTGAGTGATTCTCATTCTAAACGTATAAATCGTGTTTTTTGGTTACCAACGTAACACAAATGAAATATGAGAACGTAGGATTCATATTATAGTTTTCAACTCATTCAATTGATCCTAAAATAAAATTATATTTTTCGATTTTTAAAATTTTTTTTTGTATATTTAGCGTTACATTTGCTTTCGCGAATAATTTTTGCGAAAAAATTTCACAATAAAAAATGACTATAGGGTTTGAAAGCACTATAGATCTATTCTATAGAAACAAAACAATATAATAAGCGCAGGGCAAAACTAATATGTATGACCACTTTTAAAATTTTGACTTGGATTTAAATGAAAAAAAGAGTTTTTTTTATCTTTTAAAAAAATCCTTTACAAAGATTTATACATGACCGAAAAGTAAGCTAATTCTTTAAGTAAGACTAATTTTAATAGAATCGACCAACACTGCTAAAAGTTATGTAAATTTTTCGAATTCCGAAATATGTAAACAGATAATGTTCTTTATATCGTTTCTACCCTTCAGTTGCTGTTTTTAACGTCCTAAAATTTATAGATAAATTATATTAAAATTTTTTTACGTAACGCTCAATACATTTTTATACGAATTCAATATTTTTTTAGAGCGCACACTATTATTTGAACTTAAAGCAATTCAGATGTTCAACTTTCGATGTATTTTACCATAAACTCCTTAGTTATTCAATAAAAAATTTCAATTAAGTTAACAAAATATTGATAACTTTCATTACATTTTTTCGATACAAAACCATTATGGATTGATGAAACGTTTTGCAATATAATACTATTTAATAAAATTTACAAAGCATTTAAATATTTAGAAGTACAAACATACGCTGTTTTTTTAGTGTTAATGCAATTTTAATAATTAAACTTAGTAAAGAAGCGTACTAAAAAAGCGTAACGCTCAACACACTAGACTGCGGACAGCAACAATTTAAAAAAATTATAGTTTGTACGTAATTATTATTTGAACTGAAAATGTGTATAAGTCGGAAGTTATTATTATTTGGCTTAAGTTCACAATAATTGTATTAATGTAAATTCAAATTATTTTTTAAGAGTGGAATATTAGAATATCCAATCCGACTAGCAGAACGGATTAGTACTACTAATTTCGACAGCCGCTACGCTGTCATCATCAGCGTCCTTTGTTCGCTTTTACCACGTTTGATCGTGGATACTAGTATTAATGAAATATCAGCTATTTAACCAAATTTTATGAGGAAATGGAATATGAGTTCTATTCCTTTTATTAATATGGTGAGCCGAACAAATTTCACCTTCTGATTCTTTATTCCAATTTTCCAACTCTTATTTTTTATTGGTTTTGGCTTTTACGTAAGCGCCGCCTACGATAAATCAAGCTATTGTTGTTGTACATGTTTTTATATTTGTGTCATAATTTTCATTCTGATGTTTCAGTTTTAAATTAGACCGCAGAAACCACACATGTATTCAACTTTTAATAAAAGGAATAGGACTCATATTCTATTTCCTCATAAAATTTGGTTAAGTAGCTGATGTTTCATTAATACTAGTATCCACGATCAAACGTGGTAAAAGCGAACAAAGGACGCTGATGATGACAGCGTAGCGGCTGTCGAAATTAGTAGTACTAATCCGTTCTGCTAGTCTGATTGGATGTTCTAATATTCCACTCTTAAAAAATAATTTGAATTTACATTAATTCAATTATTGTGAACTTAAGCCAAATAATAATAATTTTCGACTTATAAAAATTATAGTTTTCAATATTTTCACAAAAATTTGATGTGTGAAATAAGAGAAGCAAATGCAAATATTTGAAAACCGCTAAAAAAGTTATGTACATTTATTTATAATATATTAAATCATGCTAAAGCAGTTTTCATTTTAAAATGTGTGCGTTTATTTTATGAAATATTTCACTATATTTTCAACGGACACGAAAAAAGTATGTGAAATGAGAAACACTTATGTACAGCTGGACATACTAAGAAAATATTTATATAGATGAGACATAGAAACAGAAAAAGAGCATTCTCTCAAACCTTGACTTGAAATGTTCGGAACTGATTGAGCTGAAAAGTTTCTAGGGTAGTTTTTTATAAAAACCCATCAATTTTGGGTATGAGATTTAAAGAAATAAAAATTTTAATTTTTTACGACACTAGAGCAGAGCCAGGCAAAGAAATGAGAAAAATTTTTTTGTGTAAGTGTGTTGGTGTTTAATTGCATTGTTGATAGGTACAAATGAATGCTGTGCTCTTGTTGTTGTTTATTTTGATTGTTTGTGTTGTGTACATGTAAAACTTAAAAATAGCCGAAAAGTAGTCAGCAAACGTCGTGGCTCACGGCTACACATCGCCTGCGCCTGCACTAGAGTGTGTTGCATGTATAATTTTATGTTGAAAATTTGCAAATTTCCAACCGATTTGTTAAAACTTAGGGCTATTTGTAATCGCTATAAAATACACTTAAAAAAATTAGGAATGAGTGGCAAAATTTTGCAAAAAAAACCACAAAAAAATCGGAAAAAATAAAAAATTGTCAATATTGTTTTTATAACATTTTCACGAAATATAAGTCAATATAATATCTTTTAAATGTACATGGAAAGCTTAAGTCCTCTTCTATTCGACACCGCATAAAAATTTTAAATTAGTGCAGAAACAACGCAGTGCAAATTTATTTTGTCCTTGAAGTCCCAAAAAAATGAATTTTTTTAGCAATAATTTCTAATTTTGAGGGTGTATTGCAATTTTTTAAAATAGCAAAATGGTTTAAACAACTAGACCTACAAGGCTGACTGAGTAATTTTTCAAATTTATTTTGTCCTTGAAGTGGCAAAAAATGAATTTTTTAGCGATAACTTCTGATTTTGAGGGTGTATTGCAATTTTTTAAAATAGCAAAATGGTTTAAACAACTAGACCTACAAGGCTGACTGAGTAATTTTTCATGAGAATTTTCCCTGTTATAGCGTGTTATTAAAAACAGGAAAAATAACACCAGCACTTTTCCATTAGCTCTATATATTTTAACACACTGAGTCTGAATATGAAGTCTGTTTGGTGCGAACACCCTTAAAAATTCAAGTAAATTGCAAAAAACTGCAGTTTTTATCCATATTTTTCAAGGTTGTCCGACCTAAACTGACCTCAGCTTCGGATTAAGCGCGTCGAAATATATATAGGTAGGTATAGGCTGGCTGGTCAAATAACCAGACTTGTTTTGACCCGGTGTAATTTATGATTCGTTCTGTGTACTGAAAAAGTTTCAAAACGGTTTCCATTTACAAATTTCGCTTGAACTCGAAAAAAGTTTAAGAACGGAAAGCTTCGAAATCAAAAAAGTCTTTTAGATGAAAAAATATAAAAAAAATCTCTAACTGACAAAAAATTCGTTTTGCATTCGTTGCAGTTGAGGTTCAATATTAATTGTTATTTAATTAATGATATTATTAAATACTTACATTAATCGTATTATTCAAAGTAGAGTTGTTGATATCATCTAATGTCAAATGACTGAAGAGAGAATTGCCACTCAAGGTGGAATTAGTGCTGGTTATACAAGAACAATCATAATATAACTGAAATTATTAAAAAAAAAACTATTATTTTTACTCATAATTTTTACAAAATACTTTTCTAACTTTATGGCCATTATCATCCATATGTTCCTTCTTACAACCAGCATGACAAGGTGATATATAAGTCATTTGATCCTCACCACACACCGGCATATAGCGCACATAGTCACAGTGGCAAATACTATTGCAACTTAAAGATGAATTTAAAGCACTAGAAATAATTTAATATAAACATTATAGATGTATGTACTTCAATTATAATCGTAATAACTATAAAAGTTTAAAATAATCTCAACCTTTACCTATCGTACGAATTATTTATCAGTGAATTATCATTGGCGGGACAGCCAATAAAAGCATAAGCAAACATACCGCATACTGTAACTATATCAACCAAAACATTCCAGCCAGCTAAACGTCGCGCACTTGGTTTAAATTTTGATATGACAACACCCGATAACAAGACGCCAATAGCTGAGAATACTAAAGCTACCGTACCCGTCACCATGCTGAGGGGGGACAAAAGAAACAAAACAAAACAAAACATACTTTATATAAACACAAATATGATTAACAATCTAAATCCATTATCTCATCGATATAAAGTTAACAGTCATTTTATTGATCTCACCTTGAAGTAGCCGCTGACTGACGGTATTGTATTTCAATATATTTGGCTGTAAAAATCCAATAGGGCACATAACCGAAAAAGAATAAAGTATTTGCCGAAAGATTAAATGCAATTATTTTATTTTTAAGAAATTTTTTAAAAGTTTTCAGCATATCCCTTAAAGAACTTTGAGTTTCTAAATGTTCTAACGATTTGCCATTATTTGCCTCCTTAGCTCTGGCATCTTGGAGTTTGCGACGGGCTGCTGTCAACGGCAGTTCTTTAGGAAACATAAACAAAAATATACCAATGATGAATATAAGACCAGCTATTATCAACCAGCCTAACCACCACGCACCCAACCATCTGGAGTCTGTCTGGGTTATAATTGGTGTTAGGTAGGGTGCAATATATAAGCGTAAACAAATCGAAGCCAAAGTATAGCCCAAAGATGGTCCCAATAGGCCAAAGAAGTAGGATAAACCTACAATAAAATAATTTTGTACTTTTATGCCTTAATCTGCAAGCACTTTAACTTACTCAGCATGGCTGGTGCTTTAGATTTCTCCGTATTATCATCCATATACGATATACCTAATGTGTGATATAGCGAACCTCCGATTCCCGCTACAAATTGCGCCAAAAATAATAATATTTGTGGCAATAAAATACCCTCATATACTTCACATTCCACACCAGTGCCATCATTTCTACACAAACGTTTTTGCTGTTGTTGTTGCAAGTCCATCAGAGATATATTTATATCAGATATGGCTCCGTATTCTTGAGTTAAACTTAAGGCATCTTTGCCGGGACCATAAATGAAATGTGGCGTTACCGTTAACATGCAAAATATGATTAATGTCATTAAGCCTAAAATAACATATTAATTTTTTTAAGACTTAACAAAATATTCTTACATTGTTTTGCAATAAATATAAAAATATGTATAGCTATTCTGTTTTTTTGACCTTCGTTTATTAATTTTAGTATCTAGTTTCTAAGCAAAAGGTCTCTTTTTTATATAAAAAACAATTAACAATAACAATTGTATTTTTATTTCAATATTTCGCTACTCCTTTGTGTAGCATCGTGAGGAAATAATTAATGTTGAAATTGATGTGAAAAATATGTATGTGAAAAACTTACCAAAACTCATCCATCTGGGTCTATGCCTTTTACCAGCATAATAACCCAAAAATGCGGAGCATAACACTTGACTAATATCATTCCCCACCATTATAATGCCAGTATTGCGGGTAGGAATTTTATAACGTTTCTCCAGTGTTGAAATTGTACCATGAAAATACGAATTGGTTGCGGCAAAAATACAACCAGACAAACCGTAAACCACAACATAAGACGTTTGATTAGCAAATCTAATGCAATAGTAAAACAATAAAACACATACATAATAGATTTTTTTCACATTTAATTAGTATTTGCATAACATTTCAATTACTTTTGAAAACATGAACCTTTCAAACAACCAAAACCACATGTTGTATCTTCGGTCAAGGGCATGGCATCGAAAGCTCTTCTCAATTCTTCTTGATCATTTGATTTTTGCGTTGCCAATAATTTTTTTCTTGTTTCCGCATCATTTTGAGAATCTTTTTCGTTTCTAGACATTATTTATTAACGCTTTTTTTATATAACTTTTGTAATTCTAGGAAAACTGTGAATTGCATTTAAGCAAATATTTGCCTGGAAGTGTTGCTTGAATCTTAGCGTTCTAGTGTACAATGAAATATAATCGTTTTGAAAATTTCTATAAACAATATTTATTTAGACCTGGCTAATAATTTATTACTTTTTTACTTGTTCTTATCAGTCAATTAGTATTTGTTTTATTTTCTCTTCTTAATACATGTACCCTACTTAAAGACAGGCGGCATTCATATAAATATTATATTATTATCATGAGATGGGTGACATCTATCAGTAACAATATTTTATTAATAGATAATCTTTTTATGAAAATATTTAAACATTGTGTAAATTTTATAAAAATAACTTAATGTAAAATTAACTAAAGGAAGCAATGAATGGGTGGCTATATGAAATCTGATAATGCAGACAGTCTGTTTAACTTGTCAATCAAAATTAATGAGAATTGCTAACTTTACCATACGAAGAAATGCTAAAGTAAAAGATTGTTACTTCTTATACTCCAAATAATGTTAAAGATAATCGTATTCTATTCCAGCTTTTCAAAATCATATAAATAATGAATAACACTATGCAAAACGAAAAATGTGTTATGGTCCCCTAACTACAAAAACAGTAGAAATTTTAAATTCCATGGATAAATTTTAACAATTGAGCTATGAATTTTAGTCGAACTGTATGGTTTTTATCCAAAATTATTTAATTAGTTTGGCTTAAGTTCATTTTTAATTTAATCTTTCGATCAAATTTTTATTTTTTATTTAAGATAGAAATTCTAGATATTGAACATTCAAAGAAAAACTTGGATGTGCGGAAGATTGAACTGACATCAGATGTTTCGAGACCACCACAGTCTTCTCATCAGATATTTTCAGTGATATTTCACGCTGGTAAGACAGAAATCAAAAAGCTTAAAATAGTTGAACGTGATAAGGAAAAGACAGTGAAGTTCTGAACCTTTACAAAAAGTTCTTTAATAGGTACGACTCGCCGCGAGGTGGCGAAAAAATCTGTTAATAGGGCTTAAAGTAAGTAAGATTTTCGCTAGGGTGTTGTTGCTGCCGTCGCTGGTAGTGTAGGTAAAGGGCTCTGATGAGAAGACTGTGGTGGTCTCGAAACATCTGATGACTGTTCAACCTTAAGTATATCCAAATTTTTCTTTGAATGTTCAATATATAGATGCTTTAGAATTTCTTTCTTAAATTAAAAAATAATAATTTGATCGAAAGATTAAATTAAATACGAACCTAAGCCAAACTAATAAAATAACTTTGGATGGATAATTTTTTTTATTTTTTTCTAAAATTTGAGATTTTTGAAGAGACTGCTGTACTGATTTTTATCATAACTTTGAAAGGGTTGGTCCAAGTTGACTACAAAAACTATTAAAACTTGAAATAAAATTACCTTTAAGCCGCTTTAAATTTTTTTTTATAAACTCAATAGTTTCAGAATTATTCAGACTGCAATGATAAAAAATATATTTTTTATATCTTTTTTAAAAATATATATATTTGTTCTTTGATCATAAAGCCACATATACTATAAAACAAGCTTTATTTCTTGAACATTGATAGATAACTGTCGGTTTTATTCACATTAAAGTGTGTTGAGTATATAATCATAACTTGGGAAACGGTTGTCAAATTTTATTACAACAACCACTGAAATCGAAAATGGCAAAAACTTGCCACTTTTATTAACTAATCATAAAGCGGTATATACTTAAAATTAAACAAGATTAATTTCATGAAAATCTATTCAGGATGAACTCCATATTTACCACCAATGTAGGTCTTCGGCAAGGTGATGGACTCGCATGTACCATCTTTAATGCAGCGTTGGAAAAAGTCATACGAGAGTCGAATGTAAATATAGTGGGAACAATTTTTAACAAGATGACACAGATCCTTGGGTACGCCGATATAATAACGAGAAATAAAAATGAGCTTGAGAACACATTCCTTAAAATCCATCCAAGAAAGCGCCATGGAAATTGGATTGAAAGGGAATAACAGTCACAGACAACAACTTGTTGGAAGTATAAAGATAGGCGATACAAACTAGAAGGTGACAAATAGCTTCGTATATTTAGGGTCGAAAGTAAGCAACACAGACTTCCCGTGTAGTGAAGAAATTGGTGAACGAATAACAACAACCAGTGGGTGTTTTTATGGTTTAAGAAGACATTTAACTTCAAAATCGCAACCAAAATCCAGGCAATGAGGAAACATTCGATGACCCGAAATTTGTTGCATAGTGTAATCAGTTAACAAAAGTGGTAAGTTTTAGCCCTTTTTGATTTATTAATTATTAATTATTAATTTAAAAAAAATCCAATTTTGCGGTCTGAATAATTCCGAAAGCAAAGAGTATATACAAAATTGTGTTAGAATTGCTTAAATGTAATTTTATTCCATGATGAAATCCGTGTAGCAGCCTCTTGAAAAGT
Source organism: Panzeria rudis (assembly GCA_956483635.1). Taxonomy (NCBI): domain Eukaryota; kingdom Metazoa; phylum Arthropoda; class Insecta; order Diptera; family Tachinidae; genus Panzeria; species Panzeria rudis. The sequence goes on along the minus strand of OY101450.1, from coordinate 111,058,533 downwards.
CCTAAATTATTAGAAAAAAATTTTAAAAAGAACGTATCCATAAAATTTTAAATTTCGAATGTTTTGTAGTTAGGGGACCATAACACATGAAAAAATATAGTGATGATCAAAGGCCATGACAAACATTTTATATTATTGCATAGTGTAATTGGAAATCCTTGATATTCTCAACATGAAAATCCAGTATAATGGTGGACGGACTAAACACATTTGTATGCAAAAAAAAAACATAATATCACATAAAAACTTTAACAATAATATCAGGCAGTATTTTTTTCGGAATGCTTTATATTACTTAATATACGTATAATGGAAGCGTATATAAGAACCGTCTATGCCGAATGTAGCCCTAACAATTGTTATATGTACTTCAAAATCATTATCAAATTTTATTGTTGTAGTTACACTTTTCTTAACTTTTTTAGCTACCTACATACATAAATATATTTATGTATTTTCTGATATACAATCAATATAATTATTGCGGATATCTATATCAAGCTCTCATTAGCATTCTCAAGTGAATTAGAATAAAAGAGTAATTACTCTCTTTACAAGTTGATTGGATCTAAAACAATTAATAAATGTATTAAATATAATTAAAATTTCCAAAGTAAAATTTGTGTGTTTTTATCTCTTGTTTTCTATTAAGATTTTTTTTGTTAATAGAAAAACTGATATTTCTCCTCGTTTTTTTCTATTTACAATAGGCCAATGAATAAAAATAACTTATCGTCTACACTATAATGTACTTTTACCATTGGCCAGTGGGTGATGAAAGTAAAATAAAAACTTACATATGATTTGTATATACAAAATTAAAGAAGAGAACTAATAAAGAGCTTTGGTAGAGTAAGTAGCCTTGGTCCTAACAATACCGTGGTCTCTATTGAAAAATTAATGGAAATGCAAATAAACATATCAAGAACTTAGTGTAGTCGCCATAAAAAAATTATGGGATACGGTTGACATTGCAGTCCATCCCTGGAACTTCTCGCTAATTTCAAGATCAAAGCACTGGAAAATCCATCGAACGAATCCATAGATTTTAATAAAATTTGCAGTAGTCAATGTTGTTTTATGATTTTGGTTTCGATTAGTTTAGTAGTTCAAAATTTATTTGAAATATTTTATTCGAAAATTTTACTTTGAAAATTCTCAGAATCTACACTGAAAGAATTTTTTTCATAAATTCTGTGAATTTTGACATTAATCCAATGAAAAATTTCATTAAAACTCAACCAACGTCACGCTTCGTTGGATTAATGAAACAAGTTTCGCTAAAATTATTTTAATGAAGATTTAATTAAATATGTGAAATAATTTCATTGCTCCAATGTAATAATTCCACAAAGCTAATAAACATATTTCGTTATATCTGTGAAATTATTTCATTGTTCTCATGAAACTGTTTCATCATTTTAATGAAATTATTTCAATAATTTAATGAAAGTCTGTCATTGTTTTAATGATTTTCTGTCATTAATTTAATGAAATTATTTCATTGTTTTAATGCAATTTTTACATTACTTAGTAGACTCATTTTAACTATCATTTTTATTGTCTATTTTAATTAATTGGCAATTCCATGTTTGAAATACGTACGAAGACGGCAATGCACATTAGAAAGATTTTTAATGTTGATGAACGCTCACAGTATTGAACTCAGACTTGATTCTCGTCATTGGTATGTATTTGTTTGTGCCTATTCTCAGTTAACATTTTGTACCGACATGTCTGACATCAGAAAATATCTGAGATTTTACCAGACAATGAACCGAGTTGTCTAAAATTCCATCAGACATTTGGCAGAGTAGTTCTGGTACGACGTTTCTGCAACTTTTCTGATATATTATCCGATTAATATCAGACTAGACTGTATATTATCCGATCTACGTCTTACGACTTTTGGCAGCCACTTCTGCACATTGTCTGATTTTAGTGTTCGTAATAATTCTCATTTATCTCTTGAAATTTTATGTACAAATATTTGAGTTCTTAAACGTTAACAGCCATATTCATAAATATTTAAAACAGTGTAATAAACTACTTTAAGCTAAATTTTATAAAATTGCATTCATAAATGTATATTACATGAAAATTTTAAAATAGGTTTAAAGATCGTATGCATCTACTATAAACCTTCAATAAATTCATATCATCGAAATATCAATTTTAACTTCAAATATCTTTGCAAATTTAGCACACAGGAATACATGATATGCTTTACATTAAAGCTTGAAGTCTTGGTTGTAAGCGTTTAAGTATGTTTTTTTAATTTGATAGAATATGCCACTAAATTATTTAAGTTAAACAAAATTCGCAACAAAATTAGCAAAAAAAACACCAGCAAAACACATAAAAACAAAAAGAAATGTTAGTGATGTAGAAACAATCAATACAAATGAAAAGTCGTGTGAATTCTTTTGTAATCATTTCACTTTTTTGATTTTACTACATAGAAAACTTGTATTAAATAAGTTGATAAATATATCTGTGGACTTTTGACAAAAGCACTTAATTCGAGTTAAGACAGTTTTGCAAGTAGCGGCATTTATAAATGCAGAATTGTAAGGCATGTCTTTTTGTGTGAGCAGCACATTTCTACGATGTTTAGTCACAAAACTATTCATATTTTAACAATTTGGCTTATCGCCAGATTTGTTATTCTGCGAGTTATCAATAGCCAATTTCGAATGTTATGTTTCATTTTTCCTTAAACACGTACACAAAAAAGTCCCATTCTGTACTTTAATAGTATTTCTGATCTCCTGAAAACTTTCAAAATTACAATTAAGTTGTTTTGTCAAAAGTCCACAGATATTATACAGACAGTTAAAAAAAAATTAACTTACACGAAAACAAGAAATATCCGGATTAAATCACAAAACATGGTAGTGTTGCCAGTATCGATACCTAAAATTTCTTATAATACACAATGTCTATTGTAGTGTTTATGAATACAATTTTATATTAAACAGTTTTTAGCGTGAAACTGTTCAACAACAATTGAATTTTTTTATGAATGTAGCTGTAAATGTTTTCTGATGATCTGCCATAAGCAGAATAACAGTGTGTAGAGAATTTAAACGACATTTCTGATAAATTTCTAATTTTAGCTCCGACTTTTTTCCGACATTAATATGATAGGATTTAAAAAGTATCAGGTAAATCGGAAAAATTTCTCAACTTTTATCAGACATTTTTCCGATATTTTTCAAACATCTCGAAAACTCCTTTTAGAATTTCACTAGAAAAATTTTGAGAATTCGTATAGAATTCTCTAAGACATTTCGACATAATTTTTAGAATTTCCTCAGAAAAAGAGGTCCAGTTTTTTGGTACGTTTTCTGTTTGGCATGGGATACGAATTCGGCATCTTGTGCAGATTTTCTGACCGACATCGGACCGAAATAGGAAAAAATTGTTGCTGGGTTCATTGTACACGTTTGGTTTTTGTCTTTGATAAATAAACTAAAATTTTGTAAATATTTTGTTTCCAATTCACAATAGCAAAGTTTTATTAAATTTTTGTACTGTCAGGTACATATCCTACTATAGAACTCATTCGATATTTATAATCGAATTATACAGTAGTACGTGCTACTGACAAATTCGATTGGCTACAAATTCGGTTACCACAATGAAACTGTTTTCTCTGTGTAGGTGCTATTTAAACTATGAAAAGTATCCAATAAATGAAAAGATGATATTAGAAAGCAATTAAAAACATTTACCTTTATTTTACACATTATTTTACACATTTTAGCATTTTCAGCCCTATTTGAAATATGATCTAGCTTTATTTTATTTCAAATTCTGGTCACACTGCTTATTGCATGGAGGAGCCAGATTCATAATAAAACACGATTTGTTTGTTTTTCTGTAGTTTAATGATGATGCTATTGCTATACTATAAATACTCCTGGATGCTGTGTACGAACTCATATTCTTAAATTTTCATAGCAAGTACCCTACTCGATGAACCATTTTATATATATCTCAAATATCTCTTAACCAAAGTTTAATGGGGCATTTGAAAGGGTTTCGTTACATTCATAAAATTATAGAACTCTGGTCTGAAACTTATTTCGTAATATATACGAAAGTTTTGATTGTTCTAAAAAAAATAACTTCGAATTTTCTTTTTAAAAATATAGCATAGATTATTTTCAGTGTAGTAATATAGTAATATAGTAATCAGATAAATTATATTTTTAAGATCGTTGAAATCTTTGTGGTATGGATCATTTTGTTTTTTTCTTGAAAAAGGGGAGCAACTCTCCTTAACTAGCAAGCTGAAATGTCCTCCAAAAATATTTGTCATAACATAATGTCTTGACGAGCAAACATTTATCTGTCTTGACAAAAGTCAAAATCAAAATCAAATAAAAAATAGCACTAACATTTTTCTGATGTTTTTAAATATGAAGTTTGACAAATGTTATAACAAAAAATTTACTCATCAACACTCCCTGTAAAATACACTCCCTGTAAGTGTTCAAAGACATCAAAGTTCAAAATTCAACTTGAAAGCCAGAAATGAATCAAAATTTAAAATGTGTGAAATACAGCAAAAGCAATTTTATCTTAAATGCATTTTTAGCCTTTTTGTTTTATTACGAAGCATTCATTATATATTTAAATTATGGCCACTTTACAAATGTTTGTTTATATTTTTCAACGCTTAAATATATATAAAATATTTCTATTTAATAAACAACAATACTTGCATTAATTGAATTTATATCGGTTAGCTTAAAATACGAAATAATTACAAATATGTTTTAAACAAATAAACACACATCCACACATGCTCACACAAGAACAACTCTCGCTACACAAACAAAACACAACACACACACACACACACACACACACACACACACACACACACACACACACACACACACACACACAAATACAGAATAATTCAACTAAATAATATTAAAATGAGAATTAAATTTCAGTTTTCATTTCTTCTTCCTCGTGCTTAACAATTTCCAATTCCACGTCATTGGCTTCTTCATCAAAAATTTTCAAATCCTTAACGTAATACCAAACACTACAATCAAAGAGGGCACCGATAGTGACAAAAACAGCAGCAGTCATATTTAAAGTGTATCTAAATTAAATTAAGTTTTATTTAACAATTTCAAGCTAGATTTTGCATAAAAACTTTTCTAATACCTTAAAGATTCGGGATCATAGAGCCAACAATTGCCTTTATTTGAGCAAGTCTTACCCCAAACCAAGCAGAGCCTATCCAATACCCAACCGAAAAATATCGGACTGGGTATAAATGCTAACATCGACATCATCATCATACCATAACCCATAGCAGCTGTTTTGTCTTTTTCTGGTACAGAACGTACAGATACCAGAAAATTCGAAGCTCTTCCCGTAGCACCAACGAATTTCAAACAGCACATTACGGCCAGGAATGTAACGAATTGGGTAAAACAATTAACAGGACAAGCACCATATAGCGCTTGTCCACCACTACCAAAGAGTACCTGAAAATAGACAATTAGGAAAATTAACAAGATTTTAATCAAGCGTAAAAAAATGTGGATGGCAAAAGCACACAAAATTTATAGAGATATCGGAGTTTGTTCAAAAATTATAAGTCCGGTAAGAAAATCTGGGACTGATATGCTTCAAATGAAAATATAATATTTTCGACTAAAATAGTGTCGTAAAATGTTGAGCCTATTTATAATTATCAGGGATCGGACTTTCATGCAATTAAAAATTAATTTTAAGTGCTTAACAAATGCACCTAAAAATCAAAAATATGCTCAAAAATATGCATTTACCTACGAACAAAGTACCAAAACTATAATAATAGGAAAACATTTTTTTTAATTTTTTATTATTTCTAGAGACAATAACACAAAACAAACATAATTGGGTCTATTATTTAATGCAACTGAGCTATAGTTGCGTTGCCAGTTGGCAACTGAAAATTAATGGTTGCCAGAAATGCACTAAATACCAACTGAAATTGACGGATCTCAGTTGCCAGTTACCATCATTAGTATCATTTTCAGCAACTGGCAACCCAAGTGAGGCTCGCTTGCCATCCATAATCGACCTATTTATATATATTTTTTTAATTGGTAAATATGCATTAAAAAACTGTTATTAGTAAAAAAATATGCATTTATTACCAAAATATGCAAAAATATGCTGTTACGACCAAAATATGCAACTACAAATCGATGCCAAAGTACTTAAAATTTGATAGTTCGCATAGATAATTGGTCAATACCACTTTATCTATCACCATACAAATAATATGCATTTGCATGAAAGTCCGAGCCCTGATAATTAGAGTTTAAATTTGAGTTTCTACACACAAAATAAAGTATTGGTAAATCTAACCAATTTCATAGGTTAGAATTGCGCCAACCCATAAAATACAGTAAAATCCAAATATGGAGTTTTAGTTTAGTCGATATAGTGCTAAACTATTAATGGGAACTTCGCAGGTTTGTTGCTTGCCACCGCTTAAGT